>OY731406.1:14500287-15100287 GCA_963425845.1 Sphenostylis stenocarpa
AAATATATATCAAATTAAAATTAAAAAGATCATTATTTATAAATTATATATATTATATAAATTATAAATATAAAGTTAAAAAATATTAAATTTAAAATTATAACCATAAAAAAATTTATAATTATAAAATTAATAAAAATATATCTATTTTAATATTAAATAAATTATATGTCTTATATAAATTTAATATATATATATATATATATATTCCAAAATATAACTTATTTTCATTTTTATAATATAAAACATACTTTCAAAATATTACAAAACATACACAAAAAACATTTCAAAAATATAATTTTACATGAAAATATTAGTTTATCTTTTATATATATATATATATATATTTATTATCCTCCTAGTTTATTATTATATTTCTAAAAAAAATTATATCAAATAAATTAAAAAATTAAAAAAATTAACCATACAAATAAAATATAAATATAATATTTAATAATATATTTTAAAAGTATTATTTTACTATTTTCAACAATAAATATAAATATATTATTAATTTAAAAAATATATAAATCATTTTAAAATTTTAATTTGATTCTATAAATTTTAAATAAAACATTATAATTATATATATATATATATTATAGTTAATTTTTCTTTTTTAACAAAAAAAACTAATTCAGAATTTGATTGGCGGGAAATCGAATTTTAATTGATTTAAAGAAAAAAAATATATAAATCTACATTCAGGTTTCGTCTTCCTATAATTAAATTCTCAACATAAAAAAAAAAACCGTGGTATATAAGTAAATATTTGAGTAATTAAAAAATAAATATGTACAACTGTAGAACAAATTTCTCAAAAAAGTGGTTGACACGCTAACCTGAATCTTCAGAAGGGTCATTAAGTTTTCCATTTTCGTGGTTTAAACATCATATGGATTGTCTACATTTCTTTTTTTTATTCCCCTCTCCCTCTCTCAATCTTTCTTAGGTTTTTCTAAATCCACCTCAATATGGGTGAACAAATATCACTTGTACGATTCATTATTATTTTATTTTTAATTTTTTTTAATGATTTAGAGTACAATGATCCTATCCGACTCAAATAAATTTACTTTTGTAAAAAATAGACAAAGACCTAAAAAAAAGTGAATTATTCAAAATATATATAAAATTTAGATGCTTTTACCCTTTTTTTTAAAGGTATTATGAAAAATGAATGCACAATTAGAATGAGTTTAATTTGATGTAACCTGACATGAAGCTTCATTAATATTTGAAAAATGTGAAAAAATAAATCATTTCAATTTATTTTATTAATATATCAAAGTTTGATATTATATGTCAAAGGAAGAGTCAAATGATTAATTATGTAGACCAATACTGAATTATGCAGACCACGATTGAATTCTGCAGACCACGACAACTCTCTATTTTTTAGTTGTACAGTTTGTTACAATTGTGTATGCCTTGGTAGTTATTTTTGTCTTATTCTCTATGAGTTGTAGTGCTCCCTTTATGAGTTGTATTGTAACTGTTTCTGTTCTTTTGCTGGATTTATATATCTTGTAATTCCCTTATTCAAAATAGAGAAATCAATAGCATCATTCGTATCTGTCTTGTCTTGTATTCTCCCTTATATCCAAATTGTCATATGATATCAGAGCTCTCATCGGAGGGCTCTGCTGATACCTACTCCCTCTAGCTATGTCAGATAATAGCTCATCGGTCACCCAAGACCCAAGTCAGAATCCTTCAAGTCCTTACCACATTCACCCAAGTGAGAGCCCTTCATCAGTCATTGTTGCACCACCCTTGGTTGGAAACAACTATCACTCTTGGTCTAGGTCCATTAAAATGAAACTCATCTCTAAAATTAAAATGGGATTTCTCATCGGGTCTGTTACCAAACTAGAACCTCGAGACCCTTTGTACCCCTCGTGGGAATGTTGCAATACCTTGATTATGTCCTGACTCTTGAATTCCTTGTCGTCGTCCATTGCTCAAAGTGTCATTTATTTTGATTATGCAATTGATGTTTGGAATGACCTGAAAGAACGATTTTCTCATAGTAACTTGCTGTGGATTACAGAGCTCCAGGAAGAGGTCTACGGGCTCAAACAAGGCATTATTTCACTAACCTGAAGTCCATATGGGAGGAACTTGACAACTACCGTCCTATGGCTCCTTGCACTTGCCAAGCGAGAACTTATCGTCAGCAAGACTTCATCATTCGATTCCTCAAGGGACTCGACGAGCGATTCTCAATAGTGCCTTCCAAATCTTACTCATGGATCCCCTATCATCGACAAACAGAGTATTCTCCATGGTCATTCAACATGAGCGACAACACCCAAACATTATCATCGCTATGGAGGAGCCAAATACCTTCGTCAATGCCGTTGAAGGTCGTCGCCCACCTCTTGGTCGAGGCCGTGGAGGTGGAAAAGGACCAACCAACAAACTCTGCACTTACTTTGGTCGCTCAGGTCATACCATCGATGTCTGCTATGGGAAGCAAGGATACCCACCTGGCCATCCTCGCTATCCCGGACAACCTTGATATCATAATCGTGCTCCTGGTACAACCACGGTGAACAGTACCATTGCAGAGGAGACGCACGAAGCAAACGAGCAAGAGAAGAGAGGACAAAATTCATGTGGGTCAGGTCATAATATCAGTTCAGACCAATACCAGCGACTAATGACCATTCTCTAACAATCGAGTTCGAGCTCTATTGGTTCTTCTGGTGTGGGCTCAATTGGCACCTTGCAACCCAGTCAAGCCAATGCCTCCTATGTCTCACAAAATGGACCAATTAATTTTGCTGACCCCAGTTTCGGTAACCTATGTGCTTTATGTAGTGTCAATCACATTTCCAACAGCACACATGCACTTCCTGCACACTCTTCACCCAATTTACCTTGGATAGTTGACTCAGCAGCCACTGATCACATTGCTTCTTCCTTGAGTTCTTTCCAAGCTTTTTTCAAAATTAAGCCCATTAGTATTAATTTACCCAATGGTACTTCAGTCACAACACAATATTCAGGAATAGTTGGGTTCTCACTTGATTTTGTCATTCATAATGTTTGCATTTAATTTCAATCTCATTTCTATTCCTAAATTAATTTCCATTTGCCACTACACACTCATTTTTTCTGGTCTATTATGTAAAATTCAGGAAATGAACTCCTTGAACATGATTGGTTTAGCTAAATTGAAGGAGGGTCTCTACTAGTTGGTAATAAGCAAGAAGGGACCACTTTCATCACCTGCTACCTCCGCTGTAAACACCATTACCTCTACTCCTGTCACCACCTCTAACCTTTGGCATTTTAGACTAGGACATTTGTGTGGAACTCGTTTGAATAGTTTACATCAACAATTTCCCTTTCTTCCTAAGCATATCAATGAATAATGTGAAATTTGTCATTTGGCCAACCAAAGAAAATTGTCATATTCATCAAGCTTAAATAGAGCATCTAAGATTTTTGAGTTAATTCATATGAATATTTTGGGTCCTTTTTCCACAATTTTCGTACATGGTCATAGATATTTTTTAACTATTCTTGATGATTATAGCCGTTGTACATGGGTTTTCCTTTTAAAATCAAAGGCAGAAGTACAATTAAATGTGCAAAACTTTATTAGTCTAATTGAAAATCAATTTGAAACAAAAGTCAAATGTATCTACTTGGATAATGGTCCTGAATTTCTAATGAAAGATTTTTATTCTTCGAAAGGAATCTTACATCAAACAAGTTGTATTGCCACACCCCAATAAAATAGGAGAATTGAAAGAAAATACCAACATATCCTTAATGTGGCAAGAACTCTCATGTTTCAAACTTGCATACCCATCCATTTTTGGTCCTATGCTATTAGACATGTTATCTATTTAATTAGTCATGTTTCATCCCCTCTTAGTTGGAATAAAACACCCTTTGAGCTCTTATATAAACAAGCACCTAATTTTTCATCACTTAATGTTTTTGGTTGCTTATGTTATAAATCCACACATAGTGTTCATCGTCATAAATTTGATCCACGCTCCAAGCGTGGGGTTTTCTTAGGGTTTCAAAATGGCACAAAAGGATACATCATCCTAGACTTAGCCTCAAATGAAATCTTCATGTCCAGATGTGTCTTATTTGATGAAATGCAATTCCCTTTTCTTCACAAACCCCACTCACAAGAAACCACCACACTACCTTTTTGGACCCAACTTCAACACTCACTCAACCTAGCCTACCACGCACAGGGCCTCAATCACCCTCTATGGAAATTGAAACCCATGGCCCAACCGAACCCGTGGATAGTGGCTCAACAAGACCCGTGGACCAATCACCGTCTCCTTCCTCACACTTAGGAAGTGAGCTCACCACACCCACCTCCTCATCAAGTCCTGAAACCACTGACACGACCTCCTCTACCAATAACACCCCATCTCCCCAGCCCCAACCTCCTCTATTGCGCCGCTCCACACGAACCCACAAACTGCCGTCCCATCTTGCCGACTACCACTGTAACCTCTCCTCCAAGGCGCCGTCCACATCGTTTTCAATATGCTCACATCCTCTTCACTTTGTTTTGTCCTATTCACAATTATCCCCATCTCATCACCACTACCTAATGTCCTTGTTTTCTGAGTCTGAACCAACAACTTATCAGGGGGTTGTCCAACACCCATGTTGGCGCAACACCATGGCATCAGAAATTGTAGCCCTGACTTTGAATAACACCTAACGCATCGTGGATATTCCTCCCAATGTCAAACCCATTGGCTGTAAATGGGTATACAAAATCAAACATCGCCCAGATGGTAGTGTGGAACAATACAAGGCCCGACTTGTCACAAAGGGTTTTGCCCAGGTCGAAGGACTCGATTACTTCGAGACCTTTTCTCCTGTTGTGAAGATGGCCACCATTCGGGTGGTTCTTGCTCTTGCCTCCATCCATTGATGGCATCTTCACCAACTTGATGTCAGCAATGCGTTTCTGCATGGGGATCTTTCAGAAGACGTCTATATGCTCCTTCCCCCTGGTGTTCCTGGCTTTCACCCATTGCAATGTTGTAAACTCCTCAAGTCCCTGTACGACCTGAAACAAGCTAGCCGCAAATGGTATGATAAATTATCTCTTCTCCTTTTGTCTTGTGGGTATCAGCAAGCTCAGGCTGATCATAGCTTGTTTGTTAAGGCTGACCAGTCAAATTTCACTTGCTTGATTATCTATGTTGATAACATCATCTTGACCAACAATTCTGTTGAGGAAATAACTACTATCAAACACATACTTCATTCCCATTTTCGCATCAAAGACCTTGGCATGCTGAAATATTTCTTGGGCTTGGAAGTCGCTCATTCAACTGTTGGGATTTCTTTATGCCAACATAAGTATTGTCTAGATCTACTCGTTGATCCTCTGTCTTATCGACGCTTGGTTGGTCGGTTACTGTATCTTACTATTACTCGTCCGGACATAGTCTTCGCCACACAACAATTGAGTCAATTCATGACTAATCCTACTCAGACCCACTTTTGGGCCGCTATGCGAGTTCTCAGATATCTTAAAGGATATCCTAGCAAAGGCCTATTATTTCGTCGAGACTCTGACATCCACCTCCAGGCCTTTAGTGATGCTGATTGGGCCAATTGCATTGACTCCTGTAGGTCTATCACAGGTTACTATTTCTTTCTTGGCAGCTCATTAGTATCTTGGAAGACAAAGAAACAAAACATTGTTTCTTATCGTCATTTGAAGCCGAATATCGTGCGCTTGCTTCTAGTACTTGTGAATTGCAATGGCTAACCTACTTGCTTCATGACTTGCGCATCTCCTGTTCCAAACCTGTTGTTTTATAATGTGATAATCATAGTGCTCTGCATATTGCTGCCAATCCTATTTTTCATGAGCGTATGAAATATTTAGATATTAATTGTCATCTTGTTCAAGAAAAGGCTAATGCTGGGCTAATGCGTTTGCTGCCTGTTTCTTCTTAACATCAGTTAGCCGATATATTCACTGAGGCCCTTCCTTCGAGATTGTTTCAGCTCAATTTATCCAAGCTGGGGCTGGTTGATATTTTCCATCCTCCAGCTTGTGGGGGGTGTCAAAGGAAGAGTCCAATGATAAATTATGTAGACCAATACTGAATTATGCAGACCACGATTGAATTCTGCATACCACGACAATCCTCTATTTTTTAATCGTACAGTTTGTTACAGTTGTGAATGTCTTGGTAGTTATTTTTGTCTTATTTCTATGAGCTGTAGTGCTCCCTTTATGAGTTGTATTGTAACCGTTTCTGTTCTTTTGCTGGCTTTATATATCTTGTAATTCCCTTATTCAAAATAGAGAAATCAATAACATCATTCGTATAACATCATTCGTATCTGTCTTGTCTTGTATTCTCCCTTATATCCAAATTGTCATACTATACATAGTTAAATCATAAAATCTAATAAATATAAAACTATTATCAATATGATTTATAATATATTTTAATATAAAATTATCTATTAATTATCTACTATATATATATATATATATATATATATATATATATATTTCAAAAGAATAACTATTTGATCGATGATTCCATAGAATATAACTTCAATTATTAAAGAGTGTTGAAAAATCTAAGAGTGAATTGAAATATAATGAGAAACTTAAATATTTTATAAATGAGAAAAATCTATAATCTTAATAATTTAAGATTTTGATTTGAAGGTGAGATGATATTATTTTTTATTAACTCGTGCCCATTTGTTAGAGGAACTTTGGACTACATTGCTCGGGAAACATTAGAAGATATGTTTAGAGTTATGGCATGAAGCTACTAGAAACACTAGCCATGTTTTTTGCAAGAAGAACGTGAGGAAAGAGTCTACATATTGATAATGAAGGGATGCAAATATTGCAAGGATACTAGCAATTGTAGGACTTCGGTCTGTCCAATTGCATGCTATGGGTAGACCATCATCAATGCAAATTGCTCAAAAGTTACATCCTCCATTTTTCCTAAGCCTTTTGCATATGCAGGAGCAAGGACATCAGGTAGGGTGTGAATGTGTTAGTGAAAAAATCGATATAAGGATCGAAAAACGGAGGAAAGAAAATCGAGGATCATATGATTAGTTAAAAATTGATAAATCGAAAAGATGGTTGGAAGACATTCGATGACCATGTAACAGTATGAACACATAAATCGAGAATTGGAATCGAGAATCGAAGGAAGAATATTTGATGTCTATTGCTGAAGAAAATCGAGAAATTAGAATCAAGTGTAATGTTAAGGTTAAGGGAAATCAAAAGCAATTCAAAGTTCTCGAGATTTGAAATCGAGATCGAGGGAAAGGTTAACCTACATAGCTATCGAAATTATGGCTAAGTTATAAATTGAGAAACGGTTAAAACGCGTATGGAATGTGGAAGCAGTTTTCTAAACCGTAAAACTAAGGTAAAACTTCGAGGGACGTGCACGTGGAACGTGGTAGCAGTTTTTGTTAACTGCTCTTAGGAGGTTACCTGAAGGATGCTCTATAAATAGAGCGAAGATTGAAGGAAAAGAGGAAATTGGCAGAGAGAACAGAAACGCTAGTGAAAAGTCTACAGGAGAACGACACATCATAAAGTTTCTAATGCTCCGGATTTCCATTATCATTGATTGTCTTTATCGCTTTCTTTACTTTCCCTGGTAATTTACTTTCATGTAATTTACATTTATCAATTTAGGTTTCTGTACTTTCAATTACTTGTCAGTTACCTTTAATGCAATTTAAGATTCTGTACTTTCAAATTTTTGTCATTTACCGTTTCTGCAATTTCGATGTCCTGCTATTTATTTTCATGCAATTTTAATTCTTTGTCATTTACAGTTAATGCAATTTTGAGGTTTCCGCATTTACAATTCTCTGTAATTTAATATTCTGTACTGCCTTTCATTTTCGATACATTTTACTGCTTTCTTTACTTCGTGTTTCTTAATAAAAAATACCAAAAAGAATACTTTCGAGTATCAATCTGTATGATCTGTTGCATTGTTAACATTTCTCGATATTGTAACATTTTTTATTCTCATACACGTTTTGATTGAAAATTGTTGCTGACCTAAGTAAAAAGAATCTACGTGGTTTAAATTTGATTAGAACCTAAGTTTCTAAGAAATCGAAATCGATCAAATTTTCACCAGAAACAAATTGGCGCGCCAGGTAGGGGGTCGTTGTGTCAAAAACACAAAAAATTGGCTAGTTCGAAAGTGTATGAGATTAAGGAGTGGACGAGTAGTAAGAATGAGTCAAAATCCACCGTATAGCCAGAATAACAGTGAGATTCCAAATAGTCCGAATCCACCAAACACTGGGGGACAAGTTCACAATGGAACTATGCCTGTAATATCGACAACTGTGAGTGCGTCGATACCTGTGAGTACTGAACAAAGCCCAGGGACATTAGCAAATACTCAGTTAGGATCGAGTACTGTAATGTCAAACAATATGCAGACCACGAGAAACCCCGTAACAACATATGCAGGTCCGCATATGAGTGTAAGGCCGCCTAGTTTTTCGTTTAATAATATGAATGGGGCTGGTACTTCTTCAATACAACGAAACACGAGATTTAACCTAGGAATGCCCAAAAACTTAGGAACGTTTCAAACCTTAGGGATGCCTCAAAATTTTGGAGTATCCCCGAATTTAGGTGTGTCCCAAAATTTAGTAACACCTCAGAATCCAGGGAATGCGCAAAGTTTAGGAACACAACAAATGTCTCCAATTTCAAACTTAGAACACAGAGCAAATATGGATCACGGGAGATATGCATTCGATAGAGATTATCATCGATCCAATTTCGAGGCTATCGAAAATGCTAGTACTGGAATTTCCAGTAACTCATTAGAGTGCTTCAGCAACAAATGGATGAAAGCAATTTCGAAATGGTTAATATGTTGTCACAACAATTAACTATAGTATTAAACCCATTAGTTCAAAACACTACCAATAGTTTTGAGATATTAGCAGATCAAATTACACATATCGGGGATGTATTGGCAATACCTCGACAAACGAGGGTCGAAAATAATGCTAATCAGAATAATAACCAAAACGTTAACATCAATCCCCTTTATTTATTAAGGAGAAATCAAAATGTTGATCAATATCAGCATGTGGGGAATGAATATCAGCATGTAGGGAATGAATATCAGCATGTGAGGAATGATGCTTGCGGAAATTTAAATGGGGGATTTCAAAATATGTACAATCAAAATAACATGCAGTACAATCATATGTTGGGACAAAGGATGAATTCCCAAGGAGTGGAGTTAAGACCACCCAACCAACAGTACTTTGTCTCTCCTTTTTCAAATACGATTCTCGAGACAAAATTACCTCGAGGATACAAAATACCCAAATTCACCAAATTTGTTGGAGAAACTGGTGAATCCACTATCGAGCATGTGGCGCAATATCAAATCGAATGTGGAGATATAGCGATGAGTGAGGAATTAAAAATGAAATACTTCCCTAGTTCGTTAACAAAGAATGCTTTCACTTGGTTTACTTCGTTGCCACCTAATTCGATATATAATTGGTTGCAGTTGGAAAGAAATTTTTATGAGCAATTCTTTAGGGGGGAGACTCAAGTAAGTCTTATCGACTTAATGAATATAAAGAGATATAATCATGAAAGTGTAGATGATTATTTGAATAGATTTAGACAAATGAAGTCGAGATGTTTTACTCAAATTCCCGAATTTGAATTAGTCAGAATGGCCTCTGCAGGTTTAGAATTCTCGATTAGGAAGAAGTTGGTTAATTTACCATTGAATGACATGGCTCAGCTAGCCGATAAAGTAAGAAGAGTGGAACAAATCGAATATGAGAAACAAAGGTACAAGAAATTTGAAAAACCTATGAAGAAAGATAAGGTAGCGTATATAAATGACGTATATGAGGAGAATCCCAGGACAGAAGTAGAAATTGACGAATCTGTCGATGAGAAAGTAAATATAGAAGAGCTCAAAGTAGGAGCTCCATATATTTGTAAACTGCTGCAAAAAAATGAAGTAAAAGACAAAATGACAAATCGCACATATACTTTCGATGTAACAAAAGCAGATAAAATCTTCGATATTTTATTAAAAGATAAACAAATTAAGTTGAGCCAAGAACATAAATTACCTTCTGCAGATCAAAGAAATGATCGAAAATATTGCAAATTTCATAATATTTATGGGCACTAGACTAATAATTGTATACATTTCAGGAACACGATCCAAGATGCGATCGACCAAGGAAGATTGAAGTTCGAGGAGATGTCAATGAAAGTGGATACGAGTCCATTTGAAGTCCAAGTAGGGTATGTCGAATCCCAGACGGACATTACTAAAGATGTCTGATTGATAAATTCAACCTTTATAGGTATGGTCGATGTTACTGAAGACATTGATCCTAGACATGTCAAAATGGACATGTTAGAAGAAGACATAGAGTTTGACCTAAGCGAGTTCGAGAAAAAATTCGAGAGAGAGATCTGTCCTCGATCAGAAGATTCCCTCGTCGAATTTTTAACCAGAAAGAAAGAGAAGGACGAAGGCGTGACATTATGTCCACGATGCAGCGCAGTGTTTGACAGATCAGCTGCTAAAGCCTTCAGGGCAGGACAGATCAAGAAAATAGAAGAACAACATAAAAGTTGCAATGTTAAAGAGGATCAAACAACCCAGACAACGGTGGGGGAGAATCAGCAGCAATCTGTTGGTTCTGGTTCTAGTAAAAATCAAAAGCGATGGGTTAGGAAAGAGATGTATTCTCCTCGGGGAGGAAGAGGTAGACTTCAAAATAATGATGTTTTCGATAGACTTTCATATGATGAAGGATCAAATACTGGATTCCCTACATTCCAAAGGAGATTTCGAGGAAGGCCTTGGAGGAGAGGAGGAAGGATCCCTTACTGGGGAAGGGTCAATAATTATAAGAACTTTGAAGAAAATAATATATCAATCAGGGGTCAGTATGTAAGAGACTTTGTCGATGGCAAGAATGAAGATAGTTGGGAGGGACATCAGATCAGAGTAATATCGATACTACCCACGGAGTATGTTAGTGAGTACGAAGAGTTTCAAGAGCAAAGTGACGTCAATCGAGAGGACGATTTCTATTCCAAAGAAATAAGACCGAAAGTAACATGGGTGACACAAGCGTCATGTGAATCACCCCATAGAGATGTTGCTTTTATCGATCCTCCATCCGAGGAAATGAGATTTCATTTGAAGCCCTTATTACTGAACATCGAAATTCAAGGACAGAAGGTGAATAAGGTCCTTGTGGATGGTGGTGCAGCGGTGAACATATTGCCAATCACTATGCTGAAGAGGTTTGGTATCGAATTGAAAGACATAGTCAGGCATAATATCATGATTTCCGATTTCAGTGGGAAATATCGAGCTCAGAAGGCATGATTGCCTTAGACGTGAAAGTGGGTACTTATTCGAGGCCCACTGTTTTTGTAGTTGTCCAATCACATGCCAACTTTAATGCGTTGCTTGGTAGGGAATGAATTCATGGAGTTGAAGTTGTACCTTCCACGGCTCATCAGAAGCTGTTTATGTGGAATCGAGATGGACATCTCGAAATAATTCAAGGAGACTAGCACGAGTTTGTGACATTTGTGTCTCAGGCTGGTCGGTCACTACAAAATTTGGCGTTCACTCAACCATTCACCTTCGAGACTGTCGAAGACTTTAATTAAAAAATGCATGAGGAGCGTTTCTTGGAAATGAATGAGAAAATAGGGTTTGTCATGATCAAAGAGGGGGCCAGCCTCGAAGTGGCCGGTGAAAATGAATAAAGATTATGAAGGATTCTTGGCTCGATTAAGAAGATATGAAGATGAAAAGAAAGAGGGTCAAGAAAGTAGTAGTACTAAGATAGGAATAAATAAATCGATTTACTCGACAGTAGTAGCAAATAATAGTGATCAAGTTATACTCGATTGCATTTATGATAATTCTCCTTTAGGTTTTGAAAGATCCATCACATCGAATCACAAAAAAGTCGAGGCCCAAGATCCTTTAGAAGAGATCAACTTGGGAAGTATAGAGGACAGAAAACCGACTTATGTTAGCAGGTATCTCGAGAAAGAAATGAAAAAAGATATGATTTCATTACTAGAAGAGTTTAAAGACTGCTTTGCTTGGGATTATGAAGAAATGCCTAGGTTGGATTGAAGTCTAGTTGAGCATAGATTACTTATCATAGAAGGCAGGAAGCCAGTAAAACAAGCTCCAAGGAGATTTGCACCTGAGGTGATGGGTAAGATTAAAGAAGAGATCGAGAGACTTCTTAGAGCAAAGTTCATCAGAACTGCCAGGTATGTCGATTGAATTTCTAATATTGTTCCAGTTATTAAAAAGAATGGTAAAATGAGAGTATGCATTGATTATCGAGATTTAAATTTAGCAACTCCTAAGGACGAATATCCTATGCCAATAGCCGATATGCTAATAGATGCAGTAGCTGGTAATGAAATGTTAAGTTTTTTAGATGGTTATTCAGGATATAATCAAATTTTTGTTTCCCAGAATGATGTAGCTAAAACAGCTTTTCGATGCCCGGGGGCATTGGGTACTTATGAATGGATAGTGATGCCATTTGGATTGAAAAACACTGGGGCAACATATCAAAGAGCAATGAATTTAATTTTTCATGATTTGATCAATGATTTTATGCAAGTTTACATAGATGATATTGTTGTTGCATCGAAGGAAAAACATAAACATTTAGATAATTTGAGAAAATATTTTGAAAGAATGAGGAAATATGGATTAAAAATGAATCCCTTGAAATGTGCCTTTGGTGTGTCTGCTGGTGAATTTTTAGGATTCATAGTACATGAAAAAGGGATCGAGATCGATAAGAATAAAGCAAAAGCTATATTAGATGGAAAAATAAATTATTTAAGATGATTTATTTCTAACTTGGCTGGTAAGACTTATGTTTTTTCGTCTTTGTTAAAGTTAAAAAAGGAAGCAAATTTCAAATGGAAGGAGGAACATCAGGAAGCTTTTGAGTAGATCAAATTGATGTTGACGAATCCTCCGATTTTGATACCAGTGATGCGGAACAAGCCATTAAAGTTATATGTATCAGCATCAGATCGAAATATAGCCAGTCTACTAGCACAGGAGGATAAAAATGGTGTGGAATGTGCTGTTTATTATCTAAGTAGAATCTTAAATGATGCTGAAACTCGATACAATGATATCGAAAAGTTAGGGTTGTGTTTGTATTTCTCTTGTACGAAACTCAAATACGTAATGAAACCTCATGATGTGATGGTTTACTCCAGAAATAATATTTTGAAATTTCTTTTGTTGAAACCTATTATGCATAATCGAATAGGAAAGTGGGTGTTAGCTTTGACAGAATTTTCATTATCATTCGAGTCTTTGAAATCGGTAAAAGGCCAAATTATCGCTGATTTTATGGCAGACCATACAGTTGACTCAATTGATAATTTATTTATTGAAATAAGTAAATGGATAATGTATTTCGATGGATCGAGTACATCGGACAAATCGGGAGTGAGAATTCTTATCATTTCACCGAATAATATCCTGACTAAGTTATTATTTGAAATTAAGTCCACTTGTTCGAATAATGAAGCTGAGTATGAAGCTTTGATTACAGGTCTCGAGACTTTGATTAAGTTAAAAGCTCGACATGTAATTGTAAGAGGTGATTCACAATTAGTGATCAAACAAGTACGAAAAGAGTATAAATGTATCAACACTAATTTGTTCAAATATCTAGAAAAAGTTATCACTTTGAGCAGAATGTTCGATGACATAATATTCGAATATGTTCCCTGAGAGTTTAATCGAGAAGCCAATGATTTAGCGCAAATAGCATCTAAGTATAAAATATCTCTGGAAAATTTACAAAAAATTATTCAAATTAAAGAGAAATTACCCCAAGAAAGTGAAATTTTACAAATTAGTGACTTAGATGATCAAGATTGGAGAATATCGATTATAGACTATTTGCAGAATCCAAACGGGAGAATCGATAAGAAAATTAAATATCGAGCAGTAAAATATGTTTTGTTGAATAATGAATTATATAAGAAAGGTATCGATGGAGTATTGCTTAGATGTTTAGGGAATGACGATGCTTATTTAGCAATGATAGAAGTACATAATGGACTATGTGGTGCCCATATGGTAGGCCAAAAAATGAGATGGATGTTAACTCGACAAGGGTATTACTGGCCTTCGATTTTAAAAGATTGTATTGAGTATGCTAAGTCCTGTGAAGAATGTCAGAAGTTTAGTCCTATACAACAAGTCCCTGCTAGCGAACTACATTCAATTATCAAACCTTGGCCTTTCAGAGGTTGGACCATCGATTTAATTGGACAAATTTTTCCACAGTCATCGAAAGGACATAGATATATAATTGTAGCTGTCGATTATTTTTCAAAATGGGTAGAAGCAATTTCGTTAAAAGATGTCGATCAACAAGATGTAATTGATTTTATTGAAGAATACATTGTTTATCGATTCGGGATACCACAGTCTATTACTAGGGATGACAAAACGGGCTAGGCCCGGCGGGCTGGTGGGCGGGGCGGGTTGGTGTTTTCAGCCCACCAGCCCGTTTTGGCTCGTCCCGCCAAGCCCGCTAACCCGTTGGGCCAACCCGCGAGACTGGCGGGCCGACCCGCGACCCGCCTAATTAATAAAAAAATAACTTTTTATTGTAATAAAATTAATTATAAAGATAATATATAAAGTTAAAAATTTTAAAAAGAGAATTAAAAAAGTTTCATTCTCACGGAAAATATTCTCCTTCCTAAAATATAACCTTCTCTAATGTTTTCCTTATTTATCCTAAGCACTCGATTATATTTATCCTTATTACTTGAATTAAAGGTATAAGAATTACTCAACCAAAAATAATATGAAGTTTTATCAAATAAAAAAGATATAAGTATTTGAATTTTTCAATATAAAAAATATAAATTTATAAGTTTAACGTTATTTATATATATATATATATATTTGTTATTATTTATTATTATATAAATTTTATTATTGTTCTAAATTATAATTTCTTAAAATAATGTATTGATTTATATTATTAAATTGAAATAATATATATATATATATATATATATATTGAATTATTGACAAACAAATAATAATCTTATTATTAAATTTATTAAAAAAAATTATTTAAAAAAAAATATTTTTTCTAAATTATGGCGGGCCGGCCGCCGAGCCGCTAACCAGCCCCTTGGCGGGGCGGGCCAAGGTCTACAGTTCGTCATGACTATATCGAGTCAGCCCGCCCCGCCCCGCTTTTGGCGGGCCAAAGGCAGGGCGGACCAAAACGGGGCGGGCTAGCTCGTTTTGCCATCCCTATCTATTACTACTGATAGAGGGACATTTTTTACTGGTAAGAAGATGGTTAGATATGCTGAATCGAGAAATATTCAGTTATTAGCATCAACTCCATATTATGCTTAGGCTAGTGGGCAGGTCAAAGCAATTAATAAAGTAATTATTGGTTTAATCAAGAAACATGTCGGTAGCAAACCAAAAACCTGGCATGAAACGTTATTACAAATTTTGTGGGCCTATCGAAATTCGCCGAAAGATTCCTTGCAGAATACTCCATATAAGTTAGTCTATGGGCATGATGCGATTTTACCCATCGAAATAAATATTGAGTCAACTCGAATACAAAAACAAAATGATTTACCCAGCTGTGATTATTGGAACTTGATGTATGATGAATTAAATGAACTTGATGAAATAAGATTGCATGCGTTGAATAATATTATTCTACAAAAGAATCAAATTGCTCGAGTTTATAATAAGAAAGTTCGACGGAAAACATTTAGCGAAGGTGACTTAGTTTGGAAAACGATTTTGCCGATGGATAAGAAATGTAAAAGTTATGGTAAATGGTCGCCGAATTGGGAATGGCCTTTTGAAGTTGTTAAAGTGTTATCGAGTAATGCTTATTCAATTGTTGATTGACATAATAAGGAGAAAGTCTTGTCGATAAACGAAAAGTACTTGAAAGACTATAAACCTCGAATAAGGGAAATAAGCATTCAGAATTAATTCAAATATGATGTTCTACAAAATTAGATATTGAGATTTGAGTTGATCAAAATCTATTAACAATTGAATCCAAGAAGAGAGGTTCGAATGTTCTTCGACAGTCACTTTCCGTTTGCGCTCCATGCTTTGTCCCAGAGAAAATGCCACTTCTTTTGCAGAAGATTTGATTGAATTCATTTTTTTGGTGAGAAAATCGTCTTGTGCTTTGAGTTATTGAAGTTTTTTCTCCAATTCTTCGATTTCACTTCTAACCAAAGACTGTTCTTTCAACGTCTCTTCAAGATCAAGCTTTTGAGTTTTCAATAAGTTCGATTTCTCGGTTTGGAAGGTAGAAATGGTAGCCACCTCGGTCGCTATAGATTGTTTTTTCTTCCTTGCAGAGTAAGCTTTGTTAAATAAATCGGTGGCCGCTGCAACTTCAGCATCGAAACTCTTTGGAAGTGTGTCATCGAGGAATGCCTCTATAGCAATAAGAATCTCTTGGAAAAGTTGTTTTTTCTCGCGCGATTCCACCAAGACCTCGAGAGGTGAATAATAGAAAAAAGACCTAAATTGTTGTATGATGTGGACATAAAGGCCCAAGCCCATAACGAGAAGGATCAAGACCAAGATCCAATCCAATGTTAGAATCGCGCAGCGGAATGTTCGCGTGGTCGGACAAAAACCAAGAGGGGGGGGTGAATTGGTTTCTTAACAAAAATTAGGTTTTCAAAATTTTCCCCAAATTTTACCGATTAAAAACTGTGTAAATGTAAATAGAGTAGAGATAGAATCTTACACAGGAGATTTATACTGGTTCGGATCAAAAGACCTTCTTTGATACTGGTATCTCAAACTGTTTTAATCGATTATTTCACCATTTAATCGATTAAAGCCGAGACACTTTGATAAAATTGAGCTTTTTGAAGCTTCTAAGGTGCAGACTATGTACCGACTATCTCAAACTCTAATATTACAGACTCAATCTAATCAAAACAGAGTTATTACACTATAAAACAAGTCTTCAACTCTCTACGTTCTTGTGTTCTTGAATCATCATCAAAATCAACAAGCTTCATGTCCATCAAGTCTAACATCAAGTCCTTGAATATTCAACAATCTCCCCCTTTTTGATGATGATCAAAATTTTCTTTTAAAGCCTTGTAATAACCTGTTTTATCTGTCATACTAACAAACACATTAAACATACCAGATAATATTTAAAAACAATAATATTAGGCTTTAAATATTTCTCCCCCTATTTTGATTATAATCAAAAATTGAAAGCATGCTTCAATAACAATCATAAGAGCTCCCCCTCAAAATATGCATAACTTGGAGATAACTCCCCCTCAATCAAAGCATTAAAAGAACACCACATTTTATTTCAGAAATGAAAATACATTACAAATAAAGAGCAAATTTAAAATTCTTCACTATCATCACTATGAAAATGTGCATCAAATCTATTTTCTAAATGACACACTTTATCATCTACATCACGGCGAATTATTTCCTCATGTCATACTTCAGAAAGAGTGAAGAATGTCTGCATCCTCTGATTCATATCAGATAACATGTCTTCCATAGATTGTCAGGTTTCATGATGAGCAGAGGAAGTTCCAACATTTTGGATTTGATCAGAGGGAAACTCAGCAGCAGGAGGCATATCTTCATCAGAATCTTCATTATCATCACCTTCGTTTGGAACGTCATCCTTGTGAACATAAATATCGTTGACACGCACCATTTGGAGTTGGATTAATGTGCTGTCCAACATGCGATTTAAGTTATTCATTCGTATTGTTTGTTCACCTTCGACATTTACTCCTTTGTATTCAAGAATGCGAGAGACAAGGAGGGCATATGGAATTTTGAAGGTGGGATGGCGTTTGGCTTTTAACATAGTCATGGTGACAAGAATGCCCCAATCTAAAGGCTCATTATTCATTATGGCATGAATAATACGAAGATCAATTGAAGAACATTGAGCATGATTTGAGCATGATTCGTGGCCCGGGGACATAGGATCCAGACAAGTAGATGTAAAATCATGCGTTCCTCCTTCTTCAAAGGTCCAGCTAGAAGGAGACGCCCAATCTCCATGGAGGGGTTTCGCAGAAAAGAACGGTATGCCATGATCCTGTCAAAATCATCTAACTCACCATACATGTTAATATCATCTTCTCTAATAGGAAAGTGGACAACGTTTTCCCAAATATCATCATCAAGAATAATTGTGACACCCTTTACTCGAGAGGTAGCAATTTGATCTCTAAATTTGAATCTAGAGTAAAATACCCTAACTAAGTCAGGATAATACGTACCTTGCATTTGGATGAAAGGGAGAACTCCTTGAATTTCAAGGAGATTAGGAAAGTCGAATCCCCTATTGATGAACTGCTCACTAATAAGGAACTTAGGAGAAATAATACCACGTTCCTTCCAATAGGACAAAAATTCTTGTCGGCCTTCTGCATCAGAGATCCATCCTTCTACAGAATTAGGACGGGGATGAGATGAGGGTGCAGATCTTCTTCTAGTGGGGATTTTTGCACGAGAAGATGAGGCCATTGAAGGATTAGAAGAGTAACAAGAAGATTTAAGAGGACAAGTTAAGTGAGAAGAAGGCAAGATTGATAGAATGAGGCAAGAAAGCTTGATTTCAAGAGATAGAAGTGAGTAGAAGTGAAATGGAGGTCCCTATTTATAGTCAAGC
Organism: Sphenostylis stenocarpa; assembly: GCA_963425845.1. Lineage (NCBI taxonomy): Eukaryota > Viridiplantae > Streptophyta > Magnoliopsida > Fabales > Fabaceae > Sphenostylis > Sphenostylis stenocarpa. The sequence goes on from OY731406.1 coordinate 14,519,089, forward strand.
ATCTCCAACGGTCATATGAAAGTGAACAAGGGTCAAAAGAGCCGTTGGCAACGGCTAGGAATCCAAACTTGCCAGGTTTAATCGATTAAAACTCAAATTAATCGATTAAACCACTTCCAGACACATTTAATCGATTAATTTGAGCTGTTAATCGATTAACACAGAGTTTAATCGATTAATGGGCGAATTAATCGATTAATCCAGAGAGAAATGTCATGTTTTGGCTATTTTGGATGCAAATAATCGATTATTACTCCAATTAATCGATTATTCTAGAGAGATCATCAAATATTTGATGTTTATGCACATGATAATCTATGAACATCCTACATAATGAATTATAACATTATAACCATCCAAAAAGTGTCTAATTAAGCAAATTTTAAGCTATTTCTAATATCCCTAAGTCTCTTCTAAGATCATAGAATCTATCCTTGGGTAGAGACTTAGTAAATATATCTGTTAATTGATGCTTTGTATCAACGTACTCTATTTTATAGTTTCCTTTACTAATGTGATCTCTTAAGAAATGATGTCTAATTTCTATATGCTTAGTCCTAGAGTGCATTACTGGATTCTTAGTAAGATTGATTGCACTCGTATTATCACACATCAAAGGTATGTCATTCAGAAATGTACTATAATCTTCTAGCTGTTGTTTTATCCATAAAATTTGAGCACAACAATTACCAGCTGCAATATATTCAGCTTTAGTGGTAGATAAAGCAACACATGTCTGTTTCTTAGAATGCTAAGATACTAAGGATGAACCTACCAAATGACATGTCCCACTAGTACTCTTTCTATCAATTTTGCATCCACCATAATCAACATCAGAATATCATATTAAACTAGTACAAACATCAGATGGATACCATAAACCAAAACCAGTAGTTCCTTTTAAATATTTTAAAATATGTTCTACTGCAATTAGGTGAGATTCTTTTGGACAAGCCTGAAATCTAGCACACACACAGACAGAATGCATAATATCAGGTCTACTTGCAGTTAAGTATAACAGTGACCTATCATACCTCTATACATAGATTGATTAACTTCCAAACCTGATTCGTCCTTGTCTAGATAGCATGAAGTTCCCATGGGTGTGTTAGCTTCCTTTGAGGTGTCCATTCAAAACTTTTTAAGGATCTCTTTACAGTATTTGGTTTGAGAGATGAAAATTCCATCTTTAAGTTGCTTGATTTGAAGTCCAAGGAAGAATGTCAATTCTCCCATCATAGACATTTCAAACTCTCCCTGCATTATCTTAGCAAATTCTACACATAACGAATTATCAGTTGATCCAAAAATAATATCATCAACATATATCTGGACCAATAAGATATGTTCTTTAACTTTCTTTATAAACAGAGTAGAATCAATTTTTCCTCTAGAAAAATCATTTGAAGTTAGAAAACTACTTAGCCTTTCATACCAAGACCTAGGAGCTTGTTTCAACTCATATAATGCTTTCTTTAATTTAAAAATATGATTAGGATAACTAAAATCTTCAAATCCAGGGGGTTGCTCCACATAAACTTCTTCTTTAATAAAACCATTCAAAAATGCACTTTTAACATCCATTTGATATAATTTAAATTTCATCAAAGATGCATAAGCAAGAAGTAGGTGTATAGCCTCTAACCTGGCAACAGGAGCATAAGTTTCATCATAATCAATACCTTCCTCCTGACAATAGCCTTTGGCAACAAGTCTGACTTTATTCTTTGTTATGTTTCCATCTTCATCAAGTTTATTTCTAAACACCCATTTGGTTCCAATAACTTGAAGTGATTCTTCCCTTGGGATTAATTTCCAGACTTGATTCCTTTCAAATTGATTAAGTTCCTCTTGCATAGCTATGCACCATTGATCATCTTTAAGCGCTTCCTCAACATTTTTGGGTTCTATCTATGACACAAAAGCTACAGACATGCAGAAATTAGTCATATTTCTAGTTCTTACCCCTTTTGAGATATCACCAATGATATTGTCCATTGAGAGTCCTCTTGGTGATTGCCATTCTTTTGCTAATTCAGGTGTTTGAGAAGGCTCATTTTCTTCCAAATATAATTCATCAAGAGCCTCTCTTATATACTCATCATCACCTTCAAGTTCTTTATTTGACTCAAGAGGATTTCCCCCAAGGTCTACAATTTCATCAAAGGTAACATGAATAGATTCTTCAATATTTAATGTTCTTCTATTAAACACCCTGTAAGCCTTGCTAGTTAATGAATAACCTAAGAAAATACCCTCATAAGCTTTTGAGTCAAATTTTCTAAAGTTGTCCTTTCCATTATTTAACACAAAGCACTTACATCCAAATATTTTTAAGTGAGCAAAATTAGGCTTTCTACCATTTAACAATTCATAGGGAGTTGATTTTATAATTGACCTAATGAACATTCTATTCAAAACATAACAAGCAGTACTAACAGCATCAGCCCAAAAATATTTAGGAACATTAGATTCATTTAACATTGTTCTAGCAAGTTCCTCTAATGACCTATTTTTCCTTTCAACTACACCATTTTGTTGGGGAGTCCTAGGAGCAGAAAAGTTATGTAATATTCCATTTTCTTCACAATAACTTTCAAACTTTTCATTTTGAAACTCACCACCATGGTCACTTCTTAAAACTTTAATTCTTAAGTCTTTCTCATTTTGAATTTGTTTTGCAAATTTTCTAAAGACCTTAAAGGCTTCACTTTTCATAGTTAGGAAAAATGTCCAAGTATACCTAGAGTAATCATCAACAATCATAAGGCCAAAATAATTTCCACCAAAGCTTTTTATCCTAGAAGGTCCAAATAAATCTAAATGTAATAATTCTAGGGGTTTTGAAGTGGAAATAACATTCTTTGATTTAAATGATGATTTTACTTGTTTACCTTTTTGACATGCATCACACAATCTATCTTTTTCAAATTTTAACTTAGGCAAGCCAACAACTAAGTCTTTTTATATCAATTTATTCAAATGATGCATATTTATATGAGTTGCTCTCTTATGCCATAACCAAGGGTTCTCTTCCTTAGTAACTAAACATGTTATGCTAGAATCATGTAAACAATCCAAATCAATCAAGTATATGTTGTTATGCCTAATGCCTTTTAATTATACATTTTTGGAATCTATCAAATGTATGGTGCAAAATTTACTTTCAAAGATTACCTTAAATCCTTTGTCACATAGTTGACTTATGCTAAGGAGATTATGCTTTAGTCCATCAACAAGAAGCACATCCTTAATCTCCAATGTGTTTGCACCACCTATATTTCCAATTCCAAGAATTTTCCCTTTGTTGTTTCCCCATAAGTTACATATCCTTGTTCTTTAGCTTTGAAACTCACAAATTTCGTTTTATCACTGGTCATATGCTTTGAGCATCCACTATCAAGATACCACATAGAATTCTTTGATTTGGAAGTTTCCTACAAAACAAGAACATAGTAAACTTAGGTCCCCATAACTTTTGGGTCCTTGGGGTTAGAGACAAATAAATTATTTAACAATAGGAACCCAAATGTATTTACCTTTAGGAACCCAAATGTATTTACCTTTAGGAACACCAAAATGTTTTATTTTACATTTATTTGAAGTGTGACCTTGTTTCATACAGTAAAAACATGCATTAGATGTAGCTTTAGGATAAGATGCATTTCTAACAATAGATGCTCTAGTTCCTTTTTCTACCCATACTCTTTTATTTTTCTTTTTAGACTTTTTCAAAGGAACTTGATGATTTATACTATTTTGAGCTACAACAATTTTATCCTTCTTCAAATCACTTATTTTCTTTTCGGCTTTATCAAGTAGATGATTAAGAATATCTATGTCATATTCATACTCTTTACAAGTTTCACATGCTAAGTTCTTATCATCATCCTCATCTAAACATACAATTTTCGTTTCTAAAGATTCCTTTTCTTCTAAACATGTGATTTTAGTTTTTAATGAGTCAATTTCCTTTTCGGATCTACTTAAACTCTTCTTCACAACTTTATATTCATTTTTCAAATTCTTAAAGACATTAAATAATTCATTGTAAGCATTTTACAGTTTATCATAGTTATTATCATCATCACTAGAAGATGAGTCGGAATCACTTACCTCAAAATCGGAAGATATGTTGTCATTTGCCAGTAAACAAATATTTGCTTCTACTTCCGAGTCACTTGATTCCGAACTTGAATCACTGTTTTCCCAAGCAATATAAGCTTTCTTCTTGAAGAACTTTTTGTTTTTGTTTTCTTTGTTCTTCTTATTTGGACATTCGGTCTTTACATGTCCTGCTTCACCACAACCATAACATTTTATATTTACGGAAGTACTTTCTCTTACCTTTCCCTTACCTTTGAATTGATGTCTTCCTTTAGCTTTCATGAATTTGGTGAACTTCTTTATCATAAGACTCAATTCTTCTTCTTCATTTTCTGAGTCTTCTTCTTCCTTTTTATTTTTACCTTTGGAAATTTCGGTTTTGAAGGCTAAGTTCTTCTTTTGATATTGTCCTTCTTCTTCATTTAGCCTTCCAAGTTCAAGCTCATGCTCTCTAAGCTTTCCAAAGAGCGCCGCCATAGACATTGTGGAAAGATTTTGTGACTCCGAGATGACCGTCACCTTAGGTTGCCATTTCCTATCTAAAGATTTTAAAATTTTAACATTCAATTCATCAACGTCAAAGATTTTACCTAATCCGGTGAGATGGTTCACAATATGAGTGAAACGCTTTTGAACGTCAAATATCGTTTCGCCTTGTTGCATCCGGAACATCTCGTATTCTTGGATTAGGGAATTCTTTCGTGCTCTCTTAACGTCATCGGTACCTTCGTGGGTCACTCTTAGCATTTCCCACATCTCCTGAGCACTTTTACAAATAGAGATTCTGTAAAACTCGTCAAGGGTTAAAGCAGATGAAATTATATTTCTAGCCCTAACGTCAAATTGTGCTTTCCTGTTTTCCTCTGTTGTCCATCTAGAAAAAGGTTTGGAAACGTCAACACCGTTCTCTGTAACTTTAGGAACATATGGACCGTTTAAAATAGTGTCCCAAACGCCTCTATCAACAGACTCTAAAAAGATTTGCATTCTTACTTTCCAGAAAGGATAATTTTGACCCGCAAAAAGTGGGGGTCTGTTGATAGACGCACATTTGGCAAAAGTTTGATTTTGTCCGGTCATTTTCGAAAAGTTTGAATGACTATCAAAGCAAGCTATGATACCACTTGTTAGAATCGCGCAGCGGAATGTTCGCGTGGTCGGACAAAAACCAAGAGGGGGGATGAATTGGTTTCTTAACAAAAATTAGGTTTTCAAAATTTTTCCCAAATTTTACCGATTAAAAACTGTGTAAATGTAAATAGAGTAGAGATAGAATCTTACACAGGAGATTTATACTTGGTTCGGATCAAAAGACCTACGTCCGAGTTGCTAATCACTCAAACGAGAGGATTAACAGCTGTCACTATAATCACAGTTGTTACAAACAGATTACAATGGAAAAGATAAAGTAAAGAAAACACCTCTCTTGAAATCCACAAGAGATGAAGAACAACTTTCCCTAGAGACGGCACGACACACGAATCCACTAAGAACTCCACTTAGTGATTCTTATCGCTTCTAGCCCACACCAGGTTCCAAAAGCCCCTTTTTCTTGCAACAAACAGTTCTACGGCACTCACGACACTTAACTTTTGTATGTAAAAGGTTGTTCTGTTTTTACGAGTGCCATAGAGAAGCTTAAGTAGAGAAATTAGGGTTTGGGAATTGGGATTTTCGAAACTAGGAGTCTTGGAATTAGGGTTTTCGAAAATAGGATTGATTTGAAGTTAAAAATCAAAATCTGACTGAAATAATCGATTAAATGAAGTGTTAATCGATTATTACAGAGCCAAAATCAACAGAACCCCAAAACTCTCTGTTTTAATCGATTAAAAGACCTATTAATCGATTAACAGGCCTGTTAATCGATTAAACCAGTGAGCAGATACAGAAAATAGTTTTTCTCACTGTTTTAATCGATTATTTCACCATTTAATCGATTAAAGCCAAGGCACTTTGATAAAATTGAGCTTTTTGAAGCTTCTAAGGTGCAGACTATGTACCGGCTATCTCAAACTCTAATATTACAGACTCAATCTAATCAAAACAGAGTTATTACACTATAAAACAAGTCTTCAACTCTCTACGTTCTTGTGTTCTTGAATCATCATCAAAATCAACAAGCTTCATGTCCATCAAGTCTAACATCAAGTCCTTGAATGTTCAACATCCAAAACTTAGGTGGACCTATGACAAGAGGCAGACTCAGAAAAACACAAGAGGCATTGCAATACAAAGTGACCAATTTGGTAAAGGCCCAACTATTAAAAGATCCAAACATGGAGGAGTCTAGACCTATCACATGCATAGAATGTTTGGAGAGCTAGGAGGCCCAACTAAAAGATTTAGTTATTATTATTATTATTTTATTTGCTATAGTGGGGATTTGAACCCAAGACCCAAAGCTTATAATTCCTTCACTGAACCATCTGGGTAACTTAACTTTGCTTGGGATATTAGGATTTTAATTTATCTTTATTTCCTGCAATGAGACAAACTCATAAACTTAAGTTGTATTAAACATTTGGGAATTCAGAATGAACGTATGTAATATTCAGAATCACTTTGTGAGTTGTTGCTCTGCTAGGGTTCTTCCTTGCATCACTTGATCTTATCAAGAACTATTCGATTCTTGTGGTGATCCTTCTTGGTTTATCAAATATTCTTATTTGTGGCGCCGACGATATCTTTTATGTTTTTCTGTTTTCTATTTCTAATCAAATCAACTCTTAAAACCTAACCCTAAATTGTTTCCCTTCTATTTGAGTGTCGTCATTTGGTATTCAGAGCAGGGTTCAAAAGCGGTACTGTTCATCGGCACTGTTCACGGTATTGTTCATTGTCACTGTTCACGTACTGTTCATTGTCACTGTTCACGTACTGTTCATTATACTGTTCACGTGTACTGTTAAAAAAAATGGTTGTTTATACAATTTTGATATTGAATTTCATTTATATATATATATATATATATATCAAAGTTGTGTTTGAAATTAGTTTTCTGAGAAAAGAACAAAAAAGGAAAAGAATCAAAAAAGGAAAAGAATAAAAAAAAAGAAAAGAATCAAAAGAAGAAAAGAATCGAAAAAAAAATATATATATATATATATATATATATATATATATGTGGCAATTGTTCTTTTTTTTTAAATTTCGAGTGCACATTAGTTATTTGATAAAATTCCTAAGTGTCAAACGTCTTTGTCTAATCTTTGTTTTTCCATAGTTTAAATTTTTCTTGCTTGTTATTAGTAGTAAAATTGTTCTTTGCTACTTGTCCTTTGTTGGTACTACAATTCTGTTTTATTCCTTGTGATTGCTATAGTTGAAAGTGATTCTTGAACTATAGATTGTTTGATTCTTGTAAGAACCATAAGTCAGAGAACGAGTGGAAAAAAGCAAGAGTGCATATTATACAAAAGCCAAATTGAGAGTAAACACAAGTGGTACATCTTTGAGTGCAAACACGTGAGAAGAGTGGTGAGGTCCTATTACTTCATTTGTTTGGTCCTTTCTTTTTTTTTGTTTTACTTGAAAGATGGCAGGTGCAGGTGGTGGTGGTAGTACCCCTCCTCTAGAGGATGACAATAGATTATTGATTGATGCCATTACAACACAAATGCAAAGAATGTTGACAGAACATACTGAGGAGTTGTATGGGAGAATTGAACAACTAGAAAATCAAGGAAATGATGATGATGGTGGAGGTAGAAAGAGGAGAAGGAGAAATAATGAAGGTGATGTTAGAGATAACGAGAATTGAAGGAGTAAAGGCTGAACATACCCTCTTTTCAAGGAAAGAGTGATCCAGAAGCATATTTGGAGTGAGAAATAAAAATTGAGCAATCTGTTTGCATGCCATAATTACACAGAAGATAAAAAGATGAGGGTGGCAGCCATGGAATTCACTGATTATGCTCTCATTTGGTGGAACCAATTACAAAGGGAAAGGGTGAGATATGAAGAACCTTGGTGGAAAGTTGGGAAGAAATGAAGAGGTTGATGACAAGAAGATTTGTTCCTTCTCATTATCAAAGAGATCTTCACAACAAGCTTAAAGACTCATACAAGGTAGTAGAGGTGTTGATGAATATTACAAAGAGATGGATGTTTCCATAATTAGGGCTAATGTTATGGAGGCACGGGAGGCTACTATGGCCCGATTCCTACATGGGCTAAATTGTGATATAAGGGATGTTGTGGAGCTGCAAAATTATGTTGAGTTGGAGGATTTAGTACATCAAGCTTCTAAGGTGGAACAACAATTGAAGAGAAAGGGTGTTATGAGGAGGAGTTCATCTAATTTTCACTCTCCTAGTTGGAAGGACAAAAATAAGAAGGAGGGTGGATCATCAATAAGCAATTCCAATGTTATAGCTCATAGAAATCAAAATAAGTCTGATGAGGCACTTAAGAAAACAAGGAGTAGTGAGGTTAAGTGTTTCAAATGTTTGGGAAGAGGTCACATAGCTTCTCAATGTCCCACTAAGAAGACTATGTTACTTAAGGAGGATGGAGAAATAATTAGTGAATCTCCTTAAGATTCTCCATCTAGTGATGAAAATGAGCATGAAGATGAAAGAGAGTTAGAAGGAGATTTGTTCATGATTAGAAGGATGTTGGGTAGTCAATCAGTTGAATTGGATGATTGTCAAAGAGAAAATATTTTTCATGCAAGGTGCCTCATTCAAGGGAAGTTGTGCTCTTTAATCATTGATGGTGGGAGTTGCACTAACGTGGCTAGTGCACGGTTGGTTTCAAAAATGAATTTGGAGACTAAGCCACACCCACGACCTTACAAACTTCAATGACTTAGTGAAGATGGTGAGATGACCGTGAATAGGCAAGTTGAAGTGGGTTTTTCAATAGGGAAATATGAAGATTCTGTTTTGTGTGATGTGGTGCCTATGGAGGTTTGTCATTTACTTCTTGGGAGACCATGGCAGTATGATAGGAGAGTTATGCATGATGGTTTCACTAATAAGTTCTCTTTTATGCATAAAGACCGCAAAACTACTCTTGCACCTTTGGTTCCAAGAGAAGTTAGTGAGGATCAACTGAAAATGAGAAAGAAAAGAAAAGAAGAAAGAAAAGAAAAAGAGAGAGAAAAGAAAAAGAGAGTGAAAAGAAAAAGGAAAAAGAGGAAGAAAAAGAGAAAGAGAGAAAAAAAATCAAATTTGTTTATAAAAGGAAAAGAAGTCAAAAGAGCTATGCAATTGAGAAAGCCAATACTTTTACTTTTGAGTAAAGAAAGTAAATCAAACAATCCATGTTTTACTAACTCTCTTCCAAAAGAGGTTTCTTCTTTGTTGCAGGATTTCGAAGATGTTTTTCCCAAAGAAGTGCCTATAGGTCTACCCCCTCTTAGGGGTATTGAGCATCAAATTGACCTTATTCCAGGAGCTTCATTTCCTAATAAACCAGCCTATCGAAGCAATTCCCAAGAAACCAAGGAGATTCAAAAGCAAGTTGAAGACTTAATGCAAAAGGGGTGGGTTAAAGAAAGCTTGAGTCCATGTGCAGTCCCAGTCATTCTAGTCCCTAAGAAAGATGGAACTTGGAGGATGTGCACAGATTGTAGAGCTATCAATAACATCACGATAAAGTATAGACATCCCATTCCTAGGTTAGATGACTTGTTGGATGAATTATATGGTGCTTGTATCTTCTCTAAAATTGACTTGAAAAGTGGATATCATCAAATCAGAATTAGAGAAGATCAATGATAATGCTTATAAGATTGATCTACCAGGAGAGTATAATGTAAGTTCCTCTTTTAATGTTGCTGACTTGACTCCTTTTGATGCAGGAGATGAATTCATAGATTTGAGGACAAATGCTGCCCAAGAAGGAGGGAATGATGTGGACATAAAGGCTCAAGCCCATAACGAGAAGGATCAAGACCAAGATCCAATCCAAGACTTAGGTGGACCTATGACAAGAGGCAGACTCAGAAAACCAATTTGCTAAAGGTCTAACTATTAAAAGATCCAAACATGGAGGAGTCTAGACCTATCACATGCATAAAATGTTTGGAGAGCTAGGAGACTCAACTAAAAGATTTAGTTTTTATTATTATTATTATTTTATTTGTTACAGTGGGGATTTGAACCCAAGACCCAAAGCTTATAATGCCTTCACTGAACCATCTGGGTAACTTAACTTTGCTTGGGATATTAGGATTTTAATTTATCTTTATTTCCTGCAATGAGACAAACTCATAAACTTAAGTTGTATTAAACATTTGGGAATTCAGAATGAACGTACGTAATATTCAGAATCACTTTGTGAGTTGTTGCTCTGCTAGGGTTCTTCCTTGCATCACTTGATCTTATCAAGAATTATTCGATTCTTGTGGCGATCCTTCTTAGCTTATCAAATATTCTTATTTGTGGCGCCTACGATATCTTTTATGTTTTTCTGTTTTCTATTTCTAATCAAATCAACTCTTAAAACCTAACCCTAAATTGTTTCCCTTCTATTTGAGTGTCGTCATTGTATCAATTTGTTTGCCTCTTCAGTTGACGTCACAGGTGGTTTAGATGAATGGCTTGAAGGAGTGACGTCTTCAGATAACAGAATATCGAGAATTGAGAATGAATCTTCTTCAATGGCAGTTCGATATTCTGGTAAATATTCTGAGGTAGGATCACTTATATGGGGCAATATCGATGAAATCAGTTCGACAGATGGAACCTCGAAAGGAGGAGAAATTGGTTGTTCTGCAGGGGATGGTGAAGGAGAGTCTTGGATTTGGACTGTGGGGATATTTACAATATTATCTGAAAGGAAAATGAGTTTGTTCGAGAAAATGAATTTAAAATCCTAATAGAGATAAGGTAAAAATAGGCAGTAAGGAAGAAATTTTTACCAAAAGGAGAAGGTGGATCGATGTGCGTTGGTGTGGGGGAAGGGTTTTGTACATCCTCGGGTTTCTGCGGTTCAAAATATAGGTTAGAGAAGGGAAACATGTAAAATGAGTCGAGAAAAACAGGATTTTTAAACTTTACCTCTAAAATTGGTACTGTTGACTGGACCAAAGATTCGACATTCGTCGACACTGTAGCTGATGGATGGTCCTGAAATATCAAAATTTGGAATCATGTTATAACCTTCTCGAATTTTAGATATATAATATATATATGAAAAGAGGGGAAACTTACGTGACTTGAATGAGTCTATGTTGTCTGTGTTGTTTGACCTGCTTTACTGACCGTATTAGAGTCCGTCGATAACATATTTATGATAGGTTGAGCGGTTCGAGGACTCTTTGGATTTTTGTTTCTGAAAACAATGAGAAGTGAATCAGCTATAGAAAAGGAAATCAAAGTAAACAAGATAATAGGGAATTGAAAAGAAACCTGTGATTTTCTCGAAGATGAGGAAATTGTAGCTGAGTGTTTTCGTTTTTGTGTAGGGGCAGATGGATCCGATTCATCAGAGGACTCCCAGTCTTTCTCAGAGATTGTGACTTTATGAGGGTTCGAAACTGTCGAGAAAGAAAAACAGTTAGATTACAATTTGAAGAAAATTAAAAATATTTCTAAAAGAGACAATAAAATCTCACCAAAAGGTGATGGAGTTAAAATCTTGACTCGATCGATATGGACAAGCCAGGGAGGAAGAAGATGTTGAGGAAGGTTTAGGTAAGAGAAGTAGGATAGTTTCGATATCGAAATTTCCTTGTTCTTGGGTTTTGGTGAAATAGTTTCTTTCAAGGATCTCAACTCTCGAACTCATTTAGGGTGAGTTAAAGGTTTGGCGATTCCAAAAGGGGCTGTAAGGAAAGTGGGAAGATGGTTGGGACAATACATTTCAAATGAGATTTTTCCTCGAGGATTGATTATTTTGTGGTTCGATCTGTTGGTGTCTGTTTTATTAGCTAGGGATATAACAACATTGTAAAATGTGTCTTCTAATTTAAGAGGGTTGTAGCATTCTCGATAAAAGTTTTCAAATCGAGATATTTGAAGATAATGAGAGTATGTACCTTTCTTGGTCTTCGATTTGTCCTGCACAATGAGAGAAGGATGCACAGTCAATTTCGATTGGACGATATCAAAGTCAGAATGAATTCGTGAAAACCAATCGTTCCACCATTGAGAAAAACCAAGAGTAGACAAGTAATTTGATTCAAAAGCATAAGGGTAGAAATGTAGCGGGCTTTGTGGTAATAGTTTGGCAAGTTCCCATCCTACATTCGATTCATTTAACTTGGACTTTGGGGAACTATCGAGATTGAAAAAAGGTAAAGCTTGACTTAAACCGAACTGCCGTGAAAAAAATTTAGGGTAATAGATGACAAGTTGGATATCCTTCGATTGAAAGCCCGATACAAGAACTTCTTGGGTCAAATAGTTACTCCATACATCTACTAGTTCCGATTGTAACCCTGGAGTAAGAGCTGGAAATTTTGATTTAAACCAGGTTGGTCCTCGAAGTCAATCACTTACTTTTCCATGGTATACGGTAAAAGGAGCCAGACATGAATCAAAATGAAATCGAGTTAACAAAAATTTCAGATAGGTTTTATAACTAGCCTCATTGGAGGATTTTTGCTGAGAATGTCGAGACGATAATCGGGCACCTTCTAAATTAAAACTTGGAGAAACTTTGGATGGTGGGGGAAGGATACTTTTAAAAATCGAAGTGAGCCATAATTGAATGAACCATATAGGACCTGAGAAATTTCCGGAGGGTCTTTGTGTATTCAGAATATCGACTGCCTCATCGAAAGTGGTATAAACATGAGCCAGTAAAAGTTTCGCCAAACAAACTCGGGGTTGACCAGTGTGGAGAAGGTAGACAAGATTATAAAAATGGGATGAGATTTGGATAGATCGAGGGCAAAATACATGGGTGCAAAGCCAATATACCAAAAAAGCAACATGTTCTTCATTAGAAACGGTTACCGAGTGGTCATCAATAAAATGTTTTTCGATGAAGTGTCCATAGGCCTTCGAATCCCAATCGATTTTTGATTTGAGAGAGTCGTCTGAAGGGAAAGCAGTCTTAAAATACTTTTCCCCTGTGGGCTTTAATCCGGTAATTGCAGCGACCTCAAAGAGAGTGAGGGAAAGAGGACCACAGGGAAGCTCCATAGCGTGTAAATCTTTATTCCATAAATGGACCGAGGATAAAAACATAGACATATCCAGAAATGATAGATCACATCGAGATAGGTGTAGAAAATCGAAAATCCCTATATCTCTCCAGTGATTCCCAAACTTAGTCTTTACTCTATCAAACCATCTGATGTATAAGGGCTTTTTATGGGGAGGGCCCGTTCGATATACTTTCGAAATAGCATTTAGAAAATCAATCCGTACCTCGGATTTATGAATAGGGGCTTTACTCTTTGAAGGAAGACAGATAGAAGAGGAAAATGATCCACCACAATAGCGGATAGGACCACCAAATGCATAATCTACGTTATCAACTGCGTAAGGTATAAGTACCTGTGTCTCAGCGATTTTCTGCGAAGCTTCTTCCAACAAGGGGACTGGAGCAAACTTTTTTCCATTGATCTCTATTAGGTTTGAAGTTACCGACGATAATGGCGGGGTGGGGAAGTCAGAAGATTTGGAAGTCATCATTACAGTTGTGGAAAGAGTGAAGACAGGGAAAAGGTGTGACGAAGAAAGAAGATGGGTTAGGTTTTTGGTAAAAATAAGTGCGAATTGATTAGAGTATTTAAAGAGGCCAATTAGGGTATTTGAAACGACGAATATGAGAAGAGGGTAAGTAATATGTGGCGTTCACGTTGTGATAATGGAAGGTGATGTGATTTGATATTTGACATAAAGTAGCAAAACCCTAAAAACCCTAAACAATTATTTTTTGGGCTTCAGGAATATTTAAGGGCTGGATTTGTTTTTTTTTGTAAGAATATAAAATTGGTACAAATATTTATATTCTTCCAAGTGGGCATTTTGTTAGTGAAAAAATCGATATAAGGATCAAAAAGCGGAGGAAAGAAAATCGAGGATCATATGGTTAGTTAAAAATTGATAAATCGAAAAGATGGTTGGAAGACATTTGATGACCATGTAACAGTATGAACACATAAATCGAGAATTGGAATCGAGAATTGAAGGAAGAATATTTGATGTCTATTGCTGAAGAAAATTGAGAAATTAGAATCAAGTGTAATGTTAAGGTTAAGGGAAATCAAAAGCAATTCAAAGTTCTCGAGATTTGAAATCGAGATCGAGGGAAAGGTTAACCTACATGGCTATCGAAATTATGGCTAAGTTATAAATTGAGGAACGGTTAAAACGCGTATGGAACGTGGAAGCAGTTTTCTAAACCGTAAAACTTCAAGGGACGTGCACGTGGAACGTGATAGCAGTTTTTGTTAACTGCTCTTAGGAGGTTACCTGAAGGATGCTCTATAAATAGAGCGAAGATTGAAGGAAAATAGGAAATTGGCAGAGAGAACAGAAATGTTAGTGAAAAGTCTATAGGAGAACGACGCATCATGAAGTTTCTAATGCTCTGGATTTTCATTATCATTGATTGTCTTTATCTCTTTCTTTACTTTCCCTGGTAATTTACTTTCATGCAATTTACATTTATCAATTTAGGTTTCTGTACTTTCAATTACTTGTCAGTTACCTTTAATGCAATTTAAGATTCTGTACTTTCAAATTTTTGCCATTTACCGTTTCTAAAATTTCGATGTCCTGCTATTTACTTTCATGCAGTTTTAATTCTTTGTCATTTACAGTTAATGTAATTTCGAGGTTTCTGCATTTACAATTCTTTGTAATTTAATATTTTGTACTGCCTTTCATTTTCGATACGTTTTACTGCTTTCTTTACTTCGTGTTTCTTAATAAAAAATACCAAAAATAATACTTTCGAGTGTCAATCTGTATGATCTGTTGCATTATTAACATTTCTTGATATTGTAACATTAAGAATCTACGTGGTTGAAATTTGATTAGAACCTAAGTTTCTAAGAAATCGAAATCGATCAAATTTTCACCAGAAACAAGATGCTAGACTACTAACCCAAGATTTAGAAGTTATCAGAGAATTAGATTGACTAATAACTTGTAATAGCTTTGTTTTTACAGTTTAAGTCCCTAGAACTGCTGCTTATCTAGTATTCTCGTCTCTTTTCTATTCCATTACCAAGTCCTTGTGTTGATCTACTTCTTCCATTGTTTACCAAATATGAGGACTTTTCTATTCTAAATTCAATAAGATACCAGTTCCTATCCGTTCTTTGTGCTTTGTTCCTAACAATCTTCATCAAATTAATGGTAATTTTATGCATTAACCAATACACACATAAAAATAAACACCTTTCACTAGGCATGGAAGCCAATATAAATAGTAACGTTCCATCTAGATTATATCAATAAGCTATCAACTCATCGTCCCAAAACCAGGCCACATATCATGCTAGCAATGCAATAAAATCATTAAGGTTAAGCTAAAATCAAAGTGAAAGAGTGGAAGGATATAAATTGCAATAATTAACACAGTAATAACATCATGATGAAATAATCATAAAACAAAATATACTGATGAAAAACAAAACATACTAATGAAATAGTAGTTTCATCATTCGTTGTATTACTTTTTCATGCTTTATTATACATGAATCATAATACAAGGTGAGTATCAAGAAAATAGAAAAGGTACCAGAAAATATTTCACAACCTAATGTCCTTGTTTGCTATAGTTAGTCATCTTTATGTTCAGTGGTAAAAAGTTGATATAATTATGCCTTGAATTGTTATGAAACCACTTAATTTATGTTAATTCTAATATATTTTTCCCCCAATATAGGATGAATTCGAGAATACCTTGATACAATAGTAAGGAGCATAATTTTCAGCATAATTGGAGTAAAATTGGAAGAAGGAAGAAGATTTTCAGCATGGAAGTCGCTCAAGCGGGATGAACTCTCGTTTGAGCGAATATCAATTATTCTTCTCTGGAAGTCAGTCGCTCAAGCACAAGAAAATTCGCTTGAGCGAATGTTAGTTATTCTTCTCTAGAGTTCACTCGCTCAAGCGAGCATTTTGTCGCTTGAGCGAAAATAGACAACTTTTGTTTGAGCGAAAGTTGTCGCTTGAGCGAAAGACGTGGGGCCCAATTTTTTCTATAAAAAGATAAGATGTGTTTTGAGAAAAAGAAGCAGTTTTGGGGAGAAGAGACGCGACTAGTGCTAGGGTTTCGTCCAATCTTCATCAATTCTTCACTTCTTCCACATTTGGAGCATTATAATGGCCAACATGAGTAACTAACTTCATTCTCTTAGGATTTGGTGCACTTCCTTTGAACTATTTTGTATCATGGTGATATTTTGATATATTAATCTATGTTTTGATGTTGTTATTCTTATCCTTTGTGCTTTGGAATGATTTATTCTTGATATTTGGGGTATGATTGGAAAATATATCTTGAACCCTAGATCACGGTAAGAATATTTGTTAAGTTAATTGTCAGGAATAGAATGAATGTATCAATTTTTTAACATCCTAAACCTAATGCTGGAAAATCTCTTAATTGTGTGAGGAATCAACATTTATTAGGTTTTCTTATAAATTTCATGTGTGAGGAATCAACATGGATGATTTGAGTAGGTGACATTAACATTATTAGGTTAATTGACGCTCTTAATTGACATAGTCATTATAAAAGAGGGATAAGGTAGGAAGTCAATCCTAAGTGCCTTTAATTGATATTTTCTCAACAATTTACAGTTCTTTGTCATTTAATTTCAATTCAACTCTTTATGCAAAACCCATTCTGTTTTAATCTACTTAGTAAGCATAAAAATTGGGAATTTCCATTGAAATCGTTCATTGTAGGATCGACTTTTATTTAATCAAAGTAAAGATGGGGAGTGAAATACGCTTGTCAATAATTCAACACTTCATCAGGTTGTTTGCTGTTAAATGGGGAGTGGAAGTAAAGACTTTGTATACAGAGCTACCTGGGATCGAGATGAACCATTACAATAGGATCGATGCTCTTGCAGGTGTCCCTTGTCATTATATTTTGCTAATCGAGTACTACTATCTGTCCCAAAAATATCACCACCTTTTGTAGAGCAAATTGGGAAGAAGAACCAACCAGCAGGAATGTTTTCAGTAGACACAACACTAGTCTTAGTCCAAGATAGCTGCACTTTGTATTCTTCCATCACCCATGTTTCCACTGAATGGTTCCACTCCACAACACTTACACTAAGCAAATCTCCAAGCACCTCCAAATAACAAGATTCAAAGTCATAATTTAAAAATTCAACCAACAAAAGTATATCCGAGAAACTGCTTTTAGTTAAATCAAAGGCGAGAATAACATTCATTGATACATCACAGCAAAAAGCCAACCAATGAATAGCATCATTCAAAAGTGAGCCTTCTTTGATAAACTCAGAGCAGTTCAAATAAGACAAATTGGTAGCCTCAATATCTCTCCACACAACCCGAGATTGGATTGTAGGACGCTTTAACCACCAAGTAGTCATCAGTTGATGGGTCATACCCGAAAATTGTAAAAAACATGCACCTCATGAACCACTCAATGATAATTTTCTATGGACACCGGTTGATGGATTCCACACCCAGAGACTTTGACAACAGTTCAGAAGTAAAAACCCCCAATAGGAACCCATGATCTGAACATTATGATAACTATTGGGAGGTAGAAAGTTAAGGTTTAATACAGAACATGAAGAATCATCGTGAAGGGATGCATTAAAATCTATGGATTGAATTTCAAGAGCAGGAGGTACTATGAACATAAGTCTGTTAGCGCTTGCGGTAATTCGTTGAAAATGTGATATTGCAAAGTGTGGATCAGAAAGGAGACAAAGCCATGACTTATAGACACATTTGAAACGAACAAGGGATTTCACAGGCAACATCAACAAGATTTCAATTATGAGTTCCCATGGTAGAATCTTTGTTTTCTTCTTCCTTTCCCTTACTCCTCTGCTACCACCTATGTTATAGGTGATTATTAATGAAAGAGAAATAATAAATTAGTTATTAGAATATAAAAGTTAGTTAAGAAATAAGATTTATAAATAGGAACTAATGTAATCCAAAAGGTATTCTCATGAATATACAATTTTACTGTTGTGTGTCCTCTTCTATTCTTGTGTGAGATTGAGAGAGTGAGTAGTGTTAGAGGATAATTTCAATTAACCTTTAACAATTGGTATCAGTATTGCCGACAATGATGGGAGGTTCAATAACGAATAAAGATCTTGAAAACAGAATTGATGGGCTAGAGAGATTAATGACATCCTCACAAGAAGAAAATTTGAGGAATCACCATGATAACAACAAAGCATTCAAGGAATCACAGACAAGCCACAAAGCCGATATTGACTCGATAAAGATGATGATGGCACATGTCTTGGTCAAATTAAACATCAACGACGAACAATTCAAATATAATACAGAACATGAAGAAGAAGTCGAGTCAGATATTAACTCGAGCAAGATTCTTGAACGAACTCAGATTGCATTCCCTTTATTTAACGACACCAACTTCAGGGAATGGAGAGCGAAAGTTGAACAATTCTTTGAATTAGAACGCACACCCATTAATCAACGAGGTAAATTACTTTTACTATCAATGGATGGAAAAGCATTTGCGTGGCAGAGACATTACATGTAAAACCAATAATTCTAGAACAAATCTTGGAAAATTATTCTTCAAGATGTAGGTAATCGTTTTAATGATGGTGCTTATGATGACCCAATTGCAGAAATATCTCGTTTGAAACAATCAAGATCGTTACATGAATACTTAAACAATTTTGATAACCTGCTTGCTCGAGTTTCATTATCCAAAGACATGGCCATTAGCTTCTTTCTTGCGGGATTAGAAGTTTAGTTGGAGAAATTTGTGCGAATTCACAACCCCAAATCAGTGCAAGAAGTTGTTTGATTAGCAATATTACAAGATGACGTCATTAAGGAATTAGAGAAGAATATATTAATAGGTAAATCTTCTTCCTTTCCCTTACTCCTCTGCTACCGCCTCTATTATAGGTGGTTATTAATCAAAGAGAAATAATAAATTAGTTATTAGAATATAAAAGTTAGTTAAGAAATAAGAGTTATAAATAGGAACTAATATAATCCAAAAGGTATTATCATGAATATACAATTTTACTGTTGTATGTCCTCTTCTATTCTCGTGTGAGATTGAGAGAGTGAGTAGTGTTAGAGGATAATTTCAATTAACCTTTAACAATTGGTATCAGTAGTGTTGGCAATGATGGGAGGTTCAATAACGAATAAAGATCTTGAAAACAGAATTGATGGGCTAGAGAGATTATGACATCCTTACAAGAAGAAAATTTGAGGAATCACCGTGATAATAAGAAAGCATTCGAGGAATCGCAGACAAGTCATAAAGCCGATATTAACTCGATAAAGATGATGATGGAACATGTCTTGGTCAAATTAAACATCAACGATGAACAATTCAAATATAATACAGAACATGAAGAAGAAGTCGAGTCAGATCTTAACTCGAGCAAGATTCTTGAACGAACTTAGATTGTGTTCGCTTTATTCGACGACACCAACTTCAGGGAATGGAGAGAGAAAGCTGAACAATTCTTTGAATTAGAACGCACATCCATTAATCAACGAGGTAAATTACTTTTACTATCAATGGATGGAAAAACATTTGCGTGGCAGAGACATTACATGCAAAACCAAGAATTTCAGAACAAATCTTGGAAAACTATTCTTCAAGATGTAGGTAATTGTTTCGATGATGGTGCTTATGATAACTCAATTGCAGAATTATCTCGTTTGAAACAATCAGGATCGTTACATGAATACTTAGAAAATTTTGATAACCTGCTTGCTCAAGTTGCATTATCCAATGACATGGCCATTAGCTTCTTTCTTGTGGGATTGGAAGTTTAGTTGGAGAAATTTGTGCGAATTCACAACCCCAAATCAGTGCAAGAAGTTGTTCGATTAGCAATATTACAAGATGACGTCATTAAGGAATTAGAGAAGAAGATATTAATAGGTAAATCAAATACTTTTGATTATCCAACTAGATTCACACGTTCTGGACCACATTCACCCTCCAACTTCAGAAACCACTCAATTACTAGCTTACAAACTCAACCACAGAATTCGTCTATGAACATGTCAATTACTGCTTTGCAGACTAGTACCAATTCAATATCTTATAGGAAAGAAACCAGTGAGCGTATTTCAAAAGGATTATGTAGATTTTGCGGTGATAAATGGGAGAAAAATCATAGATTAAAATGTAAAGTTTGGGGAAAGCTAAATGCCATCTTTTGTGCACAAGAAAATTTAGATGCAGAGGAAATTGAAGATAGTGACAATGATGCAAATGAGTCTCTACTGGAAAAAAGTTTAGAATTATTAAATGATGATATGGTACAAATTTCTTTGCATGCATTGAGAGGTATAGTTGGAGGTAACTGACGACACTCGAATGGAAGGGAAACAATTTAGGGTTAGGTTTTAAGAATTGATTTGATTAGAAATAGAAAACAGAAAAACATAAAAGATACCGTAGGCGCCACAAATAAGAATATTTGATAAGCCAAGAAGGATCGCCACAAGAATCGAATAATTCTTGATAAGATCAAGTGATGCAAGGAAGAACCCTAGCAGAGCAACAACTCACAAAGTAATCTGAATATTACCTACATTCCTTCTGAATTCCCAAATGTTTAATACAACTTAAGTTTATGAGTTTGTCTCATTACAGGAAATAAAGATAAATTAAAATCCTAATATCCCAAGCAAAGTTAAGTTGCCCAGATGGTTCAGTGAAGGCATTATAAGCTTTGGGTCTTGGGTTCAAATCCCCACTGTAGCAAATAAATATTAATAATAATAAAAACTAAATCTTTTACTTGGGCCTCCTAGCTCTCCAAACATTTTATGCATGTGATAGGTCTAGACTCCTCCATGTTTGGATCTTTTAATAGTTGGGCCTTTAGCAAATTGGTCACTTTGTATTGCAATGCCTCTTGTGCTTTTCTGAGCCTGCCTCTTGTCATAGGTCCACCTAAGTCTTGGATTGGATCTTGGTCTTGATCCTTCTCGTTATGGGCTTGGGCCTTTATGTCCACATCATTCCCTCCTTCTTGGGCAGCATTTGTCCTCAAATCTATGAATTCATCTCCTGCATCAAAAGGAGTCAAGTCAGCAACATTAAAAGAAGAACTTACATTATACTCTTCTGGTAGATCAATCTTATAAGCATTATCATTGATCTTCTCTAAGACTTGGAATGGCTCATCTCCTCTAGGTTGAAGTTTAGACTTTCTTTGTTCAGGAAACCTTTCCTTTCTCATGTGTACCCAAACCCAATCACCAGGTTGGAACACCACCTTTTTCCTACCCTTGTTAGCTTGCCTCGCGTAGCTCTCATTCTTCTTTTCAATTTGAGTTTTTACTTGCTCATGCAGCTTCTTCACATATTCTGCTTTAGCCTGTGATTCCTTATGCGTGATGTTATTGATAGCTCTACAATCTGTGCACATCCTCCAAGTTCCATCTTTCTTAGGGACTAGAATGACTGGGACTGCACATGGACTCAAGCTTTCTTTAACCCACCCCTTTTGCATTAAGTCTTCAACTTGCTTTTGAATCTCCTTGGTTTCTTGGGGATTGCTTCGATAAGTTGGTCTATTAGGCAATGAAGCTCCTGGAATAAGGTCAATTTGATGTTCAATACCCCTAAGAGGGGGTAGACCTATAGGCACTTCTTTGGGAAAAACTTCTTCAAAATCCTGCAACAAAAAAGAAACTTCTTTTGGAAGACAGTTAGTAAAACATGGACTGTTTGATTTACTTTCTTTACTCAAAAGTAAAAGTATTGGCTTTCTCAATTGCATAGCTCTTTTGACTTCTTTTTCTTTTATAAACAAACTTGATTTTTTTCTCTCTTTCTCTTTTTCTTCCTCTTTTTCCTTTTTCTTTTCACTCTCTTTTTCTTTTCTCTTTTCTCTCTCTTTTTCTTTTCTTTCTTCTTTTCTTTTCTTTCTCATTTTCAGTTGATCCTCACTAAGTTCTCTTGGAACCAAGTGCAAGAGTAGTTTTGTGGTCTTTATGCATAAAAGAGAACTTATTAGTGAAATCATCATGCATAACTCTCCTATCATACTGCCATGGTCTCCCAAGAAGTAAATGACAAGCCTCCATAGGCACCTCATCACACAAAACAGAATCTTCATATTTTCCTATGGAAAAACCCACTTCAACTTGCCTATTCACGGTCATCTCACCATCTTCACTAAGCCATTGAAGTTTGTAAGGTCGCGGGTGTGGCTTAGTCTCCAAATTCATTTTTGAAACCAACTGTGAACTAGCCACATTAGTGCAACTCCCACCATCAATGATCAAAGAGCACAATTTCCCTTGAATGAGGCACCTTGCATGAAAAATATTTTCTCTTTGACAATCATCCAATTCAACTGATTGAATACCCAACATCCTTCTAATCATGAACAAATCTCCTTCTAACTCTCTTTCATCTTCATGCTCATTTTCATCACCAGATGAAGAATCTGAAGAAGATTCACTAATTATTTCTCCATCCTCCTTAAGTAACATAGTATTCTTAGTAGGACATTGAGAAGCTATGTGACCTCTTCCCAAACATTTGAAGCACTTAACCTCACTACTCCTTGTTTTCTTAAGTGCCTCATCAGACTTATTTTGATTTCTATGAGCTATAACATTGGAATTGTTTGTTGATGATCCACCCTCTTTTTTATTTTTGTCCTTCCAACTAGGAGAGTGAAAATTAGATGAACTCCTCCTCATGGCACTCTTTCTCTTCAATTGTTGTTCCACCTTGGAAGCTTGATGTACTAAATCCTCCAACTCAACATAATTTTGCAGCTCCACAACATCCCTTATATCACTATTTAGCCCATGTAGGAATCGGGTCATAGTAGCCTCCCGTGCCTCCATAACATTAGCCCTAATCATGGAAACCTCCATCTCTTTGTAATATTCATCAACACCTCTACTACCTTGTATGAGTCTTTGGAGCTTGTTATGAAGATCTCTTTGATAATGAGAAGGAATAAATCTTCTTCTCATCAACCTCTTCATTTCTTCCCAACTTTCCACCAAGGGTTCTTCATATCTCACCCTTTCCCTTTGTAATTGGTTCCACCAAATGAGAGCATAATCAGTGAATTCCATGGCTGCCACCCTCATCTTTTTATCTTCTGTGTAATTATGGCATGCAAATAGTTGCTCAATTTTTATTTCCCACTCCAAATATGCTTCTGGATCACTCTTTCCTTGAAAAGAGGGTATGTTCAGCTTTACTCCTTCAATTCTGTTATCTCTAACATCACCTTCATTATTTCTCCTTCTCCTCCTTCTACCTCCACCATCATCATCATTTCCTTGATTTTCTAGTTGTTCAATTCTCCCATACAACTCCTCAGTATGTTCTGTCAACATTCTTTGCATTTGGGTTGTAATGGCATCAATCAATAATCTATTGTCACCCCCTAGAGGAGGGGTACCACCACCTGCACCTGCCATCTTTCAAGTAAAAAAGAAGAAAGGACCAAACAAATGAAGTAATAGGACCTCACCACTCTTCTCACGTGTTTGCACTCAAAGATGTACCACTCGTGTTTACTCTCAATTTGGCTTTTGTATAATATGCACTCTTGCCTTTTTCCACTCGTTCTCTGACTTATGGTTCTTACAAGAATCAAACAATCTATAGTTCAAGAATCACTTTCAACTGTAGCAATCACAAGGAATAAAACAGAATTGTAGTACCAACAAAGGACAAGTAGCAAAGAACAATTTTACTACTAATAACAAGCAAGTCAAATTTAAACTATGGAAAAACAAAGATTAGACAAAGACGTTTGACACTTAGGAATTTTATCAAACAGCTAATGTGCACTGAAATTTAAAGAACAACTGCCACATATATGTATATATATAATTTTTTTTTTCTGATTCTTTTCTTCTTTTGATTCTTTTTTTTTATTCTTTTCTTCTTCTTTTTTTATTCTTTTCTCTCTTTTTTTTAACAGTATACGGAACAGTGATGAACAGTACACGTGAACAGTAATGAACAGTACACGTAAACAGTAATGAACAGTACGTGAACAGTGACAATGAATAGTAACGTGAACAGTGACAATGAACAGTACCCCCGTGAACAGTAACAATGACCAGTACGTGAACAGTGACAATGAACAGTACCGTGAATAGTGCCGATGAATAGTGCAATGAACAGTACCGCTTTTGAACCCTGCTCTGAATACCAAATGACGACACTCGAATGGAAGGGAAACAATTTAGGATTAGGTTTTAAGAATTGATTTGATTAGAAATAGAAAACAGAAAAACATAAAAGATACCGTAGGCGCCACAAATAAGAATATTTGATAAGCCAAGAAGGATCGCCACAAGAATCGAATAATTCTTGATAAGATCAAGTGATGCAAGGAAGAACCCTAGCAGAGCAACAACTCACAAAGTAATCTGAATATTACCTACATTCCTTCTGAATTCCCAAATGTTTAATACAACTTAAGTTTATGAGTTTGTCTCATTGCAGGAAATAAAGATAAATTAAAATCCTAATATCCCAAGCAAAGTTAAGTTGCCCAGATGGTTCAGTGAAGGCATTATAAGCTTTGGGTCTTGGGTTCAAATCCCCACTGTAGAAAATAAAATATTAATAATAATAAAAACTAAATCTTTTAGTTGGGCCTCCTAGCTCTCCAAATATTCTATGCATGTGATAGGTCTAGACTCCTCCATGTTTGGATCTTTTAATAGTTGGGCCTTTAGCAAATTGGTCACTTTGTATTGTAATGCCTCTTGTGCTTTTCTGAGTCTGCCTCTTGTCATTGGTCCACCTAAGTCTTGGATTGGATCTTGGTCTTGATCCTTCTCGTTATGGGCTTGGGCCTTTATGTCCACATCAGTAACACTTTACAATTACAAGAGATTATAAAAAGAAAATATGTGCCTTTTCTTATGGACACAGGCAGTACCCATAATTTCATAAGTTCAAAATGGATTAAGCTGCTTGGGCTGAAAATACAACATATAGAAGATTTTCCTATAATGGTTGCCAGTGATAAACCAATTATGATAACCCGAAAATGTGAGAAGTTAGAATGGAAATTTGGTGACCACTCTTTTCTTGCTGATTTTTTAGTATTCCCTGATTCAACTTTTGGTGCTATCTTAGGAATGCAATGGTTTAAAACCTTAGGTGAGATATCTTGGAATTGCACTAACTTGACAATGAGATTTGTTCATAAAAGCAACACTGTAACGTTGATAGGAGAAAAACAAGACAACTTATTTGTGGACAGAGCTGGGAAACTTAAAGCAATTAGTTTGCAAACAATGTTGCTTCCAATTCATGGCCCAATTAGCTTTGATATATCAGTTGCAAATGATGAAACTGAATTGAATTCAAGTCAGACTCTGGAGTTGGATGAACTTTTGCAGAAATATACCAAGCTATTTGTAGAGCTCACTCAATTACCTCCAAAAAGAAGGTATGATCACAAAATCAACCTCATTAATGATAATCCTATTTGCCTAAAACCTTATAGGTATCCTCATACTCATAAAGAAGAAATTGAACGACAAATTAAACACATGTTATCTACAGGCTTTATACGAGAAAGTAGTAACTCATATGCTTCATCTCTCGTTCCTGTCAAAAAGAAGGATGCCACATGGAGGTGTTGTATTGATTTTCGCCAATTGAATGCTATGACTGTGAAAAACAAATTTCCTATTCCACTCATTGAAGATCTTTTGGATGAGCTAAAGGGAGCCACATATTTCACGAAATTAGATTTAAAGAGTGGTTATAACCAAGTTCGAATGGCAGAATCTGACATCTACAAGACAACATTTAGAACTCATAGTGGACATTATGAATGGTGGTTCTTCCATTTGGCCTAAGCAACGCCCCTGCAACATTTCAGAACTTGATGAATGATATTTTTCGTGAATATTTTCGGAAGTTCATACTTGTCTTTTTTTATGACATTTTGGTTTACACAAAAAATTGGGATGAACACCTCTTGTGTTTAGAGAAGGCCTTGAAGATATTGGAAACAAATCCACTAGCATTAAATTACAAGAAATTCAGCTTTGGAAAGAAGAGGGTTGAGTATTTGTGCCACATTATCATAGCTGACGGAGTTTCCCCTGATAATGATAAAATAGTAGTTGTACAAGAATGGCTAACACCAAAATCAGTGAAAGAATTGCAAGGTTTCTTAGGATTGTCAGGTTATTACAGGAGGTTTATAAAAAATTATGGAAGAATAGCATATCCATTAACTTCATTACTGAAGAAGGATACTAACTTCGATTGGACACAAGAAGTTGAGGAAGCATTCTTGGCCATTAAATAATCTTTAGTTTCTGCACCTGTTTTGGCTCTCCCATATTTCCACCAACCTTTTACAATAGAAACAGATGCTTCAGCATATGGAATTGGGGCAGTTCTTCTTCAGTAGGGCCATCCAATAGTATATATTAGCAAGGCTATGGGGAAGAAGTTTCAACTAT
Source organism: Sphenostylis stenocarpa (assembly GCA_963425845.1). NCBI lineage: Eukaryota > Viridiplantae > Streptophyta > Magnoliopsida > Fabales > Fabaceae > Sphenostylis > Sphenostylis stenocarpa. The sequence continues at coordinate 14,545,776 of OY731406.1, forward strand.
TATCCGCATATGAAAAGGAGTTTTATGCCATCCTTTTTGCTGTAAAAAAGTGGCTTCATTACTTCCTAGGAAACCACTTCATTATCAAAACAGATGAAAAAGCCTTAAAGCATTTATTAGAACAACCTCCTACAACATTAATGCAGAATTGGGGTTTAGAGAAACTTATGTGCCTTGATTTTAGCATTAGTACAAGAAAGGCAGAGACAATGTTGTGGTGGATGTGTTGTCGAGGAAAAAAGCTACAGGACAATTAACAGTTGTTTCTCAGTTAGTAAGTGATTTAGTAAACGACATAAAAACTACTTGGGAAGGTGATCAAAAATTGAAAAAGATTATAGACAATTCGATTTACACAGCAACAGTATAAGCAATTTCGTTATGATAAAGACTTGCTAAAATGAAAAGCTAAATTGGTAGTGGGAATGGATCAGAATATACGAAGCCGAATTGTTAGCTATTTTCATGATTCTCCTATTGGAGGACACTCAGGTAGTGACCAAACATATAGAAGAATAAAAGAACAGTTTTATTGGAAGGGTTTGCAAAAGGACGTCAAGACTTGGGTTAGGAAATGTCAAGTATGTCAGAAATTTAAGAGTTTTCCCCAACTTCCATCAAGATTGTTGCAACCTATACCAATACCTGACAAAGCATGATACTCTATATCTATGGATTTTATTGTAGGTCTTCCAAAATATAATAATATGTTTGTCATACTAGTAGTGGTTGACAGATACACAAAATATGCACATTTTATTCCATTAAAGCATCTATTTAGGGCTGCAAAGGTTGCAGAACTGTTCATGGATACATTTGTCAAATTACATGGTTGGCCAAGATAAATAATTTCTGATAGGAACCCTATTTTCTTAAGCAACTTCTAGACAGAATTATTAAAAGCTCATGGTGTCAAGTTGCTTCGATCTACTGCATTCCATCCACAGACAGATGGCCAATCAGAGGCTCTGAATAAGGCACTAGAAGGATATTTGCGATGCATCACGGGTGAGACTCCAAAAAAAATGGTCAACATACTTATCATTAGCTGAATTATGGTACAATACAAAGTTTCATGCAACAATCCAACTGACCCCTTTCGAAGCTTTATATGGTTACAAGCCCTCCATTCCATGCCCAATTCAGCTGGAGGACTCTATAGTAGAAGCAGTAGACTACACTTTAAAAACGAGAGAACAGATATCAAGGTTACTTCATTCCAACCTCACCAAAGTACAAGAACGAATGAAATGGTATGCAGATTTGAAAAGAGTAGACTAGGAATTTGCTGAAGGAGACCTTGTTTACTTAAAGACTCAACCATACAAACAACATTCTTTAGCAAATTTAGCATTTTACAAGTTAGCTGCGAAATATTATGGTCCATTCAAGGTGTTGGAAAGGATTGACAAAGTGGCATATCGACTAGAATTACCTACTGGTACCAAAATACATGATGTTTTTCACATTTCATTACTTAAGAAGCACCATGGTGAACATCCAGTATACCAACAACTACCATTATTCACAAATGATGGAGAAATTTCTATGTAGCATCTGACTATTTTTATGCGAAGCATAAAGAAAAGACACAATAAGGTTGTCACTGAAGTTTTGATCCAATGGGAGCATACTAACCCTGAAGACGCTACATGGCATGAGTTACATGACATGGAGAACAAGTATCCTAGCTTTGGTTGGCGACAGACTTAGTAGACCTTGCAGACAAGGTCATTTTTCATGGGCGATAAAGTTGTTATAGGTGGTTATTAACCAAAGAGAAATAATAAATTAGTTATTAGAATATAAGAGTTAGTTAAGAAATAAGAGTTATAAATAAGATCTAATGTAATCCGAAAGGTATTATCATGAATATACAATTTTATTATTGTGTGTTCTCTTCTATTCTCGTGTAAGATTAAGAGAATAAGTAGTGTTAGAAGATAATTTCAATTAACTTTTAATAGTCTCGCATCATCTTTTAAGAATTGACTTCAAAAACCAAAAAGTTTAGTTTGTTATAAATTGACCAAATTGCTTTTTCATAAAGTTATATCTTACTCTTTAGTCTTTTATAGTATGCTATTTTTAAATTGTTATATTAAGTTTTAAAAGTTTTTATATAGTAATTAGTTTAATCTATTTAACATTTTAATTAAAGAGATCAATTTTTTAAAAGACAGAACGTATCAAATTAAGGTTAACGTTTTAGTTAAAAAGGATGAAAAAAATGAAAACCATAAGTAAATTAAAACATACACTCATCCAATAATGCTAGTCGTAACCAATAAATGTTTTGTCCTAACAAACATAAAATTAAACACTCAATATATAAAATTAAAGTAAAACATATAGTTCAATAAGAGTAAAAATAACGTTTAAAAACATTCACTCCCATTAGATTGGGCATGATTTATTAACTTAATGCAAATGCGTATATTTCCAAGTGATGAAATCCCAAGGTTAGAATATCCTCATAACATTTGAATGTAATAGTTATTGGGTATTCAAGTATTATTTTTGAAGGTATCTCTTGACCAGAAGAATAATATAGAAATAAGTGACTGAATTTTTGTAATAACTTAAAGTTTCAAAACAATATGCTATAATGTTTTTTAACAGTACCTATGAGATTTACCGTGTCCACAAAATAAACTCTAACTTTAATGGTCAACTTCGTATTTTTAAATTATAAAATTTACATCAGTTTGATTCTTTATCATCAAATATACGATCCGAACATGAAAGAACCAATACACTGTTAAAAGCTTGTAAATTTTGATTATCAAAAGAAAATAAGAAAAAAATGTATCCTTTGTAATTCATTTTTTTGGCTCAAACTCTTTAATGATAAACAATCCGTTTAAAATTCGTACGAGTTGTTTTACACTTTTAATGTAGACCTTAAACTTGTGCTTTCGACCAGCATCATCGGTATTTTGGAAAATAAAAGGAAAATATTTAAAATATGAATCATTAAAGACCCAAAACTGATGTTGTGTGTTACATTTGCTCAAGAAGTAGGGAGCAGGAAACTGCTAGCTATTGGGTGGTATCAACCTCTTTAACAGCAAGCGGTTCATACCACTGGGGACCAAATCCTGCTGCTTTTCTCGCAGCCTCATTAAATGGTGGTTTTAAGGGTCCTCTAAAATAACCTCTCACTATTGCATGAAACTTGGCTATCACTTCATGTTCTTCATTTCTACTTCCACATTCCTTTTCTTGTTGGTCTGAGTCTGGATTCCTAGATCTCTGGCATAGATACTTGAACCACTTCAGTCCAGCAGCACAATGTGTAATCTCTTCTGGATAAACTACACTTTCCAGTAAATCTGCAGTAGTGCTATCACCGCTATTGCGAAAACGTGAGATTGTTGTAGGCAGCACATCAAGTCCTCTGGCCTGTTTCATACTCAATCAGGGGTACATTTATAAATAGCACAATTTTTATGTAATGTAGAAGAATCGTGAGTGACAATGCATCAAAATAACTGTCATGGTTTGAGATGTATAAAAGTTTAGAGGGAGGGAGGTTGCCTCACTGAGGTCAAGATATGCCCCAAGACACTGATCACTAAATCCACAAACAATAACTAAATCCAAGACCTTTTCGTCAGGATTGCTGCATCCCCACTAGTTGACTAGTTGGACCACAAACAAGAACTTGTTATGAACACTAAGCATGAAAAGAGTTCATTGAAATAGTTAGCAATTTAACTTCTTATAGTTTTATTATGAAATTGTAGTTTTTTCCCTCATCAAATGTTAAAGCTGGGAAACCTCTAAGAAAATCAGTTACTTCAGAAATGAGAACTGATGAAAATTTTGATATGCAGTACTTAGTGTAATGTAGTGATTCGAATGTAAACAAGTGATTCCATTCAAGCCATTTAAACTGTGAGAGCTAACCTCTGGCACAGCAAACAACAACCCATGAATATTTGTAACAACAACCCATGAATATTCAAGCCATTCCAGTATATATTTGCAAGATTTTTCCAACTCTAATAACAGCAAACAAATTTTTATAGAATTAATACAATAATTACGTTCAACTTTGCCTTTCCGAGTTAGCACCACGACACATGAATTTGGAATGTATGTTAAATGTAAAAAAAATGGTTTATGTTCGTTTTCACAAAGTTAACATATAAAGTCAATTTCATAAAGAAACAATAAGTCTTTATCTTCAAGGAGGAGGATAATGCAGAAAACGCGAATGACCCCATTAAAATAAGAAAGCCAAAAAAAATATTTTTTTGCTAAAAATTTCCAGTGTTTTGCACCAGCTACATGAACAATTTAAAATAAGAAAACACTCCATGTCGTGAAGTGCCATTCCACCACAAAATAGAACTAAAATAATTGTGAACAGTTACAGTTGCCAAATGAAAGTGAATAAAAGATGTTTGTAGCTTCAACTTGCCAAGCTTAAACAAAAGAGATAAACCTTCCAAAAAATTGCCATGGCATTTTTCCTATAAAAATGTAATTGTCACTTCGATCAGAAAAAATTGCTCTTCAGTTCTCCACAAGAGAAGTATTTCTTCAATACTTGTTAGTAGTAACTACAATAGGAAGGATAAAGGAGAAATTCAAATCTCACTTCAAGTATTAAGAAAATTATTCGCAAAATTACATATGCGCCATTGTGGTTATTTTGTAGAACACTTTTCAAAAGCTTATTTCTTGAGGGCAGTGAAAGAGGGGAAATGGGGGAAAAGGATGAGACAGGATAAGGAAAAATTAGTAACAGAAACTGAAATAAAAAATCAAAATAACTTTGAAAAAGTTTTGGCTTTTGATTTTAAAAATTGAAAAATAAATATTATTTTTTGAAACATTTCAAAAACTAATCTTATCAAACATACTTTTTTGTTTTCCAAAAACAGAAAATAGTCTTCAAAAGAAGAAACAAACAAGCACTCCACATGTTTCGTCTTTCTTTTGTAAAAAATCAAAGCTTGTGAAAGGCATAAAAATTGCAAGGATTGCTAAAGGACACCACAACCCCACCCCACAAAAAAGAATTTCATGAGTCCTGCATTTGCGAAACCTCTTCACAAGTGAGATAAGGTTAATAACCTCAATTCATCATGAACATAAAGCAAAACATAAATAACAAATAGTGAGAATGGCAAAGAAAAAAAAAACACTCAAAGACACACCTCATGGACACAATGTTCAATGGCTAATCGTGCTAGTAAATCCTTGGACGTAGCAGTGGCAGAATCCCAAAGGCCATCATGAGCCGGTAAAGCTCCATAATAAGAACCAAGCTCCTCAAGCCGTGCAGCAAGAAGTGTGAAGTGTCGCCCTTCATCCTGTGCTACCTTCACAAAATCTGTAAAGAACTCTCTAGGCATTGATTCTTGCTTGCCAAAACGTGCTATTATATCCTGCATGAATGCATTATACATAAAAGTGTTTACCGATAAATGTTGGAGATGGCATATGAAAAAATTAAACTTCTTCCAAACTTACAAGGACCAATTAAAGTTATGTTCAAACACTAAAAGTGATGACTTGATCCTAATACTGAGGTCAGGCAATGACTGTTGTATCGTTATTAATTTTGCCCTACATATAGATAAGTCTCTTCTCCAATTCTCTTATCCACCAACACTACCATCATTCCACTTTCAGCCACCATGGCCACCATTAAAATCCAAAACAATTTCACAAAACCCAACACTTTCATCAGAAAATTTCCACCTTTACCTTGTCAATCTTTATCACTGTAAGGCAAGTTTAAAAAGGAGAAAATTGAACTGACCTACCTTAAGGTCATTTTAAATGACATTTTCAAATCTCTACTTTGTTAAAAAACACTCACTTCCCCTAATATAGAATTAAAGAAGAAGCCTTACCCATCTCTTCCTCAAAAATAACAAAAAACATGCGGTGAAAAGAAAAATTGAGACAAACATGAAGAACTAACAACCATTTTACTAACAATACATAGAACTATTGAGAATCAAAGAGTGTACAGTATAGTTTTGCATCTACAACTTCAAATTGTTTTTGCCTTCTCAAGAATCATGAGATGCGGAGTTGTAAAAGAAGTCCTGTGGTGTCTCTCGTTAACAAGGTAAAGTCTGTTGCTTTGCTTGGTTTGATTAAACAAAGTAAGGGGGTCAGTGTCACTTGATTAAACAAATGGGACAGCTAAAAGTTTGTTTAAAAATAAACGGGTTAGAGTATCATTTGAGAACACCTTAGGAGAGGTAAATGTAATTTTCCTTAAACAAATCCATTCAAATGAAACATTTCGTCTTCTTCTCTTTACAAACAAGTAATCTAGTATTTCTGTGGGTTTTTTTCTTTTCATTATATTATCGTCCTTATTTCTTTGTTCTCTCTGCAAATTAATTTGTGGGGTTGAAATCAATGGATCTCACTTCCTCTAAAGTGAACAACTTATTTTCGATGCTAAAAAAGTAATATCAATAGTTAATGAGAAAACATTTGTACGTGTTAAAATATTGATTTTCTAATCAATGATGAGATAACCCTTCTTTACTTTAAACGTAAGTGAAGTTAAAGGGTACAATTAGCAATCCACAAATACCCAAGACAAGTCAATGGCCCAGCTTTCAGTGTGAGTGAGGCTATGGACGATGGCTATTCTGCTCTGCAAGCTTCCTGCTTTCCCCAGCTTCGGCATCAGACTCGGCGCCACCAACTTCACCTGCAACACAATATCCAATGCATGTTACTAAAAATGAGGCATTTCGTCGAACTCCAGACAATGGAAGAAGGTGAGAGTGAAGAACGGTGCAGACAGAGGATAGCCTTGCGGGGCGATCAGGGAGCGTAAGATGGTCGCCGGCAAAAGAGTCATAGGGTTCCGCCATGGCGCCATTGAGCCACCGCGTAGCCACCGAGTCGCCTAGTCGCGCCTTCTCGAAAGGGTCGGCGGTGTTGAGAACTCGGAGCGCCGCTTCTACTAAGGTTTCTTGATGGGGGATCATAGCTCCTCTCCTCGATACAATATCCAAGTTTCCGGTTATGGCATCGTCATTTTGTTTATTTTGGACTCTGATTCTTTTTTCTTTTTTCTTTTTCTAAGGATTACTCTTCACGTGATGTTTTGTACTTATTTTTATTAATATATATATATATATATATATATATATATATATATATATATATATATATATATATATATATATATATATATATATATATATATATACATGTGTGTGTGTGTGTGTTTTAACATTAAAAAACACTAAACAAGAATTTTACAAATATAAATAGAATAAAATTAATCATAAAAGTTATTAATTTGAGTTTTAAACTTTTACCCCGAAATTTAGTAATAAAATTTGTGTAGAACTATTGCAAAAATTTTCAATATAATAATTTATGTATAAAATGGCATAATAACTTTTGAATTAAAGATTATAATTATTATAAAAACGAATAAATTTACCATAAAAATATAAAACCATGTTGATGCATCAGTAAATAATCTAAATATACTATTTACTCTTTTAACTCTTAATACATTTTTAAAATTTGAGCAATGTTGTTATTAGGGGAAAACTTTATGTCGAAATCTGCTCAGATAGGCAAGCACTGCAGAAAAACAAAAGCGGAACTTGGTATGTGGTTGTGTTGTAGAGTCAGTGGTTGGGGTTGGAGTGTTATTGTGTGAACAAAAGAGGAAGAAGAAGAGGGTTTTCGAGGAGGAATGAGTCAGTCCACACACCAGCGCCTCTATGATTTTGCCAAAATGGCTCTCATCAATATCTTCGCTCATCCCTACGCCACGGTTCGTCACGCTCCTTCAAACTATCCATTTATATCGCTTCTTCCTTCTCCCATTCTTATCCTCACTCTCCTTCATTCAAGGTGTGCGACTTGTATTGTGGTGACTCCGACGCTGATAAATGGGTCGACGCACAAATTGGCCACTACATTGGAATTGGTACCCTTCCTTTTCTTCCTCTCAATGTCTCGTTGGAATTCGAATTAATTCTTGTTGTTGTTGTTGTTGCTGCAGACGCTTCTACGTCTGGGATAGAGCAAATGCGAGAAGCTTGGGAGAGTCAAAGGAAATCTTACACTGCTGAGTTCTTCGAGGTTGACCCTTCCGCGGTAACCTTTCTTCTCTACGTTCAACTGTCTCTTCTGACTTTAACTCTCACCACAGTATGAGTGCAAATTTTCATAGGGTTTGTTTGGGAGTACTCCACAGCTGCTTTCTCTATTGATAGGGCGGCTCAGTGTATAAGCTTTGCATTTAATTCCTTATTGACAGCGCTTAAAAATCAAACCGTTTAACTTGTTATTAACTCTTTGATATAAAGTCTAAAAGGACATAAAGTAGTATGAATGTGATTATAATAATAGTTTATGAGACTTAAGCATCTTAGGTTTTTTAAACTGTACATCTTGATTTTTCCAAATTTTGCTCTGGATGTTACACTTGAGAGGTGAATATAAATGATAAATTTAAGATGTATGATCAAATGTTTTAATTCCTCATGTATCACTTTGGCAAGTGTATTATCTATTACTAGTAGTTTTAATTTTATGTTTTCATGTCTTTTGACAGGAGAATATAGAAACACATTTGGAGGAGAAGATCAATGGGGCGGATGTTGTTTGCTGTTTGCAGCATTTGCAGGTCTGATTTTCACTTTCTAAAGATGTTTTGAATCATGAATTTTGTAAATTTATTTGGCTATTTACATAAAGTTATAGTTGCTGTTCAGGTTGTGTCGAGGGTGTCTTATTCTCTAAGCCATTGTTTTGATTTTGTATGATAAAATCATGTGAAAAAATAGGATAAGTAAACCCAGTTAGAGTCTTGGGTCCTTTTGAAATGTAATACTTTGGTCCTTTCAACATTTGTAGTGATTATCTAATATCTCTTTAAATTTTTTTTTTAGTTAATCCTTTGATATTTTCCTGTTGGTCATCTTCTGATAAGCATCTCTAATGCAGTTGTGTTTTGAGACTGAAGAGAAAGCACGGAAACTACTGCATAATGTGGCATCTCTGCTGAAACCCGGGGGTTATTTTCTTGGTATTACTCCTGACTCATCTACCATATGGTATGAGAGTTGTCAGAGGCCTATTATTCTTGGGTTTAGTTGGATACTCTCTTATTTTTCCTTTATTGGCTATTGTTTTTATTTGGTTTATTGATGAACAAAATTCCTTTGATTTATAATTTCCAAATTATTTTTTGTTGATTTGGTTAAGGGTTACCTATCTGACACCACTTTTTTGAAACAAAGTTTCACTATAGACTCCAGTTTGAATGAACTGTTTTGATGGCATCCTACAGCTTTTACTTCAGGTTAGAATATGTAAGGGTTTCCCCTAATTTGTATGCACCTAGGTTCCACTGCAAGTAAAAATATATCTGTTATTCTGGAAACAGAGCCTTGCTATGCTTAAAGGTTTACATAATAAACATTGCCCCTTTTTCAGTTTCATCTCTTAACTGGGTAATACGTCTTCTGATGTTGTGATTCTTTCCTATGTGTGAGATTTCTGAATTGTCTTTTAGCTATATTTTTGGTTTCTTACAACCAAGTCGTTTTTCTCCATCTTCTTTCACTCATTTATTTATTAATGTTTAGGAGTAGTTTCAAGCCAAATGATTTATATATATAATGACATCCTTTTGTGTCCAGTGGAGAGAGAGAAAGGTTAAAGAATAGCCTAGTGGTTTCAAATGAAATCTATAAATTCCATAATCACAAATAATCTTATTTTGGTTTGACAATTTTGTTCATCTTCCTACTTGAAATTGGTTTTATCTATTTTCTATGCATGGATTGCATCCATTCCTCTATTTAATACTATTGAACTTGGATTCTATAGGTTTTTTTCATCATTGTTTTTCTGGTCATATAGTCCGCATGAGATCCTTATGCAGTAGTAGACTAGATAAAATAACATTGTAGACATGTAGGGCCAAGTACCAGAGGAATGTTGAAGCCTACCACAATAAAAGCAGCAGCATGAAGCCAAACATTGTTCCCAACTGCATCCGGACAGAAAATTACATGATTACTTTTGAAGTTGAAGAAGAAAAGTACTTATCTCAATCAATCAACTGCACATTGCTTATTCTTTCTTTGGTTATTTTAGTTAAAATCATGCTGTTGTTCATTTGAATATATTCAACAATGACAGGTTTCCATTATTTGGAAAGAAATATCAACTAAAATTTGCAAATGACGTCTCTGCTGAAACCCATTGCTTGGTCCATTTTCCAAGTTTCATCAGGTTTTCATCTTCTACCTCATAAAGCAAAATGAACGACTGATGACTGTTAATTTTTTGTTGTTTGGTGCCAATTTGAGCCAATGATGCTCTATGATATTACCTAGCAAATTGATTTTAAAGGGAAAAGGTTGATTGCCAATTTTTAAATCTGACACCTGTTTAAACTTTAATTTTCAGTTGTAAAGAAATTCCAAACACGCCAAAATTGACTCTATTCCACCCGGAATGTAAAATTAAATCTCTGAAAGAATGAAAAAAATTTATAACTTCTGCTGGTTGGGTCCATACCTCATATCTACAATTATGTTTTTTAAATAAATCTGACGTTTTGCTTCATAAAAACTTAGTTTGGCCAGGGAAGCTGGCCTTGAGTATGTGGAGATTCAAAACTTGACGGAGTTTTATGACGACAACAGGTTAGTTTCACATTCTCTGGTGGGTATTGATGAAAGATCCTTCCAAATCCTTCAAATATAATGTTATTAGCATTTTTTGGAGTTTGCAAGAATATTTATTGAGTAGAATTTTTGTGCTGGTTGCTTTAAGAGCACAATTAGCAGGTCTGCTAACACACTACGTTCCAAACCTCTTGGATTCGAGGGGGAGACTTCTTCCACGTTCATACGATGCGCTAGGTGATGCATTCATCATATTTTTTTTAATTATTGCTTATACGTTTCTTGGAGTCACTTTCACCTATTATTCATGGAGATACTCAGATACTGTATTTTCCATTCCAATGCAGGTCTCTATACTACATTTATATTTCAAAAGCCCGACCCAGAAATTGCACCCCCAGTTGCGACTCCATTATTGCAAGATGCGAGTTATAATCACGATGAGGTAACTGATAGATGTTATAGACTATGTTACATCGATTCACCAGTTTTACTTTGATCAATTTTGATTTTATTTCCTAGAATGTGCCGGGTGTCCTTTTTTTTCTTCTTTTAGTTCTATCAATTAAGTACCATATAACTCGCCCGTTTAACAATCTCTTAAAAGATAGCGTTGTCCACATGCGAAGACAGCGTAAAGGTTTTGTTTATAAATTTTCTTTTTAGAAAGATGGCTGCTGCATATTAAGCATTGACTCATCACTGACATTGTGAGAGCTGTCTAACATGCTCTCTCTCTCTATATATATATATTTATATAAATTGAGTTGCTGTACTCCCATAACTAGACAGCAGCAAATTTTCATAAATTAAGTCATGCTTACCTTTTACAATACTTGCAGGAAGCATCAGTTTAAAATATATGAAATGCAATGGAATGTGAATGTGTGTTTATATTGTTAACTAATTTAAGATTACCACTTATATAATTTTTAAAATATTATAAGTGATAATGAACTCATTCTACATATTAGTGATAGTATAATTTTTTCTATACCCTGAATACATATATTATTTAATTTTCAATTTTAAATATGAACTAAAATATTTAGTTACATATTTGGTCTTCTCTGTTATGATCATTTTGTTATTTTACTTTTTCGATCATTTTTGTTTGAATTTATTCTCTTTTTTGTTTTTAATTAGTATAATCAAAGTTATGCGTTAGTTTTTCGGTTCGTAAAGCCTGAAACCTTTGTTTTTCTACACAATACACAAACATTTTTAGGATTTATAACATATTGATCATAGAAGATGCTTTGAAAGGTTACAAATTTTATAAAATTCATATAATTTTGTTGAATGCGCGGGTTTTGATGTAGAGGATTTTTTTATATTTTCTGAGTTTGAATGGAATGACTTTTGATTGAAATAGTTTATAATTGATTAGAAGGATGGAGATTTCAGAAAGGAAAATGAATATTTGAGAATTTTGAGTAAAAAAAGAAAATGATCATAGCAATCATAATATTGGTAAACTAAATTTGAGAAATAAACTATTAAGAGACTGAAAGCATGCAGTGGTCATAAGAGTTATAATAAAGAATATCTATAATAAAAATAATAAATTTTCAGTCATTAAAGTGGTGGATGATACTCATTTGTTTATTTCCAATATGGAAATGAAAAATAAAATCAAAATTTTAATTTGTTGAAAGAGTTCTTTTGAAAGTGGCACATTTGAGACTTCAAAACAAAGAAGTCATTACTGATGTGATCAAAGAACTTTCTTTCAAGAAAATGAGTTCGATTTTTCCACGTTTACAAATCCTAAATTGCTTCATGAATCATGATTCAGCTTTCCATGATACAGTACCAGTTACGTGCAGATAATTCTTTCTTCCTGTATTTTGGCTTTACCAAAATATTCTGTTAAAAGGTTTTATAATAAAAATTCAACATGATTTTGCATCCAACATTGCTTAATTATGTATTCACTTTTCATGTTATTATTGTAGCAGGCACCCGGTTGTGGAGAAGATGAAATAATAAATGGTCATGTAGAACCCGCCATTGGGCTAGGCAAGATAAGCGAACAGAAAGGGATATTGGGCCCAGGCCCAGCAGATTTACGTTTTCCAGAAGCACTTTGAATGTTCCCCTAAAGCTATAGGTTTAAGTAATTTTGTTGTTTCTGATGGCAAAATAGAAAAAAGAAAAAACGCAGTTAGGTGATTTCTTCTTTTTTTTAAAATGGTAGAGGTTAGGGCAGGTGTTTTTTTAATTTCTTTCAACATGTTGTCAATGTGAACGGATTAGTTTACTTTATCATGTATTTTCACTCTCTCTTTGTTGCCTTTTCTATTCTTCTGCCCAAAGTGTCTCAAAAACAGTAAAATTCAAAAAAAAAAAATTATATATATGTATATGGTAACGATGAACAAGTCTTAATCAATGGCACATTCTTCGAAATTGGGATAGCATGGAGTCAAGGTTTCTAGTCTTATTTTTTTCCTTTACCCAATTGATGCTTTTGGGGTTTGGATTTTGGGAGTAGAACCCTTGTCTCCACGGTGTAATAATAGTTTAGGTATATTTGTATTAGCGTCTTAAAATTGCTTCTAATTATAACTAAAGATTGTGTTTGGAGTAATGTAGAAGTGTTTGTTTTGCTTAAAATAATGAAAATTAATTATTTTTAATAGTTCTAAAAAATTAAATACAAAATGCTTAATCAACTTATCCGTTTGCAGATTTCAATCAGTTTGGTACACAATCAATGATGAAGAAAAGGAAATTAAATCTCATTCCACTTGAATCCACTCACCTTATTTTCTCCAACGGTTAATTTACACGTGCATGATCAGATATAAAGTGACACCGGGAATTTATCAACAAAATAAATTATTAATGACGTTTAATAATTTAAATTTTCATTTCATTTTCTATAGTAAAAAAATGTTTTAATATTACGTAGCTATGACCTTTTTAAATCTTAATAATGTAATTTATTGAAATAATATATTTTAAGCTAAATAACAATTTTCCCTCTCTTTTTTTAATTTTATTTTATTATTATTTTCAGTGTCAATTTTAATTTCATATTTTAAAAACCATAATCAATGAAATTTATTATGTCGACTCCGATAAGTTTGTTAAAAATATATCGTTAATATAATAAACATGATTCTAAATTTGAGATTTAACCTTTATCAACTTTTTTTTATTAAGAAACTAATTAATATCTTATAATTCCATAATTAAAATTATACAAAGCTTTTCTTTAATTGTCCTATAACGCAAATTACATAGTTGCTAATATTAAATAAAACAAAGGGAAATTCCAAAAGCAAATGGGAAGAAAAACTGTGTTAAATACTCCACCTAGTTAGTCAAATCTAATCAAACATGGTCATGATACAGCTGTAGGATAATCATTACAAACACTTATTAGAAATAAAAAGCTAAAAATGTATCATATAACATACTGTACGATAATATTGTCTTATTCAATAAGCACTCATGAGTGTTCATTCCATTAAACAACCTCAACTTCCTTAAAAAACATATCATTTTGACTTGGATTTCTGTGCGTCAAAAAATGTGATCAACTCTTTATCTGGGATGATGGCTACCAAATTTAAGCCAGTAAATTTATACAAATTATTTATCGTTCATTTTTAATATCTTATCTTATTTTATTATATAATTAGAAAAGATAAAATGGATCACTTTAACTTATATTAATGCCGCTTGCTTTTATTTCATAAAAGACGGAACGATATCGGTTAAATGAATTACAAACCATAATTCACCTCACCAAAACGTGAATTAATGAGGTAGGGATTAGATTATTAATATTTTTTTTATATAAATTTTTTATATGTATTTTTAAAAAATATATATTTAATTATATGAATAATTTTTAAATATTATTTATTAATTAACATTTTTATTAAATAAATTAAAAATATTATTATATTTATATATTAAAATATTTAATTATAATTAATAATTTAAATTTAATTAATTAATATTTATAATTTAAATTATAATATTGTAATATAATTATATATTTATATATTTAAAATATAATATTTTTAATTATTATATAAATATTTTTAAAAATAAATCAATATTTCAACCATTCCACTTTTTTATCTTTTATTAAGTTAAAGTTAAATCAAACTCATAAATTAAAATTATCAATATTGTTTATTTTTCCATCATTTAAAAATATCATAATAAAAATAATCCTTTAAAAAAAAGTTGCTACTTAAATAGGAAATAACAACAACCTCAATTCCCAATTGCCGAAAGAAATATTTTTACTGTGTAATTTAATTACATGCTCAAAAATAATTATTCAAAAAGAAACACGGTTTTAAAAAGTTATAAACATTGAATATTTAAATAAGTTAATCCAAACGCGGTTTACTACATTAGTCTTGGATCTTATCTTCTTCAACAAAAAATCAATTTTTTCTTCTTTTTTTACTTTAACTTTTTACACATGCAATATAAAGATCACATCATCTAGTGATTATATATATATATATATATATATATATATATATATATATATATATATATATATATATATATTCATTAAAATTATTATTAATTATTCGAATGTTTTTTATTTTGTTGTTCAAATTATATATATTTAAATTTTTTGGTCATTATTTTATGATAAATCGACATATAATTAAAAATATATAAATATATTATTTTAATTTAAATAAAATTATTATTAATTTATATTTTTTAAAAAATAAATTATTCTTATTAATTTAGGATCTTATATTCATTATTCAATAAGATCAACAATAATAAGCAAATTTTAGATTAAATATGTGAAAAATGAATTATAAGCATGCAAAATTATTTTTAAAAATGTGTTTTGAATTCTTTTCATTATTTTATATCATTCATATTTTTATTTTTTTTAAAAAGGCCTGAACAACTTTTTGAGAAAAAAAAAAAAAAAAGTTTTGCGTTGCTTAGTCAAAGACTCAAAAAAGAGTTTACTAAAAAGAAAAAGATACAAAGATGATCACAACCACGTACTAAACATTCTTTTCATTCTTACCCAACTAAACCCGTCGTAGAAATTCCGGGTTACAAACGCAGTCATTTTGTCGGCTTTGTAATGTCGGGTCCGGGTCTATAATCCGGGTCAAAGGTGTAAGGGGTATTTTGGTAAAATGATAAAATCCCGCGTAGTTTCCATTAATGATTGTGACGAGACTCTCTTTTCAATTTTTTTTGTCATACGCATTGTGACACTCTCTTTAATGTGGCATTAAATTGAACAAAATCCCTCATCTAAATAATTCTTTATTTATATTAAAAATTGAAAAATAGGTCGAGAATTTTTTTGTTAAATGATAATGGAAAAGCAGGTGAAGAAAATTGATACAAGTAACTGGTAAGAACCAATTCTCAAACTTCATTCTGACTTTATACTTCTGAAATGGAATCTAAAACTGCTACAAAATATGAAGAGGTTTGTGAACAGTGAACATTTTATATATAATAAATAATGATGAATGATTTGTGTTATTAATTATTTTAAAAGTGTGTCCAAAGCAAGAAATGCAATTCCACTGAGCAATGATTTGTTTGTTGCTGTAGCAAAGAAATTTTCAGTCATTAGACAGTTTTTTTAGAGTGGAAGTTCATAAATTTTACAATACTTTTACTTTTCCACCTTTCAACAACTTTAAAATTTTAGTGATTCATGATAATAAGCTTGAATTTGAGACAGTAAATTAATGGGACACTTTTTTTTTTCTCTTCATACCAACAATTTTCTATTCATGTATAGATGAATAAATTACTGTCCGAACTGAATTAACTTTCCCTTTTAAATAGCAAAATAAGATTCATTTTATTAAAGCATTATGTCAAATACACTCTTTTTTTTCAGGAACTTTATGAGGATAATAATGAATTTTTTGTTTTTAATAATGCATATGTTTCCATTTTTAACAAAAAGAAAATGATCTGAACTTTGAAATCCCTCTTAATAAAATTCAATTGTGTTTTAACTTAATACAATAATTATTCATATTCATACAAAATATTATAATATTATAATGCGATGGTGTATTTTGAATTAGTTGTGAAATATCGTTCTCATTGAATATTTAAATTTGAAATAAAATATTTATTTTGGGGGGTCATTGGTTTCACTCGCTTTCTCTCTGTATCTCAGTTTCTGCTTTGTTTCCATTCCATGTGCACCTTATTTCCTAACTCTCTCTCTCTCTCTCTCTCTCTCTCTCTCTCTCTCTTTCTCAGTTTCTCAAAGATTCACGGGTTGCTTCTTCTTTTTTGTGATCGGTGAGTTTCTGGGTATCTCTGTCTTCTTCCACTGTACTTCATCATCTCATTTCTCCAACCAATTCTACACCATTTGTCTTCATTTTTGCTGCAATTACTTTGTGGTGTTAAGATTTAAGTCTGAGTGCTATAGTTTTTTCCATATAAGCACCCAAGATGGTGAAGTTGAAAAAAAAGTATGCAAATTGTTTTTTTTTTTTTTCGTTAACATGGAGAATAAAAAATAAAGTTTTGGAATCTGGGTTTGTTGGTAGGATATGGGTTTGATTATGGTTTTTAGATTGATGTCATTTTAATTGCACTGTAACTTGGTATGAAACCATTTTCCCAGAAAAATGTAATCCCTTTCAGCTTTGAATTTTAGTTAATTCTTGATTTAATGAATGAGTAGATAGGGAATGGGATCCATATATTGATTTATGTCATTTATTTTTTTCACTATATATTCTTCAGCAGTATTTACTTGAATTAATTGAGAAGTTATATTCCATAGTTGCTTCTTAATGAAGCATTTCTATCCATCAGAAATTACAAGGGCAAGGGCAAAACTCGACGAGGGCAACAAAAGGGAATACAAACGTTAATTTTGCCTTTGATGGAATATGTTTTAATTTACCTAGAGGCAAGAGAGCCACTTCATACCGGGCTATACTGTTGGTGATTTGATGCAAGGAATTAGTACATCTGTTAGAATTGTATACTTTGGCAAAGCAAGTAAAACATAAAGAATATTTAGTTGAGCCTTATCTATCAATTCTTTCAAAATGCTTAATATGTGGTGGAATAAACTTGAGCCATATGAAGGGGAACAAAGATAGAGTGGGTAGGAAAAAGGAAACACAATCTTTTAATATCCCGACTGACATATATTTGTGCCTGAATTATGTGAAGCATATAAAGATAGATACTATAATGTAGTTTGAAATTTAAATAACTTCGAACAGCTTGGCATGACTGTAAGTGTTTAATGCTATGTAGCAGGCAGAAATAAGAGTTTGCTCTAGACCATAGTGAATTACCTCAAGCTCAATCACATTCATTCTCCTTCTGGTGTGAGGCAAAATAGTAAAACAAAGCAGGTAAGAAAAAGAGATTATGTTTATTTTGTTGGGCTCTTTTTTGATTGTCAAGTAGCAACACAGTAAACATTATTTTGTTTCCTTTCATATATATAGTGTTTAATAGCTTCTTTGGCATTATTTTGAGATATTTATCTGAGCTCTGAAATTTTTTTATACTGGCTGCAATTTATCTGAAATCCGTATGAGGTATTTAATGCCTTTTTAACAATCTTTTTTTGTATATTATTTGGTGAATGTTAGAGTTATGGCACTGGATTTGTCTTGAAGAGCATAGTTTTCTCCATTCCTATTAAAGCAATGGTTGCAGAATCATGGTTTCGCAGTCTGTGGAAAGCACCTCGGAAGCATGAAGCAAATTCCGAGAAGGTGGTCATTGAAGTATTAGCATTTGAAATAGCAAGTTTGATGTCTAAGCTTGTTAATTTATGGCAGTCTCTGAGTGATAAACAGATTGTTAAATTGAGGGAGGAAATCACAAATTCGGTGGGCATAAGAAAGCTTGTCTCAGATGATGATCATTTCATTGAACGTTTAATCTGTTTGGAGATACTTGAGAATATGGCACACGTGGCTGAGTCTGTGGCTAGGCTTGCTAAGAAATGCAGCGAACCAATTTTGAAAGGTTTTGGAAACGCCTTTTATGAATTTATTACTACAGCCATTGATCCATATGGGTGGGTATTCACTGGCAAGAAAATGGAGAAAAAGATTAAAAGGATGGAAAAGTTTATATCAACTAATGCAAGTTTGTATCAAGAGATGGAAGTGCTTGCTGATCTTGAGCAAACTTTTACAAGAGTGAAGGCTAATGGTGAATTTGATGGTGTAACTTTAATGGAGTATCAGAAGAAAGTTTCATGGAAGAGGCAGGAGGTAAAGCACTTACAAGATATTTCTTTGTGGAACAGGACATATGACTACACAATGCTTCTTTTAGCAAGGTCCTTATTCACAATATTCTGCAAGATCAACCATGTATTTGGAATTCAAGAGATGGTGGATGTTGGTGGAACTAATAATTCAAGTGTCATGAATACAGATTTCGTTTATAGAAGTCAATCGGTTTCGACATTATTGCAATCTTCTTGCAATCCATCACAGAATAGTGTTGCCAGATTTTCTTCAGGACCCCTTAATGCCATTACTGCCAGATCAGGTCCAATTGGTAGAACAACAAATAAAACAAGCATTTCTCATTCGGGTCCTCTTGGTGACTCATCCACGAAGTCAGGGCCCATTTTAGGAAAGTATACAAGTGTCAATTTTTACTCAGGTCCTCTTGGAAGGAAATTGAATCAATCGGTACCTCTCACTGGAAAAAATAAAAAGAGCAAGATTTGGAGGTTTTATGGACACTCTACTGCCATAAGTGGAAAGGAAGCTCCCACAAGACCCAGTCGACTGACTCAAGTAGGACCTTTTAAAGGATGTATGGCTTGGGATAATTCCTTATTCACTGACTGCCAGTCAAGTGCAAATGATGTTCATTATGGAATTCAGAATCACAAAGATGTTAATTCAAATCCTCTTGGTCCTGGAAAAGTTGTTCATCATACTCAATCAATCTTCAAACCTCTCTGCAAACTATTAAATCCTCCACCAGAAACGCTGGGTGCTGCTGCTCTAGCACTGCACTATGCAAATGTTATTATTGTAATTGAGAAGCTAGCAGCTTCTTCACACTTGATTGGTCTGGATGCAAGAGATGACCTGTACAACATGTTACCGAGACGTGTCAGAGCTGCCCTTAAAACCAAGTTAAAGCCATTTACCAAGACCATGGCATCGCCATCATCAATCTATGACCCAAGTCTAGCAGAAGAATGGAATGATGCAATGTCAAGCATACTGGAATGGCTGGCACCACTTGCTCATAACATGATAAGATGGCAGTCTGAGAGAAGTTATGAGCAGCAGAGCTTTGTTTCCCGGACAAATGTGCTGCTGGTACAGACCCTTTACTTTGCAAATCAAGAAAAGACAGAAGAAGTGATCACTGAGCTTCTAGTTGGTCTGAATTATGTCTGGAAATACGGCAGGGAGCTTAATGCGAAAGCTCTGGCAGAGTGTGGCAGTTTTAGGGTAGACAGTGAATATCCTGATCTGAATGGATAAATAATGTGTATCAAGGTTATTTATGGCCATTTCCCACAGGGAGTCCAGTTCCTTGCCAGTGATGAGGACTAGCAGAAACAGCAACCATCACTCTTGTTAAATCAACATATGTGAATCTAATGCTAGCAGAAGTATGAGAGAAGTACCTATGTATGTATTCATTATTGTGGAAATTTAGTACCGGAATGCGTACCTGGTGAGGGATTTTTTCAATCATTTATCGTTAATTTTCTTTGATGGGTTCCTGGCTGCTAGAACTTGGTTGGCTTGCCTCATCTTTGCAATGCTGGCCTACTTTCTTCTTCAATGAGTTTCTACTTCTTACGTGATGTTTAGGGTGTGCATATTTATGAGCATTATTACATGTTAAATTGTATAGTTCTACCACGCAATGGTGAATGATTATTCCGCAATATCATTTGAATTGTCCAGTCAAGGATTTTATCATACTACTAATAGCAGGTAACGTAATTTATTTTTCTTGTATGCTGAAATTGCTCAAATGCCATTGTGTCCATATAGTTCATAGTCTCATGATCGAAGCTAGGACAAACCCATGCGCCGAGTAATTTGCTTATCTCAAATCCATACTACCTCTTGTTTACCACGAATTTACTTTTGTCAGCTTCTGATTGAAAACTTCTAAGAGAATAATTATTTTCAAAGTAAATTAAAATACTTAGTGATGTAGTATGACGATTGGATAAAAGATTAGAGAAAAAAATCCGAAATTCTAAAATTTATAAGAATATTTTAATTTACAATTGTAAAAACTAAAAAATTGAATTTTTTTCATTCTTCTTTTCTCTCTCTAGTTTCTTATTTTTCTCTCCCATTACTCTTTCTTCTCTCCTATCTCTTGCCTTTTCTATCTCCTCTTTTATTTGGTCTGCAAATATTACCTTTCTAGGAGGCTGAAGGCATCTCCCTTAATTACTAGGCGGCTGTATCAGGTGTTCAGGATCTGATTCGTGTCAGACTAGTGATATTACCATTTTTACATCACAAGCAGTACAAATCAGAAATAAGTGGTATAGAAAAAGTTGCGACGAAAGGTTTGGCTAACATATTCCCTCTACCACTAGTTAAAAAGTAGGTACATCTGAATAAGCACGTTAGATGTTATGCAATAAATCAGAAATTTGGACGGTACACTTTGTTTTCGGCTGTTCTTGCTATATGAAACTAGGTTCAAAAAATCTCCATCTCGTTTACAAAACCAAGAATAATTGGAGGGGGTTTCACTTTAAAAAATAACTTTAACACATTAAAAGCTTATTTCAATCCACTAATTTTCCCCCGAAATCTAAAAAAAGCAAACTAATACCTACTTAAGGCACATTCCACGGTATTTTGTGGTCATTAGTATTAATTGATGGAAATGAACTTATTCGATATTAATTGAAGACACAGCTGATGTGATTTCATTGGTTCGGGGGTCAACACTTTCTAAACAAACGCCACAAGGATCTTCTTTAACCAACAAGGCAAGAACATTATGTGAACACCATACTCTTGTTACATTGCTGCTTGAATCTCCCAAAGAAACAGCAAAGACTGCATCAAACCCTCCTGCCCCTGGTACTCCAGCCAACAGTACTCCTTCCAAGTTCATTGTACCATCTAGAAGCTGCGTTTGTGATTCTGGTTCAATCTGTAGACATTGCAACCAACTTACAAGTCTTCTTTAAAATTCTCAATTTTTTCAAATTAGAAATCCATCAGAAAAATGAGTTTCTGACACCAAATCTCAGACTACGCTTGAATAGTTGAACAAGGACATGTAGAAATTATGCTCAATAAACACAGTCTAAATCTCATCTAGTCCATGAAACATCAATTTTCTGATTGATTCAAGGGGTTCATAGTTAACAAGTTGAAACAAAGCAACTCTATTTCATGTTTGACTGAACCAGAGTTGTGACACTCCTAAATTCTAAAAGACATTAACAGAAGGTTCATGGGTAGTAAATTGTCGTCATGCATTAACTATACCAAAATGTCAAGATGTTAAATGATTCTTTATTTTTGTTGTTGAATTGGAACGGGGTGGCAGTGGTTTGATGGCTACTGTCCAAAGTCAGCTAAGAACAGGGTAATACAAATTATATTATTTTTTGTATTATCTGTTACAAAAATGGTCTAACTTTAGCATGTCTAACATTCCCCTTCAAGCAAGAGCCCTTTAGGTATGAAGCGTGGACAGTGGACAACCCACCAACATTGTGTTGCGACTCAACTTTTATTAAAAGAATGGAGGTGCTAAGGATTGAACTCTAGACCATTTGGTCATGTTGACTCTAGAACCATGTCATGAACCATCCCAAAAGCCCGAGTTGTTAGCTGAACATATATAGATGGTTTATTTACATAATTAACTCCCTGAAACAGGTTTATATTATATGTAGTAAATTGTACTTTCCAAGTCAACACGAGTAAAGTAATCGCTGGTGGTGCAAGAAATCTTGATATGGAACTTCTTTCACTTCCTGATTGACAGTGTGTTATGGCAATGCATGCTATGGAATGCGCAGATAACAAGTAGACTGACCACATGAAATTGAATATCCCACCTTAATTCTTCCCTATGAATCATTGGGATGGCCTATATTATTTGCAACTAAATTGTCAAACTTAGATGTATGATCCTTCTTATTCCATAGAAAGATAAGAGATGTAGTACCTCGAGAGGTATTAACGGATAAATCAAAATCAACTACGTTTCAAACAAAAAACGTATATGTTCCACCAAGATATATATTTGTATGATATAAATCAACATCATATGAATAGAGAACAGTAAAAATAAGTGCTCAATTGGTTAGATGAACTTACTGGAACACCTGCAGCCTCCCCCATTTGGCGCATATGATATCTAATCTCCAGCATGGCATCTTTTGCACTTAGCAGTGCTTTAATTACTGCTTCCTTGTTAGGTTCAGAAGCATGCTCTATCCACTGATCAAGCAATTTGAATTTCAAAGTTAAAAAAATCCAAACGTAAGGCAAAAAGTCACTATATATGAAAAAACCCTAGAACTTGACAAAATTAAATAGAAGTCTCAAACAAGGAATCATATTACAATTGAACTGGTGTAGTTCATAACCTGAAACTGAAACCCAGACTACTATCACTACAGAACTTCATATTAAGTTGACATGAATCATAGAATTATCCCATATGGGTGCTTCCCGATAGTCACAATATCAATTTTTTTTTCTGGGCATGAGAAGCAAAGGAGGAATGACCTCTTTTTATTGCTCCTCCTTCTCTCGATGCAAAATTTTCAATTACTACTCTACCCCCAACCAAAAGTTCAGTATGCCCTTAAAACTGGGGGTGAAAAATTAAAGGATGTAGTTCCAACATAATTTTAAAACAATCTTATTTACGAACACTCCATTGTTCAATTTTAGGTGGTGTTTCAAAACTGACCATGAGAGTTTTTTTTTTTTTTTTTTTTTTAAATCATTTCAAATTATGAGATTTGAATTTACTATGAAGTTCATAATCCTCAGGCAATGAGGTCACATAAAGTATAAAGGATGTCAAAATTTCAAGTTAGTTCCAACTTCACATCCAGGCACAATCAGATTCTGATCTGGAAACATATAATGAGTATGGTTATTGGCTGCAAATAAGCTTTTAATCTACACTCTTCTGCAGGCTAGCTCTGGATAGAAACAGTTGAATGTCATCTCTTCCAAAACCATCAACGCAATAAGAGAAGTGTATGTCAGTAAAGATGTACCACATCATGAAAAACAGTAAAAAAGAAGTGTAAAACGCTAATCCAGTGCAAAGAAGTTCATCGGAAACACATCATAATTTGTATCACGAATGACCTCCAAGAAATACCTTTTCTGATCTGAGCAAGCTGCAGCTTTCAATCACAGATTTATATGCATTCCATCGTTCCTTTGCTAATTTGCTTAACAAGTTTAGTTGCATTTCCAATGCTGAATTTGCCTCTGACAATCTTCTCCATGTGTTCAGGGATTTCTGAGGGTCAGACTTTTGCCACTTTTTGACAGCCCCAACCATTGATGGTGTGGATGATCCACCAGTTCCAGGTTCTCCTAGTAACTAAAAAGAAAAAAGAAATCAATCAGCCTTAGAACCAAGTGAATTCATATGTCAGAACCTGACTGAAAAACACTCAGTATTATTCATCTGCAGATACTAATATCACTGTGCTGCCACCACCAGTACACGTGGGTGGATTCACAATGGAAGGTAATTAGGTAAATATTGAAATAGAAGCAACTCACACAGGGTTTCCAAGAGACCCTACAATCTTCCTAACTGGTCCCAATATCATATGCAGGTGAGGACATAAAACAATCCAATATTTTTATGTATCTTTCAGCGTTACATATAAAGTTTGAAACTACCTAACTGATTTTTAAGTACTAATCCTTCAGAAATTATTGAAAAAATTGAAGCACCAAGCATTCTGTTTGTTAAACTGGCAACTAGTGATTTTCAAAACTAAGTTACAGAACTTGAATTTAAGCGTATTATTCCAAAAAAAAAAAAAAAATTCTGTCTCTCAGGTCATTATTATATGCAAATGCATTTCAAGGTTTACAGTGGCTGCACTTAGAAAAGTACAATGATATAAAACAACATAAAAAAAAAAAACAAATACTAAAAATGAACAAGCTATTCCAAATATCCCATTCTTGTTAACTAAACATCTGACATTAGTTTTATAATTTCCTCCTCATGATTGTCATAAGCAAGTGTACTCTAGCCAATCCGTTATAAATATCACATACGCTTGACAGCACTGAATTTCCCACATACAGGAAGAACCGAGTACTCACATTAAAAGTCAACATCTAATCAAACAAAAGGTCGGAACATTAGACATTGTAAGATACATTTGGTAATCACAAGTCCAAGATGTGGATTGCAGAGATGAAATGGAATTCTGAAAAACCTAGAGGAATCCTAAAAGAAGAAGACTCTGTCTAACAAGAAGCCCAACATTATTTCTTTCCTGTTTTTCTATTAAAAGAATGTTGTCAATAGACATCCCCTGCGCCTTCTGAGCCGCCCTTCTGAGCCGATAATAGGGGGAGAAGGGAGGTGGGACAGGGAATAAGTGCCATTAGCCATATTTTTAAGACATACAAGTAGCAAAATAGGGAGGATTAAGTTGCTTACAAGAGTCATCAAAGGTGGTAAAGAGAACTCAGTCGTGTCATGGTCCCATTTTCCTTTTATAATTTCAGAGAGAACATCTGGTAAGGGAACTCCTTTATCTGCAATCTATGATGTCAATAGAACAAACGACAAAGCAGTTATTGATGTTTATGGAACATTGCTACTAATTCCAACAAAAAATTAGGTTAATGTATGAGAAAATATTTGTATTAACAAATGGGAAAAAACACAGATTGGAATGCATGGTAGTGGCTACATAATATAAGAACAGATTTTTCATGAGCGTTTCAAGAACTCAAAGATAATAGTTGTCAATACTCTCAATAAAGAAGCTAAATATGAGTCAAACAAACGAGGGAGGGTGCATTATGCCAGTTCTACCACAAGATTTGCATTATTAGCTAAATGCACGTCTCTTTATATATAGTGTGAAATCTACTTCATTACAATAATCAAATCTACAAAAATTTATAAAATTTTATAACTGTTTGATGCTTCATCAAATAACTTCAATTTAACAAATAACATGCTTTTTTTTTAAATTACAACTCAATATCATCTATACGATGACAAACCAACAAATGTCTAATTTATCTAAAATTTAATACTCCTGACCATTGTAATAATATGACAAGATTAAATGGTTTGATTGGTGATATTAGATGTCTATGAAAAGATATTAAACAGAAGACGAGGGGAGAGAGGAGACCTGGGTGGAAGAAATCACTTCTGGTGAAAACCGCACATATCGCTGACTGCCATACACAGCAGAACTGACATCAAACCCACTCCCTACTTTCCCCTGTGCAATACAGTGTGCAGTTTGAGCAATTTTATGCACCATATCAAGATCTATAAGATCCTTCCTTTCCCGGTGATCGTTTGAAGAGGATAGCTTCACAACATCCAGGTAATGAAGTAAGGCAGCAACTACAGCCGTAGTCATCGCTGCAGATGAGCCCAAACCAGTTTTAGCTACTTCAGGCTTGCATTTTCCTTCATCAGCATCATCAGCATTGAAGGTGATGGAGGAAAAAGGTGGAAGGGAGGCCAACGATTCTGGCGTCAAAGGGAGTCCACGTCTCTCAATCTGCAGAAGCGATTATTAACAAATAAATATCAAGGTCTAAACTTTTAAATGCTCAAATCATCAAAAGAAAGAGTAAATTACCTCATTCCTATACGAATAAAAATCATTGGAACCCAAAATTGTAATGTCAAGACCTACAAGATCAATCCAGTTACAAAATCGGACGTTTAAAGCTTCTTTTTTTTTTTTTTCATTTTTAAAAGGGTGGAGAAGCGTGGTATCACCTTGTAAAAGCAGTTTGTGCAACCCCTCCTTTTTACTCTGGTCAAACGTGGCATAAGCAGCAGCCACGGAATACTGCACCGCGTACTCCACAAAAGGATTTCTCGTATCACTGAAATAATTAACCAACCAATCACAACAACTACATCAAACATTAAGAAACCATAAAGAGCACAATAATAAAGCGATCATCATCAATTAATCTGAAACGGAAAACGTGCCTTGAGGAAACGGTTTGGATGGCAAGATTTTTGAGCGCGAGTTTGTAGAGAGCTTCTCTGGAAAGCTGAGGAGAGGTTAATCTAATATCTGTCCATGCCTGAATGAAAATCAACAAGAGAAGTAAGTAAAAAACAAAAGCAATAGGTGCGAAGATAGAAGAAGTATATACAGACCCATGCCCAGGAATCGGATTTGATTTCGTGAAGGGGTTTGATGATGGCATAAAAGCGAGCGTTTGTACTGAGGACAAGTCCTGCGTTGGGTCGCTCCAAAATGAGGTAACCACCGCTCATTAAAACTTTTCCGGGAGCTGAAGTAACAACCCTGTCAATCTCAATTTTAGTTCGCAGCCACCACAAATTCAATTCAATAGCATATCGATACTGCAAGTAATGTGAGTGATGTGATTAGGTGTTGACTTACGCGGCCATCGCTGTTCTGCAACTCGGAATTGCTGAAATGGTTGCTGTCGATGCGATGCGATGCGATGCGATCACCTCCACTACTGTGTTCAGTCCCCGTTTCAGTCTCGTGTTTTGGTTCGAGGAGTGAAGAACAAGAAGAAATAATGAATGACCTCGCGTTGCACGTGGCGGGTGTAGGCGCAGTTTAGTTAAGGAAGGTGCAGTTTACACAGTAGTACTAAGTACTATTCTACTGTTCTACACCACACTCCAATATTTTTTAATTAAGTTACAAATTGAGTGCAGCACTTTATAATTAAGAATTGGATTTTATTTGAAATTTTTTTTCCAATTAAGTTACATATTTTGCTTTTAATTTGTTAAATATTTTTTACTATTATTATTATTATTACGGTAAAATTTATGTTTGTCTTATTAATTCGTTTAAGTAAATTAGTACTATGATATTCTAGTTAAGTTATCTAAACTACGGATAATGTAGTTATTCTATATAAAAATATATAGAGAAAATAAGTTATAAATTATTAATATAAAATATTTTTATAATGTAATCTAATTACAAATTATTATAATGACTACATCATAGTTTTGAAGTTTAGTTTTGTTTGTAAGTAAAATATTATTTTATTAATGCTGTTTTACTTATGTTAATCAACGTTAGTGTTTTTTTTTTCTTCTACTTTTGTAAAACAACAGGATAGAAAGTAAATAAAGATACAAATTACATGAAATAAGTCATTTGAGTAACGCAGCGCAAAAAATTGACATTTAACGTGTATTTATAATAGATTTAGAATCATCAAGCATGAATGTAAACCCTCACAAGGAAATTTTGGGAATATTTGGAAGCCAATTTCAAAATAATTTACATTACAAGTTGTAGTATATTTGCACATTATGATGCGGTAGCACGTAATAGTTGACAAATTATGCATGCATGTCTTAAATTGTAGATTAGGTTTGGCCCCAAAAGAAAGAGTTGTGAGATTTCATAGGAAGTAAAGGATAGGTACAATGAATAAAAGGTGGAAGCATTACTCCTATGGTGATGATCGAGCACGCGGTTGTGGTAACTTTCGGGGAGAAGTACGGCAAATTGGACAAGACGCGTTCAGTGGAAGCCATTCATCGATGCATTGTGCATGAAAGCAGTGTCCACATTCAGGAATGCTTTTCACTGTCTCTTTTGGCATGTACTCTGAGAGACAAATTGGGCAGGTTTTCTCACCCTTCTTGGGTAAACGTCTGTTCTCACCTATAACTATTTTTGGGTAGGATTCGATAGTGGGCCTATCCAGGCCCGACACCGTGGTGGGCCATGAGCCCACAAGAGCCTCAAAATCTGCCACCGTTTCGTGAGCCCAATGTCGATCGTGGTTCCCGTTTTTGAGCCAGCCGCATATGCAACTCAATACTCCAAAGGAGCATAACATAGCTGGGATCCCTATGCATACAGCTATGGCGTAACGGGCACCACGGGAAATCCCTGTCAATGTTTCAAATTCATGGTTAATTCTATCACAACATGCTTAAACTACAGCTACTCTAATTGCACTGTCTAACTTCACAATTCTGAATGTTTAAGATAACATATATTTCTTAATTAGTAATAAGACATATTTGATAATAAATAGTGTTTTCTAATCTCCTCCAAATTATATTCTTCATTTTGAATGAACTTGAAACAAAACAAAACATTAGTGTCGTTTTCCCTTTATTCACGTTTCCACAAATCAACCTTAAAGAATGACACCTATATATAAGTATATAATATAGAACTAGTTATATTTTTATTTATCCACTTGACCTAACCAGGTTATCAGCAATCACAAGTTATATACCTGGCAATCAAAGTTTTACTCATTTTAAATTTCTTAATCTTATGTTAGAAAAGTCCAACAACAGTTTTAATATTAAATAGAATTGATGGACACCGAATATTACTGGCATTTGAGATGAGAAGTCACAATAGACTGTCTATGATGTAGCAGGTACATGTCTATATATTGTTACCTTCAACTGTTTATGTAAGAAATATTCAACTCAAGACTTAAGGGAAAAAAATCGTAATTTTTTATTATTGTTTTAAAAATTTTATGATATAAGTAGAGAATATATTTTATATATAAATATGAAAATTAGTTGTAAAATCCACAAAATTAAATTAAGTACTCATATTAGCAATCTTAAAATTTAATAATTTTTTATGTAATGTTCTAAATATGACTTATAACTTTAATATACCAAAAAATACGATCATCTATATAAAAAATCCCGTGAATATCTTGTTAATAAATTTTAAAATAAGTTAAAGAAATAAGACAGTTAACAATTAATCTATCTTGATCTAAAATTTTGTTATGTTTTACTAAGAAAAATTAATACTTTGATTGACAATTAAAGGTCAGGTTTACTTTATCTATAGTTTTAAATTTAAAACTCGTTTTGCTTAAATTTACATTTGATCCAAATTAATCTTACAGCGATGATTTGTTAAATAATTTGTTTATAAAATAACTTATTAATTTCTCTATTCCTTTCTTCTAGACAAATGTTAATAAGATCTATCTATCTTAGAGTTTTTTAAAATAACTTTTTATTAAATATGTCATTAAATGCATTTGTACTCTTATGTCTAATGTATTCTCAATATAAATTTTAATGAAAAATTATTTTAAAAAAATTAATTAGTGTTTTAAAAACACTGGCCTATAACTGTAAGACTTTCCTTTTGTCTCAATTTGTTCCTCCCAATATCAGTTGGTCTGTCTGGGAAAATGAAAGAAATCAGGAAAAGATAATTAAGCTAAGATGTTAGGTTGAATAGAAAGAAATAAATTAAAAATAAATGTATTTCTCTTTCAACCAATCAATTCTAATTTTCATTTCATTTATGATATATTTTAATTTTAGTAATTTTTTCTCTTTAATAGAAGCCTTTTAACTTTTACTTATCTATAGTATATTTTTATTTTATAAAATTAAAGTTTTATCCAACTTATTTCCCCTCTTATTCCTTCTTCTGAGAGATAATTGGCCATAGAGTGTTAAAAAATTAATGGGTAAAACAGTTTCCATTGCCATAATTTTAACGTAATCTTAATTATATATCTATCAAAATTAATTTTATCAAATTTTTTCTATAGTTATTATTATCGAGAAGGAAACAACAAACACACACACACACACACACATATATATATATATATATATATATATATATATATATATATATATATATATATATATTTTTTTTTTTTTTTAATAAGAATTATATATATTTTTTAGGCAAATTTAATAGATACAAATCATAGAAATAAAATTTGCTAAAACTTTGCTACGCAGTGGTATGGGACCTACCTTTCGAAGGGACACCGGAGCAGTCAAGCTCAAAAGTGTCGTTACTCTTGAAGCCACACCGGCCACCGTGGGACTCGCACCTGCCACACGCCGGCGAATCCCATGACAGTCGCAAATCCTCGACAAGTTCCGACGACATGACTTGATCGTAAAACGGCGACTGCACGGGCACCTTCACCGTGGCCACCAAATTACACACAGAAGTCAAGTGGCCAACCGCGGTCGGAGAAGGCGTCGCGAAAACGACGTACTTGGGAGAATCACTGAGACAAGCTATGGGACGGTATCGACTAACGAGATACTCCAAATTGAGGGAGCAGTTGAAGAAGGTGAACTGTTGGTGGTAAACGGCGCGGAAGGGAGAGGCGGAGAGGTTGAGAGAGAGGAGGCGGTTAGGGAGGCAGTTTTTGGGATCGTTCACCCACAGTTGTTGCGCAGCGTAGTTTATAGATTGGATTTTAAGTGGGCCCCAATTTGGTAAGTTGAGGAGTGTTTGGGCGTTTTGGGTGCAGGAGACTATGAAGCCTGGATATCCGCATGATTCTGCGTGTTTTCCTTCTATGCGGAAGGGGAATCGGATTAGTGGCTCACCACCCTGACAAACGCTGTCTAAACATGTTTCTATGTTTGCCAGTGCTAGCGAAGGGCTCAAGAAGATGAATAGCGTGAGTATGGGACTGGGGATTTTCATGTTTGGGAGAGTGGTGTGTGTTGACTTTGGGTTTGGGTGAAATGTTGTTATGTGTGGTGCTCCACTGTGCAATATTCACATAACCATATTCATATTTATTTATAGTATATACCAATAAAAGTTCGCTGCTTTGCATCTATTGGTTTCCCAAACAATCAATGTATATAACGTAGTGGGGATGGGTTTTACTGTGCGTCATCACGATTTTCAATTCAATTTGTCCATTTCAGAATTCAGGTATTGCTTGCTTCAAGAAGCATTAGCATAGATGAGAAAAGTTTAGATTTCAGATTCAACACCTCTTTGTGTAGTTTAAGCTACATTTAATGGTGCGATTCTCATTAATCAATTCCACAACTGTCTATCACTATGGTTTCAGGTTTTCTCCAACTAATCAATTCATTTATTAATCTTTCGGGATTTATTTATCTCAATATTTAATTTTTGTTTTGTTTTTCTCTTCAGGTAATTCCACTTTCACGGTTTTAACGATTTGACAGTATTTAAAACGATTTAGTTCAATTTAATTAGGTTTTTCATCAGTTTTATCTCTTTAAGGAATATTCTTTTTTTATCTAGTTATCAGTTTGAAATCTTTAACGAATCTTTCTTTCGTCTCTTGTTATTAGTTTTACAATTTTTAATATTATTTTGATTCGATTTAACAAGCACCGCTACTGGTGTAGTCGGTGATACAAACAAACAAATAGATAAGATAATCAATAGAAAGAGATAGTATTGAAACAGTGTTTGGTGTGTTATTTACTTCATTATTTATTTAACTTTTAAGTGTATCCAAATTCATGTTGTTTCGAACTTCACATCAAGTCACCCCATTAAACAACAAATCAATATTTGAAACTTCATCAGCAAAGAACATTGCAATCAGCATTTGGCTGTGGAAAGATCAGTCAGATATTAAATGATATGAGAAGTAGACGCTCACATATTCAAGAACTCTCTACTCATTCAAAACATTTCAAATTGGAAACACTAACGTAAATAATTAATTACCAAACTGTACATTTAATTCCACACAATGCAATGATTAAACTAAGAACTAAACTTTCCAGCATGAAGCCTCTGGCTCTGCATAAAACGAACATTTCTAATTTTCTAGGCACCAACTCAAACGCTTCTTTATTATAACCTTGGAGCCACCTTCTATTATTCGATCTATTAAAACTGTAACAAAAAGAAAAATGACAGAAGGCTCATCACTGTGTATTTGCCACTGCAACAGTGCCCCTGTTGGTTAGGTCCTTCTGATGCTTGATAAGTTCGTCTGGATTCCCAGCAAATTTGTGCTGTATATCATCGTTTGTCAGGTAACTGTCAACTTGTGCTGCAGCTTGTCGCCCCTCTGAAATTGCCCATACGACCAGGGACTGACCACGTCGACAATCTCCTGCTGCAAACACCCCTCTAACACTCGTTGAGAAGCGACCATACTCAGCCTTGAAGTTTGACCTATTGTCTAGCTCCATATCCAACTTCTCTGCAATTGTCTGCCAAACCCCAAGCACAAAAATCACTGATTACCAACTTTATAAAGTACATAATTTGTACGAAGGCATGTGACATTGCAATAAGTTAAAATCACACTCTATGAAATATGGCATTTAATATTACTAGTGTTTAACATTGGATATGCATAGAAACTAATAAAATGAAATGAGTAAAATAACAAATTATTAAAATTAATGATACGTGCACATTTTAAAACCAATCTTCAGTTTTTCTGTGCTATCAAGTCAAGGAAAACAAAATTTAACAAATTTTTGTAGAAGTTAAGAGATAAATATTTGTTTTTAATATGTGTCTATGAAAGTGTTGGTTTAAGTGTCCAAGGCAACGGAAGTAATTTTTTATTGGAAACCTAGTAAGAAGTGTCTAACACGTACGCAACAAGTTTCAGGGAGGTGTTATGACAAGAGATGAGCTATAATAAATACTCACAGGTTCAGGGCCAAGGAATCCCATGGCTAGGAAAACCAGATCAGCCTCAATAATCTCCTCAGAGCCCTCAATTTCCTTAAATTGAAACTTCCCAGTAGCATCCTTCTCCCAGCGAACGCGTACTATTTCAAGTCCCTTCACTACTCCATTTTCATCCCCCACAAACCGCTTAGTCAATACTTCATAAGATCTTGGATCTTTCCCAAATTTTGCTGCACCTTCTTGGTGCCCATAATCTACTCGGTATATGCGAGGCCACTGTATTCCATAAACACTCAGTAGTTAAAAAAATGTCATGTGCACAATTAATGGAATCCATTAATTTTAAAAGACTAATTTTAGTGTATGCTCCTTGGTAATGTCAAGCGAAATGTCCAATTTTTATAGACAAATGGGCTGAAAGAATAAACAGAACTTGTATTTCACATGGATCTAACCTGTGGCCACGGGTTGCCTGGGGCCCTAGTTTGTGGTGGCTGAGGGAGAAGTTCCAGATTTACAATGCTACTACACCCATGCCGAATGGATGTCCCTATGCAATCTGTGCCCGTGTCACCCCCACCAATAACCACAACTTTCTTTCCCTTGGCAGAAATGAAGTTACCATCCTGGAGATTGCTATCAAGCAAGCTTTTCGTGTTTGCATGAAGAAACTCCATGGCAAAATGAATTCCGGACAGCTCCCGCCCAGGTACTGGGAGATTCCTGCATTGAAAGTAAAAGTTCCTTTGAAGCATCTCTTATCAACAACGGCTTTTTCTTTTATACATCCGTTCCAGGCAAAATTGAACTAAAACTACAAACAATAATAATATATAAGACTCCTACAATATGTCTCACCTTGGTTTTGTGGCTCCAACA
Source organism: Sphenostylis stenocarpa (assembly GCA_963425845.1). Taxonomy (NCBI): domain Eukaryota; kingdom Viridiplantae; phylum Streptophyta; class Magnoliopsida; order Fabales; family Fabaceae; genus Sphenostylis; species Sphenostylis stenocarpa. The sequence continues at coordinate 14,579,919 of OY731406.1, forward strand.
GCCAAGACAATAGCATCATTTTCCTCTCGAAGCCTCTCAAGAGAATATAAAGGATCATGCCCCACATTAGCATTCACCAAAAAGTTAATTCCTTCCTCTGCCATAAGGTTGACCCGCCGTTGAACTATATCCTCTTTGTCAGCTTTCATGTTGGGAACCCCGTACATCATAAGCCCTCCAACCCTATCAGCTCTTTCATACACTGTCACTGTATGGCCCATTTTATTTAGTTGGTCAGCAGCTGCCAGGCCAGATGGTCCGCTTCCAACAATGGCCACTCTTTTCCTGTATTAATGAAGATATTAACTAAGGGTACTATTTACCTTGGCGATAATTGCAATAAACATTAATGGACCATTTTAATGATAACTACAACAAAGCCGAACAGTTTAATAAGAACTGAAAGTTACTGGACGCCATGTTGTGGATTGTACATTTATACCTATTTGATTGAAAAGCAACATCAGAAATAACGGACATATCTGAAGAAAGGTCAATTAGGAGGGAAAAAGTGCATACCCAGTTCTACTCACTGGAGGTCGTGGCACCATCCAACCCTCCTCAAAAGCTTTGTCTATGATGGCACATTCTATGCTTTTAATCGATACAGGATTCTCAATAATACCAAGGACACAAGAACCTTCACAAGGTGCTGGGCATACCCTACCAGTAAACTCTGGAAAGTTATTTGTCTCAAGAAGCCTTTCTAGTGCTTCACGCCACCTATTTTGGTATACTAACTCATTAAATTCTGGTATTTTATTTCCAAGAGGACACCCAGTGTTTTCCTGCAAGTTTATTCAAGTATCTTTAGTCTAAATGATGAAAGTGAAAATTGGAAGTCATAGAAAAAAAGGAAGAAAGAAGTTCATCGAAGGGGCAATGCACACCTGATGACAGAAAGGAGTACCACAGTCCATGCAACGGGCTGATTGGGTTTTCAAAAGTGGACCAGGTTGTGCTTCCTTCATCACTTCCTTCCAATCATTCATTCGAGCATTGGGATCCCTGTACTGAACACTTTCCCTCTCATAAGCAACAAAACCTCTATGTTTAACAGGATCAATGATTTGACTAGGCCTCTTGGAAGATTCAGCCTGTTGAATCGTCAGGACATATTAACAGACATCAACTAACTAAAATTGTAAATGAGTAATCAAGTAATAATCAGTTTTAAATTATATGAAATTTTGTAGAATTGATTTATTTCATATAATAAATTTTACTTCAAAAGTTGGATTAATAAAATATAACAATTATGAAAAATTATTAAAGATTTAGTTTAGTTCAAAATGTAAGGCTGTCAAGAGTTACATTTGGTGTAAGTGGTCCCATCTTATAAAAAAGGTTACAATTACCTCACTAGGTTTCCCATTTGATGATGCAGTAGCCAGTTTCTTGAGCTCTTTAAAAGCATCTTTCTTCACCAATTCTATTTCATCTTGCTCCTCACCATGTTTAGAAGCAGACTCTCTGGCATCTTTGGAGGCTTCCTTCAATTTCATGCTTGCCAAAACTCGTTTATACTCCTTGGGGAACACCTTGATAAATTTTGGAAGAAGATTATCAAAGTCAGCAAGCACTTCTTTAGCAAGAAAACTATTTGTGTGGCGCTGATGTTGTTGGATCAACATTTTTAGAGTAGCAATATCATCTTCCTCTTCAATCCTATCCAGATCAACAAGCTCATTGTTGCATCGAGATAGGAATTCTCCATCCATATCAAGAACATAAGCAATCCCACCGCTCATACCTGCAGCAAAGTTTCTGCCTGTTTTTCCAAGCACAACAACTATCCCACCAGTCATGTACTCACATCCATGATCACCAACACCTTCCACTACTGCCTTAGCCCCAGAATTACGCACACAAAATCTTTCAGCTGCCATGCCATTGAAATATGCCTCCCCAGATGTGGCCCCATACAAAGCCACATTACCAATTACAATATTCTGCTTAGGGTCAAAGGTACTCACCTTTGGAGGATAAACGACAATCTTGCCACCTGACAATCCTTTACCAACATAGTCATTGCCATCACCTTCAAGTTCCAAAGTGATGCCAGGACAGAGGAATGCACCAAAGCTCTGGCCTGCACTGCCCTCAAATCTGATGTGAATAGTGTCAGTTGGAAGACCATTTAAGTGGTACTTTTTAGTAACCTCATGGCTTAGCATAGTTCCCACTGCACGATTTACATTAAGGATTGGACTTTCAATGTATACCTGTAGACCCTTTTCCAAAGCAGCATTGGACAGACCTATAAGCTTATTATCCAAGGCCATGTCCAAACCATGATCTTGTTTTTGAACACAGAATTGAGCAGCTTCTGGTCGCAGTTCAGCTGCAGGTCTAAGCAATAAAGAGAGGTCAATGTTCTCTAGTTTCTCATTGCTTTTGGTGACTTCTTCATCAACTTCGAGCATGTCTGAACGACCAACCATCTCGTTGACAGTACGAAACCCAAGCTGGGACATAATTTCTCTCATTTCTTCAGCTATCATGAAAAAAAAGTTAATGACGTGCTCGGGTTCTCCAGCAAACTTCTCTCTAAGTACTGGATCTTGGGTAGCAATGCCAACAGGACAGGTATTCTTGTGACACTTGCGCATCATTATGCAACCAAGAGTAATGAGTGGAGCTGTGCTGAAACCAAATTCTTCAGCACCAAGAAGAGTGGCTATAGCAACATCCCTGCCCGTTTTAAGTTGCCCGTCAGTTTGGAGAACTGTGCGACCTCGAAGGTCATTAGCCACCAAAGTTTGATGGGTCTCAGCCAAGCCAAGTTCCCAAGGGAGACCAGCATTCTTTATGCCAGTCCATCTTGATGCTCCTGTACCTCCATCATGGCCAGAGATCAAGACATGATCAGCATGGCCTTTAACAACTCCACTAGCAACTACACCAACTCCAGCTTCAGATACCAACTTTACACTAATTCGAGCAGCAGGGTTCGCATTCTACATATTAACAAAAAGGGATTCAAGAGGATGAACAGCCAAGACAATGAAATCCAACCAAAAGCATCCAATGTAAAATGATTAAAGTCAGATATGAACATACCTTCAGATCATGAATTAATTGAGCAAGATCTTCAATGGAATAGATATCATGATGAGGAGGTGGGCTGATAAGTCCTACACCAGGAGTTGAATTCCTTGTGACAGCAATATCTCCTATAACCTTGTGGCCAGGAAGTTCACCACCCTCACCAGGTTTTGCTCCCTGAGGAAAACACAAGTTAACATAGGACCATTCTAATATTCTACATCCAATGACAAAATTCAACCTTCCCGAAGATCAGTGAAGAAATCAATTATGGATACAAGCGCACTAGGAGGTTAGAGACCATCTAATGATTTTTTTAGTATCAGCAAAAATAAACAAGAACTTCAAAATCCAAATGTGATATTTTTGACAATTACCTGGGCCATCTTTATCTGCAATTCATCGGCATTTGTAAGATAGTAACTTGTAACTCCAAATCTCCCACTAGCAACCTGCTTTATAGCACTCCTTTTAGGGTTCATTGAGCCATCAGAAAGAGGCTCCATACGAGATGGCTGCTCACCTCCCTCACCTATGGAAAAGTTAACAAATAATCATAAGAATAAGAAGAAAATTGAGGAGAATGATCTAGAAATATTAAACTATGAGAAAAGAGATGTTTTTCAATTACTAATTGTCCCAAAAAGCATTTCCATAAACAGGAACACACTTGAAAAGAAATTTGATAGCTTTTCCTATAACAAGATGAAGCCATATTTTCTTTAAAAGCAAACCTGTGTTGGATTTTCCTCCCATTTTATTCATAGCAGTTGCCAATGCTGTGTGTGCCTCCAGTGATATTGATCCATAACTCATAGCCCCAGTGCAAAACCGCTTAACTATCTCACTAGCGGGTTCTACTTCGTCAAGGGGAACTTTCACTGCTGCCTCTTTAAATTTCAGAAGTCCCCTCAAATTGCAAGCTTTATTTAACTCATGAATGAGTTTAGAGTACTGTCTATAGGCATCAATGCTGTTAGTTCTGGCGGCCTCTTGAAGCTTTGAAATGGCAAGTGGATCATTCAGGTGAATTTCACCACCTTTTCTCCAATGATAATCCCCAGGATTTGGCAATGCTATTGCTTCAGCACTTCCAGGAGAGAAAACCCGAGAAGGAAAGGCTAACTCATGCAATTGAAGAGCATCACGAGCAAGCATCTCAAATGTTGCGCCCTCAACTCGACTTGGGGTTCCAGCAAAGCACCTTTCAATCACTTCTGATGAAAGACCCAGAGCTTCAAAAATCTGAGCACCTTTGTAAGAGGCCAAAGTAGATATTCCCATCTTCGCCAGCACCTTCATCATTCCATAGTTACTTGCTTTGAAGTACTTCTTAACCAGCTCATCTTTTGAGTAGAATTCCCCACTTGCTTTTGGTGGGATCTTTCCGTCAACCTGTAGTCGCCAAATTGCCTCTACAGCCAAATATGGACATACAGCATCAGCACCAAAGCCAACAAGTGTGCAGAAATGGTGAACTTCACGTGGCTCGGCAGATTCTATCATTAAGGCAACTCTGGTACGCTCAAGTGTTTTCACTAGATGTTGATGGACAGCACCTACAGCCAGCAGGCAGCTCACAGCAACACGTTTCCTTGAGAAGGCTACAAGATGCAATGAGATACAAATCGATCAGATGGAAGTCCAGTGTATATAGTATATACACAATACAAGTATAATATTATACCTCTATCAGACAGCACAAGGGTAGTGTAGCCATCACTAATTGCATCATGTGCTTCAGCACATATTCTGTCCAACGCTTCCTCCAACCCTTTCTTACCACGTCCCTTTGAGTATGTTATATCTATAACTTTGCTCCGCCATCCCCTATGATTCATTTTTTTAATGGCTTCCATTTCTTCAATGGATAAAAGGGGGCCTTTCAGGGAAAGACGGTGGCATTGTGCCTCGGTGATTTCTGTCAAGTCACCTTCTGGACCAACCATACATTCCATGGAAGTGACTATTTTCTCACGAATAGGATCAATAGGCGGGTTTGTCACTTGGGCAAACATTTGCTTGAAATATTCAAAAGTGAGTTTTTCTCTATTAGACATGACTGCTAATGGAGTATCATTTCCCATTGACCCAAGGGCTTCCGTACCATCTTTTGCCATAGGAAGTAATAACATTTCCAAAGATTCAACAGTATATCTGCTTAAATGAAGCAGAAAATAAAAAACATATCCTTTGAAAATATAATAGATAAAGTAAAGAAAACATTCAGGATGGATATTACACACCCAAAAGCTTTTAGTGGAGCCAGTAAACCGTGAATTCCCATATTTTCCATATCCACATCATCACCATATGCCTGTAACTCGTGGACAATGTATTAGTGAGAATTACCAACAACAAATTCATGCAAAGTTCACACGGATTTTTATTTTATACTTACTGGCACCACTCCTGCTATTGTTGGTGGCACTCTTTCAGATTGGTGAACAGAATCAACTATGTCTTCGAGTTCTAACTTCTGCTTTTTGAGCCATTCCCCGTATGGCCTTGCTAACGAATACTGCTCCTTTAAAGCATCATCATTTACAACAATATGCTTCTCAAAATCCACCAGAAGCATCATGCCCGGATTTAGTCTTCCTTTTCTACACACGTCTTCAAGAGGAATGTCTACAACCCCAACTTCACTTGCCATTACAACTCGTCCGCTGTGGGTGACATAAAAGCGGCCTGGTCGCAGCCCATTCCTGTCCAAGGTTGCTCCAAGATAATGGCCATCGGTAACTGCAATAATATGAAGTCAATACCAAATTAAGAATCCATTACAAAGGGCGTGTTACAAGAAGAAGCAGGTAAAAATCAGTTCAGGAATTTCACATGCTATAAGAGCTGGCCCATCCCATGGCTCCATTAGAGCTGAGAAGTATTCATAAAATTCTTTACGCTGGGGATCCATGTTCTTGTCATTTTGCCATGCTTCAGGAATCATCATCATAACAGCTTCGGGAAGACTTTTTCCAGATTGAATCAAAAACTCAAGGACACCATCAAAAGCTCCTGCAGAAGAAAAGCAATATTAGTTTATAAAGTTATGAACATATTTATGGCAAACAAAAATAAATTCAGATAAATTGTCACCTGAATCAGATGAATTTGCATCCACGATAGGCAAAAGCTTCTTTAACTCATTCTCCGATAGACCAAGCTCCTTGCACTTCAGTAGGCCTTCACGTGCCTTAATCCTGTAAAATATAAGTCATTACCTTATATATAGTCCTTCACTGCAAATACGACTTGTATCCAACACAAGCTGTTACAGTTACTTCAAAAACAATTAGCATCAAACTAGAAAACTTGACTGGAACATGGTAGCCTTTACTTAAAAAATAAATAAAGAGAAATAATCATGAATTATAACTCTCCAATTCATCCATTTAGAGTGTACGGGGATATTACTGACTCAACCATTTAGTCAATGCAATATACAATTCATTCTTGTAGGTCTCTTAAGCTACAGTATAAAAATACTTATTCTATACATACCAGTTTACATTCCCTCTAAGTGTGTTGATTTCTCCATTGTGCCCCAATACACGCATAGGTTGAGCGCGATCCCAACTAGGAAAAGTATTTGTAGAAAATCGTGAATGTACCTGTACATCATGAATGCCAAGTTGTCAGAATTTATGGCTATTTCTTATGATACATAAACTGTTGCAGAAAATCAAGAGTACAAATGATTTCTTTTACAAGTACATCAATAAAGATATACTGAATTTCCAGTAGAAATTCAGGAAATCCTATTCCATTTTCAACAAAATGATTTTTCCCCTCCTCCGCTAAAGATGAAATTGTCTTCCAGGCCAAGTAAACACAGAACATCGGCGGAAATTTCTGTAAACATGATTATCTTCATAATGAACTGTCTTACCAACTCACCCATTGCATCCAAATTCAAACAGTAATCAAGGAAGCGGAAGAACTTAAGAGATCATTCAAACCTCAATGCCTCAGAAGTCATTCCCCAACCTTGCATCTCTTCAGTTACTGGTTGTTCCACATGCTGTTTGTTGGAGTATATAGAGTTAGTGGAGAAAGAAGAGAAGTTAATGGATAATAGATTTACCAGGGCCATGTAGCTCGTAAACCTTTCATTGCCAAGATCTGCAAAATAGTAATCCCTCAACTGAGCTGGTGTTAACTGACCTTTGTAAACAACAGTCCTGTATAAAATTGGATAATGATTTAAAGTTGAAAATGATTAGACGTTGAGATTAACCATAATTTAGTTCTCAAAAAGAAAAATGACCCCTTTTGAAAAATTACCTTGATGAAAGCGAACAGATATAGAAATCTGTAATGCCATCATTTTCGAGGTTTAATGCAGATGTTATAGCAACCATGGACAGCTTCCTTAATATGTACATCTGCATGAAAGGAACAAATTATCCATTAAACATGACGGAATGATTATTCAAATCTCGCTTAAAATTAACCACACAAGTGAGTAGAACAAACAAACAAGAATCTCGTTTTTCCCTTTTAACCCATAAATTTTGCCAGCATATCATTCCAAAAGTACTCAGGTTCAATTGTATGTTCGTCTTTAATGTAAAAGTCAATATCAAAAGATACCTGTCTTTCCAAATCAACTTTTGACAGAGTACTTGGAGTAAGAAACACTTGTTCAATCACAGGTTCAGTTAGCAGGGCGGATTTTCCCAAGTCTGAGTTATCAGTGGGAACAGAACGCCAACCGAGAACTGAATGCCCCAGAGATTCCGCAACCTGACAACAAAAGCACAGAACACTTTAAATAAAATGCAAGAAATATAAAATAAATATACTAGTTGCCACGATAATTTTAATAGCAGAACACAAATAATAAACAATAGTGAAACTACATGTCAAGGTCAATTACAACTTCAGCATGATAACATACCCAAAAGCTATGAAGTTACCTTTTTTAAATATATTTTTTCTCAACCAAGCATGCATAAAATTGAATTTTAAACAACAAAGCATTTCAAAATTAAGTTACCTTTTGAAATGCACTTTTGCTCTCTTCCCTGCGAGTGTTGGATGTAGGCAAGAAAAACATGCCAACTGCGTATTTTCCTGGTGGTGGAAGCTCAAAATCCACAACCTGCAAACAGCCAAACCTGTTAGAATCATCAACCTCAAGAGACAAAATGTGAAAACACTGCACCAAATTTCATTAATAAATGAAAAACTACCGATATTTCCACTCATCATTATTCTTCATGAAGAAGTTACAGGCTGAGGAATCAGTCAACACCTCTATGGATGGATTTAAAGACTATTAATCTGATTCTCAAGTAAAAAGGCCCTAAAAAGGCACAATTGAAATATACGTAGAAGATGGAGAAATTTATTTCTATGATTTCAGAAATTAAAACAAAAAAGGACAAACTCTTGTGGTCTTAATTCACATAATTCGTGTCTAAGATCTGTAACAGACTGTCTTTGATTAATCTGAATTTTAACAATCCAGTAATTAAACCATTTAATGCTATATCATCGGAAAATTGTATATGTACCGAATTCAAGACAAATATAATATTCATTGTGGAAAATCAGCCTGTGTCGACATTTTTATTTTGTTTTTTTATTTAATTTATTAAAATTTAATAAATATATTAATTTTAAAATATAAATATTGGTTCTTATATATGCAGTGAAATTATATAAATATTATTTTATATAAACATTGTTATTTTATATGCAGTTAAAATATAATGTGGTCAATTGACTTATACATACACTTTCTCTTTATTTTTTTATTTTTATTTCACTCTTCTTTACGCTCCAATCCACGAAAAGTGATGTTGATGTTTAGTATCTCAAATTTTTAGAGTCTACGAAATTCTATGGACTTCATCTTATGATAACTTTGAATCCATCTATATTTATTCGATTTAGTGCATTCAGTCCTACTCATGAAATAAACATTAACATAATTAAAGAATAATAATGAAATTCAAACCCCCCAAAAGATAAAAGCATACTTCAAACTCATCAGAAAAGTTTCAAAAATAGTTAAAAAGATGAAAAGCCCAAATAGCTCGCGCGCCGGCGCAGAATCTTTAAAACCCTAACCCAAAACACTTTTTCCGAGCAAAAACAATAAAGGATTAGTTCGTTACATACCAAAACAAAAAGCGGATACATACTAAAAATAACCTATAAACTATAGTTTGTAAAAATATATAATTTATTTATAACAATATAAAAAGGATTATTTCATAAATGTTATATATACATATATATTATAATTATTATTATTATTATTTTCATTATGTCATAAAAAAAAAAGCAGATAGAGAAATTACGTTTTACTTTAAAAAGGCAATTTAAAACAGTTATGTAAAATGATTATATTATTACCTTATATTATAATATTTTGTTTAAAAAAACAATTATTTCATAATATGAACCCAGGCAATCAGCAGTAATTCTAATGTAAATTCATTTTAAAGAAAAGATAATAATTTTTGTTTACTATAATAAAAAACATTTTTTAAAAGAGTAATTTTATGAAAAACTAGTGAAAACATCAATTTGACTTCTTACTGTGTGTTTTTCTTTTTTGTCACTCTTCTCCAAATAAAGTTATCACAAAATGTATATTATAAATTATATAAATATAGATTTCATAGATATGCAAATTAACTTCTGATTTTAAGAATATTTCATACTTTTGATTATTTTACAGAACTAAAATAGACTCGTGAATTATTTTGAATTATTTTTTTTTTAAATGTTACAAACTGGCCAAATATAATAAATCGAAAATTGGATGATAAAACCACAAAATCATTTTCGCAATAATCTTTAATATCAAAAACGGGTACTAAATGGAATATCTGGTTGTATAAATCACAAGATCTCCATAAAAATTTAAATAAAATAAATACCTCCTTGTAAAACTGGTGAGGTAAAGCAACCATGACCCCTGCTCCATCTCCTGTGTTGGCTTCACAACCACAGGCGCCCCTGTGCGTCATGCGCACCAGCATCTCCAAAGCATCAGTCACCTACGGACAAAAAAACGATGCTGAATCACAAAAACGCAGCAGAACGCCATATCCAAACTCACATGCAAACGGCAAAGTCGCACTCACAGTTTTGCGGTTACTTTCACCGGAGAGTTCCGCCACGAACCCCACTCCGCAGGAGTCCTTATCCATGGCCGGATCGTACAGCCCGAGCGGCTTCTTCGGCACCGCGGACATCGCCGACCGAACCACAACTCTCAGCTTCGGCGTCCGAAGCGGCCCCTCCGATTGCCAAACGTGAAGCCGCTCCAAACCAAGCCACCTCCCGCTCGAACGCAACCTCGTTCCCAAAAACTTGGTCACTTTCACAGGACATCGAGCGTTAAACAGTGATCTCTCGGTTTCGCAAGGAAGAGTTCTCACCGAACAAGCTTTAAGCGTGGGGAGCGAGAGAGATGACAACATCTTTTCAGGAGATTGTGAAGATGTAAACAGAAAAACTTCGAAATACTTCGCTGTTTGATTGTTATATTAAATTTTTAAGGTGAAATGTAACAGATCTGGATTTGGAGAGCGCGATGTTCGGCGAAATGTTTGGTTGGGATTGAAATCGAAGAAGCGAGAGAAGACGCCGCCGCCGCGAAATGGAGCCTTTGGTGTGAGATCAGAGGCAGAGAGTTAAAATGTTGAATTTATAGAGAGTGAGTGAGGGTGGTGTTTGTTTTTCCGGTTTTCCGATGGAATTTTTCTTATAAGAAAAAAAAGAAGTCTGACCGGGATAAAGAATTGGGGACCACTGAGATATTTATTATTATTATTTTTTACGAGTAATTAATATCAGTTTTAATAAATATTTACAGTTCTTATTTTTATAAGATTAGATACTTATTAAACTATAATAAAATATGTAAAATTATAGAAGTTTGTATTGTATTATTTAGATTTTAAAAAAATATATATATATATAGAGAGAGAGAGAGAGAGAGAAATATGTTTGATGATAAAAACAAATTCAAAATAAGTTATTATCTATGTGATTTTTAATTGATAGTTATGTACAATTTAAAACATATAAAGTGAAACCAGTTTTATTTTTTAATTTAGATGTTAATATCTTAACATTGAGAGACTAATATTCCAAAATGATCTCAGCATATCATGGAAGTAACGATTGGACATATAAATAAATAAGTGTATATTTTAAATTGGTATGAATTAAAGGGAAACCCAATGGAGTGTTTTTAATGTGAATAAAAGAAATACTATTTTGTTTAAATTGTCAAATGTGTAAAATATTAATTTTTTATTTACGTATTATTTTCAAGATAAAAAATAGTATTAATTGTTCTTTTCGTTATTTATAACTTTACTTTAAGTTATATATATATATATATATATATATATATATATATATATATATATATATATTATGATGTTTAAGTTAACAAAGATTGAATAAAAAAGCTTATAAATTTATTTTTAGAATGTAAAAAAAAAATTCCTTTCTTGATATTTTAGAAAAAACTTTAAAAAATACTTCAAATGGATAAAATATTTAAATAAAAACCTAGTGGAATAAATAATAAAATAAAAATAACTTGTACAGAGACAAATTTTATAAATGTTGCTGGTATTTATTTTTTAATATATCTAAGGAATTATTTTAATAATATACTATGATATGTAATGGAATTATTTATTATGCAAATCCTTTATTATCCATATGAATTTAAGAAACTTTAAAAGTTTAGAATATATTACATACCTACTTAATTAACTAAACTAAACATGTGACCCAATTAGTGAGTTAAGACTAAAAATAATATAATAAGAGTAAGTTTGAAATTTTATTTTTTAAGTTAAAAAAAAATTATAAAAAATTTAATCATTCAAACTTCATTCTCATAAAATCATCGTTTTTTTTTAATTTCTGATTTTTCTCAAAATTCCTTGTTTTATCTCTCATTTTATCAAAATGCACCTTAGTGTTATGAAGGAGAGGAAATCAATTTTACTCAATTAGAATTTTAAATAGAGTAAATTTTTCATTTCCTAATTTTAGATCATTTTGCATATTTTATGTTTAGGTTTGCATGTGGGTCATGTAGATTTTCTTGTGAAAAGATTAATCTTGACTAGTTTAGGAGCATTGTGATATGTTCAATTTATTAATTTGAATTTTTTGTAAGAAAAAAATTTAGGAGTTTTTGAGGTTCTTTAACTTATAAACATTGTATTGAGGTAAAGAAAGTTAGTTATTCTTCATTTTTATAGTACTTTAAGCTAGACAATATGTATTGTAAAGGTAACTTTGTCACATTGTTTAAGTTTCGGGAATTTGGATTGTGTGATTATATATGTGTTGATTGGTGATGATTGTATTAAATGTAAATGTATAATTGATTTATATAGGATTAAAATATATAATATTTTGTATGAATGTATTGCTCTTAGATTGAAATTAGTAAATGGATTTACGATATGGAGGGTAAGATTTAAAATTAATTTGATTTGAAACATTAGAAACAGGTTTTTAAGCAGATTATGTAGTATGTTACTATCATGAATACTGTCGCTCAATGCTTTCAGATCAACCCAGCAAATTTTGGACAGTATTAAAGGTTTCATTTTGTCAAAAATTTGGTCAGTGAATTTAAAATTTGCTTAGCGCTTTCAAATTCGCTTAACAATTTTTGAAAAATCATAAAAAAAATCTTCAAACTCCAAATTTAATGTTACATATATGCAAATTGAAGCCTTGAAAATTAAGAATCAAATAAAAAAATTAGTTCAAAAGGATGTTTAGAACAAAAATTATGATAAAAAAATAAGTAGAGGTCAATTAAAAAAATATATTTTTTGTTATAATATGATAAATGATGTGTATGTGTTTTAACATATTGAAATACATGTTACGAACATAAAATGAGGTGTGTTAAATGTTATTATATGTTTTGAAAAATGTTGTACTGTGATATAAGAATTACCAAGAAATATTCTCATATGTGTAATGTTGTACGTATAGATATTGATTTAGGATTCAATGAGATGTCCTAACTCTGTTAATAACTAAAATCACATAGATGAAATGATCAGGTGGTGGGAGTTGAAGGAGGTTTCTAATGACTTAGTTTATGATGTGAAAAAAAAAGTTATATCTTAATAAGTCATTTAAAAATTTACCCTGGTCACACGTGAATGTATATACTAAATTGAGTACCCTTGTGTTATGCACTAGGGGGAATTGTGGTGTGATAGGTGTAGATCTCTTATGTTTATTTCAATATCTAATCTTTCGGAAAATGTCTAGTGTGTGTGACATGAGTGAGTCTGTATGAATGTGTGTTATTCACGTAGGGGAGTTATAGTATGATAGGTGTAAATTTCTTATGTTTATTTCAATATTTAGTCTGATGTGTGTATGAATTTGTATGAGCGTGTAATATAGTATATGAAAACTCAAAATTTAATTATAATGTTTTATCTTATATTTAAATCTTTCATACTTAAATTGAATTATGAACTTATTTTATGTATTTTTAACTGTGATGATTATATACCGACTAGTTTACTTTTAAAATAATATATATATATATATATATATATATATATATATATTAACTAATATAAAAATGAAAATGATGTCTGCATATAAAACAACATTAATAAAAAGAGAAAATGTATTAATGCTATTTTGTTTTTCAATTAGATTCATATTTTCCTAATTGTTTTAATCATTCATTAAAGTGTAATATGCAATATAATTAACAACATACATATTGTAAAAAATATAACCAATTAAATATTTTAAAAAATAAAATGAGAAATTTGGATGATAATTTTTATTACATAAAAATGCAAATGTTTTCATATTTTTTATCATTATTATGTATACTAATATATATAACAGCAACTTGATTTTTATGACTATTTTTTAGAAATATAATTTGTATACATTTTTACTATTAATATATAATAACGTAATAACTGGATAATAATAAATTTTAAATTCTGATAATTATTATATTAGTAACTTATTTATTGTGTAAAAAAAATGTAGAAGACATATATAGTACATGTGCTTTTTGTTACATAAAAATATTTATTTATTATACCATTTTATTTTGCTGAATAAAAATAGTCTAGTTATATAATATTCATACATATCAGCGACACATTATCTGTCATGAAAAATAACAATAAATATTAATTAATAGGTGGATATATTTTTTTATAATGTTAAAAAATTTGTTTGATTCAATTTTAGATTGTAAAATAGTTTTAAGCTTTGGAAACTAATTTTTTAATAAATAGAAAATTTATGATAATTTTAATTTGAAAAAGTGTTTTCAAATACACAAAAATTGACATCATCCGATAAAGTAAAAAAAAAAATCAACGATTTCATCACAATAAAAATAATTAATTAATTATTGATGAAAATACATATTAAAACAAAAATAATAATAAAAAAATGTATAACACATTTTAAAAAAGTTAATAATAAAAAAACTATTTTCAAAAACATTTTTAATAAATATAGTTATCAATTAATTTTTTAGTTTTTAAAAATTAGTTTTTAAAATAATAAAAAATAAGGCCTAAATAGTGTTTTCATATGATTTTTCAAAATCACTCACATACATTAATGGTTGCGTCCGCATTTTTTATTAATTTTATTTTCACAAATTAAAATTTAGTATTTATATTAATTATAGTTGTCTATGTATAAATAATACACATATTATTATTTAAAGATATTTAATTAAACTGTATAAAGTAAAATATATATGATTAAAGAATTTATAGTAAAAAATAATTATTTTTAAATGAAATAAACAATTATTAATTTATGTTTTATTAAATAAATAAATGTTTTTTATAAAAGAAATTAATGATTATTTTAAATGTAATAAATAATTATTTAAATAATAAATAATTTAAACTTTTATTAAATAATTTACAGTTTAATTAAAAATTAATAATACTAATTATGTAGATAGAATAATTTAATGTATGTGACAATCATATGGTTGAACCACTCTGAGATTTTCTAGAAAAATTGAATAGAGACTAAATGAATAACTTTAAATACAAAAAGTATATTGTTTTTATCAGAACAAAAAAGTTAACATGATTTCTAATAAATAGGGGTGTTATATTTATTTTGACATCAATTTGAGACATAAAACTTAATAGAAAATAAATAAAAAACAAAAAAATATCATGTATATGTTATTATGTTTTACAAACCTTTTTTTTAATATTTTATTAATTTTAAATGGGTAAACTTAAAATTAATTTGATATATTTTATAATAATTGTTTATTATTATTTTTACTATTTAAAAGTGAAGACAAACATAGAAAACAAAAAGTAGAATATAATAGTAATTAAAAATTAATATGACTACAATTAAAAATTAATATAATAAATTTAAAAAATTTGAACTATCTTAATTATATTTCCTAGTTAACATATTTGTATATGAAAGTAAAATATATATATATATATATATATATATATATATATATATTCTCTTATCTTCACTTTTTTAATTTTTTAATATTTTATTTTATATTTTTTTATCTTGCATAATTTTTTTAGATTTATTAATCAATAAAATAAAAAATAAACTTATTTTCGGTTTAGTTTTTCATTTAAGGAATATGTCAACAAAGTACATTGACAAATATCAAATTTTAATTATTGACTTTTATAATTTAAATGAAGATTAATGAAAAAAAATCATGCATGTAAGTATTCATAATAAATTAACTCTAAAAATAAGAGTTAAATAAATAAAAAATTACTATGAAATTATTTTACTTTAAAATAAAAAAATATTTGTTAAAAATGATTACATATTAAATATTATTTACAGTATCAACAAACAATAGCATTCACTTAAGCTATGTTAATTATAGTTTTTTTTATAAATATATTACTACTTAAAAAAATTAAACAAGTGGGTAAGTTAATGACATACCTCGTTCATTTATTTTTTATTAATATTGACAACTATCACTTTTATATATAATTTCATTATCTATACTCATTCCTTTAATTGGTGTAAAATATTTAGTTAAATTCTACCCTTCACAAATTTCATTTGGGATTATTGTCTTCCATTATTTGGTGGTCCCACCCACTGTTTTCTTAATCACTGACGCACATGGCAGAGGAAACAGTGAGCTTCACCTATTTGGTTTTGCATGTGCTTTAGTCAATGCAAAGAAAAAAAAAGACATATTACTAATTTAAACCCGTGTTCACGTCACTCATTAATTTATTATTAAAAACTCAGAAGACAAAAAAAAATAGAGAATCGTGATATATGCGGCATATCGAGGTTGTTGCGTGTGCTCCTTTTCATTGTAAATATCAAATTGTTTTTTGTGTCTGTGTGGTTCATGCGTGTGTTTCAGTGAATGAAGGATAGTGGCTATGGAGGGCGGCATCATATACCACTCCATAGTCAACGCCTTGGATTGGCAAATGCAATTTAGCAATTCGAGGTTGCTATATGGTGTCTTCTGACTCTCAGGATCATTGCATGCAGTTGAAGATAAGGCCACAAGAGATCATTAATCACTGACTACATGAATTTATATGGATATAGAGAAAAAATAATTATTTTACTGAACAGGATATCGAATTTGATATTCGTGATAACATAATTAACATGCATTCTTATGTTCAAAATATTATATATTATGAAACTATCTTCATTGTAATTACATCAATAAATAAATAAAAATATTTATTTAATATTATTAATCTTAATTATTTTTAAATGATGTGAGATTGTAAATATATAAAATATTTTTAAATATTTATATATCCTGTCATTATAGTAATTAACATACATAATTCAATATTATGAATATTAAATATTTAGACGGCGAAGACAATTTATTTAAAAATTAAAACTGTTTTAAAAAAATCAGTCATTATCTGATAAAATTTTAATGATAAGAAAAAGTTAAGAAAAAAAAAAATAGTCTCAAAGCCTCGTTATTATCTTGTGGTGAGATTTGGACCACATATATTGAATCCACAGGGTCTGGCCTTTTGATAAGTTGAGAAGCTAAGTGACTAAGTTTTGCCATTTGCTTATTATCCACTGAAAGTCGTAGTCTTTCGCAATTCCAAACGACGCGTGCCAACCTAACCCCACATTCTCACCACACTAACACACACGTACCTTTCACTACTTTTTTAAGGATTCTTGTACCAAAGAGATACAATTTTTCAGGGTTTTTTCTATTTCAACTTTCACTCCAAATTACTGTTTTTCAAATTATTTATTCTCCTTGTATATTTTAAGTTAGTTGAAGAATATCTTGCACTTTTTTTTATCACCAATTAGTTAGAACAAATACTAATTTTGATTAAGTGAAGTTTTTCTTTATGAGTCAAACGTAATTTCTTTTTCTGCATAAATTCTACTAATTATAAGAAAACAAAATAGATACTATGTCTATAATTAAGTCTGTAATTATTAAAAATAAGATTAAAAAATATATTAATTAATAAAAGCATAATGTTTAATTATCAAGAAGTTTAAAACAAATTTATTTTATTTTTTACTTTTTTTAATAAGAATTATAGTAGTAATTTTAATATCATTGAAAGAGAGAAATATTGTCTTGTATGATTGAGTTTTATCGATTATTTTTTTAAAATATTTTTATAGATATTTTTGAAAAAAATGATAATTTTTTTTAAGAATATTTTAAATAAGAATAACCATAAATAAATATAGTAAATAATTTATATTAATATCATCACCACACGAAATTGGAGTATTTTAAAGTTATGCATTCAGTAATCATCAAGTCACAGGGTGAAATATGCTTAACTAAATATAAAACAAAAGGCACATGAAATATGTTTATAAGTTTTTATTTTTAATTATTATAGTATTTTTGTTTTTAATTTTGTTATTTTTGTTAAAAAATGAGTATGTGTTTTATTAATAGGTTCATCAATTTGGTTTAGTATTTCTAAATATATTTATTAAACTTATTTTAACTCCTATTATTGTCGCAGGGTGCAGACTTTTATAGGTGACAAACAATTAATTAAGAAGTCAAAGATTAAAATAAAAATTAAATTAATATATAGTAAAGAGCAAAATAAATGTGTAAATATGGGTTGAAGTTTAATTTAACTTAAGAATAGTATAAATATATTATAATTTAATTATATCATTAATATTGATATCAAATATTAAATATAATATAAATTTTTAATTAAAGAAAGAATATTCTGAGTGTAATTTTTTTCTCTATGAGATATTAAGTAACATGATAGATTTAATAATTTTCTATCAATGTAATGAATTTAGATATACTTAAATCCGTAAAATAAATATTTATTTCAATTTATATAATATAATTTATCGTAATTTGAAGTTTATTTCTAATTATGTATGTATAAAATTAGTTATTTGTCTTAGTCTTATAAGAGAGATTCTTTGAGTATGCTTATTATTTTAAAATTTCTCGTAAAAGAAAACGAACAAACAGGAGATATCACTAAGTAGATATTTCCAATACGCGGAAAACATTTGTTTCTGCATACGACATCGTATTTAGTGACTTGTCGAAAATGTTGATATTGATTAGCTCGTTGGATGTAACAACTAAACTTTAATACAAAAAAGAAGAAGACAAAAGAATCTCTAATATTATGAATAGTACAACCACTCTCTATCTTTTGGTCATGGCTCAAAATAGTGTAGACGTGGTATCTTAAGTTTTAAATTGTTAATCTAATCTTAAATTGTTGAAAAAAATATATAAATTTTAATATTTAGATATTTATTTGAATTTTGTATAATGAATATTTTATATGATGTAATATGTTTTTTTTAATATTTAGATATATAAAGTAAATAATTAAAGATATATATTTTTATATATTTTTATCTTATATTTTAATGTAACTATTTTGCAGTAACATTACACAAATCAATTCATCCATGTAAGTAAACTAAACCTACAAAAAAATGTTAACATTTTATTCTCAAAAAATAATAAAAAAGCTAAATTAATACAATTCGATTAGATCCCATTCAACAATTGCAAATAAAGTAACATTATATAATTTTTTGAAAAATGACAACTATAAAATTTATCCAACCATGCATATTTTTTTTCTTTTGGATATAAAGCATTTAAACAATTGAAATTTCACATGAATCAATAAAGAAGTGCACGACTAGGGATCGTACAAATGTATAGAAAAGAGAGTTGATAAAAACAACTGTGTATATATTATAAGAACTTTTGAAGGAGAATGGTATATTATGAAACAACATAAAAAAAATCCTTAAATTCAAATAATAAATATATATAATGTATACATAACGAGGGTGGACGCAAGGAGACCAACAGGATCGTATCCATAAAAAATAATATTTTAAGTTTTATTTAAAAAAATCATAATTCCCTATAATTAAATTTTATATATTAATTTTCATTTACTAATTTTCTGGGTGGACCAATTTATAAACAAAAAAGGTTTATGCCATGGAAAAGTACAATTTCCTAATCTGCTAATAATAATTCAATAGTAACTATTTCACCAACCTAATTGCTAAGTGACTAACAATACACGTATATAAAAGTTAAAACAACTTTAACACTAGTCGTACACCTTTTGAATATTCAACCAGCGTTATTGCTTATTGACAAGTCAAAAACAGTAATTTTAATTATAAAGAAGTTATAAACGATTTTGTTTTATTTTCGAATTCTATAGTAAGGACTATAAGTGGTAATTTTAATCTAACTGAGAAGTGGTTGTGTTGAATATAAGCAAACGCACTTTTAAAAGTTACCTTGACCGAAAAAGGAAAATGTAAAAGGGAAAAGATAAAGCTCACTTTCAAACTTTTCGGCGAAGATCGATGAGCATTTGGAAAAGGCGAAGGTTAGGTTGCACAACGCATGATAAGTAGTGAAGGTTTGCGGTGTTGTTTGTTCGGTACATGTGATAGGAAGAGGATGGTGGATACGATAATGAAGATTGAGAAATAGAAAAGCACGATTGACTAGGGTGAGATTTTTGTCTGGGTGCAGAGGGTGGTGGGAGAGGCAATGATGGCAACGGGTCACAAAAAGTGAGGTTCGTAAATAGTCCTAAAAGGACCTGTCATTTCAATTTTTTATTTGCTTTGAAATTGTGCATGTGCTTCTCAAACCATTGAATATACTCAACAACTACTGTCGGTTTGATTTGCTTTCTGATAGTTTGATTTAGAGGTTTGGTTTCAGAACCGTCATGTTCGATCAAACTAAACAGAAAGAATTATGAAAAGCTCCTGATTTTGTTTCCAGAAGTAGTACATTCAGGATTTGAGTTCCGAAATATGTTTTTTTTTTTGGCAAAAAATGGAAAGTGAAAGTACTTAGATACGTTTTTAAGTTTCTCTTGACATAACTATTCTTTTAGTCATTAGAAGAAATTGCACAAGTTACTCTTCTACGTCCTTTAACATATATTAACATTCAGTTTTATACAAAAGACCATTATTATTCCCAGAAAAAAATGGAATAAATTTACTGTATAATAAGACATAAATTATTCAATGTATAATTTTTTATTAATTGCTAGTGTTGATGAGGAAAGAGATTATAAGTTTATTTCTCTGAGTGCTGAGGAAATATGACAATTATAATTTTTACTGTCTAATTTATGTTTGTCGAGAAACTATGAATTTTAATTTTTCTAAAAAAAAGAAAATGAATTTTGTATTAAGAGAAAGTGCGCAATAATTCCTTAATTCATCATTAGTGAGATGTGCCATTAGTTCGTGATTTAAATATTAATATTAACGGGAATATTTAGAATTGAATAAAAATGAGATAAGTTTAATTCCCAAGCCCTGTTAGTGTTGACCCGTAAAACCTATTGGGTTGGAGATGATAGGGCCAACGCTAGGCCCATGAGTGATTGGGTTAAGTTTTAGTAGTGAGTTTTGTGAGAAGTGAAAGGTGTAGAGAGAGAAAGAGAATGTCGTCGACGGTGCTGGAAGTGACGCGGGCGGCGCACGAGGAGGTGGAGCGGTTGGAGCGGCTGATAGTAAAGGAGCTCCAGAATGAGCCTGGCACAAACAAGGAGCGTTTGTATCAGAGTCACCGGGTGCGAAATATGATTGATACCATCACCTCGACCACTGAAAAGCTTGTACGTTTGCTTATTATTAGGTTTTTTCTTCCTTTGCCATTTTCACATCGTTACCTAGTTTGCTTTTCTACGTTTCAGATTGGGATATATGAAGATAACGACAATGCTAGGAAGGACGAGATTGCTGCACTTGGAGGCCAAACTGCCTCTGGAATTAACGTTTTCAGTGCCTTTTATGATAGACTCAAGGAGGTCGGTTGTTTCTTTTGCTTTTTGGTTTGAATTTGTTATGTATTTATCAATTTTTTGTTGAAATGGAATTATCTTTTCATAAAAAAGATTTAAGTGGTGAAGCATCGAAATTGTTTCGTGTTTAAATTTGTATTTGTGCAGGTTTATTATTTTGTAATTTTAATTGGAACTCGAAGGAGAATTGAGTATTTAATCAAGTTAGATTTTGTTAAAAAATAATTAACTGGGTATGGTGAGGCTGGGTTCGCGCAGGTATTTTAATTTTATTACTGGTTTATGGATTTATGTATAATGGTTGTCATTTGGTATTGCAGATACGAGAGTATCATAGGAAGCACCCAGTTGCACGTGTTGTTGACGCCAATGATGATTATGAAATGGTCCTCAAAGAGGAACCTCAAATTGAGTTTAGTGGAGAGGTCTATCTCTCTCCCATCCCTCCCCATTTGTGTTTAATATGAAAAAAATACAGAATGATGTATGCATTTAGCGAAATTGAACTTGGCTTAGCATGTGGGACAAACAAGTTCAGGGATTCTTGATAATCTAAAGAATAGCACTGGCAAGTTGTGTGGATAGATACTACTCTGGTTTATGTAATCTATTATGTATGATTGATTCTTTAAATAGTTTGTTCGTACATGGGGGGAAAACTCTGAAGGGGTTCTTAGCTGAGTTGAGTTTTTTTTTTTTTTTCAAGACAATGAGTATATTGACTAAACAAGATGAAGTCTAACGTATTATACTGAGAGGAGAGACATGTCACTTTCTTGTACTGAAAATTTCTTCTCCGACAGCTTTTTCTGAGCACTGATTCTGTAAGAATTTTCTTTCAGGAAGCTCTTGGTCGATACTTAGACCTGCATGAATTATATTATCAGTATGTCAATTCTAAGTTTGGAGAGCCAATAGAGTATTCTGCATATCTTGATGTTTTCTCAGACACAAATAAGATTCCCCGCAAAATGAAAATGACCAGGTGAAATGTGTTCTCTGTTGATTTAATTTGACAATCATTTGGCATTTATGTGCATCCTAGTTTTGTATGAAGTTTGTATTTGTATAGGCTTCTAAGTTTTTGCTGTTCAATATCTCCAGAAAGTACCGAGAATATATGGTGAATCTTTTGGAGTATCTATTGTACTTTTTCCAGCGGACTGAGCCCCTGCAAGATCTTGATCGAATTTTCTCAAAGGTGAATTTTCTACGGCCTCTATTTCAAACTTGTAGCATTTTTAGCTTAATTTTGAGCATCCTGAATGTATAGACTTTTTTTTTTTTTTTTTTTTCTTATTATTATCAAAATGTGAGAATAGAAACTTAACAAG
Organism: Sphenostylis stenocarpa; assembly: GCA_963425845.1. Classification (NCBI taxonomy): domain Eukaryota; kingdom Viridiplantae; phylum Streptophyta; class Magnoliopsida; order Fabales; family Fabaceae; genus Sphenostylis; species Sphenostylis stenocarpa. Next base: position 14,602,666 of record OY731406.1, read on the forward strand.
TCTTTACTTTACTTAAGATTAAAACAGAGAAAATATATTTTGGAGGGCTTGAAAGACCCCTCTTATGATCTTCTATTTATAATGATAGAAAACTGATACAATGGGAAGACGAAAGATAAAAAAACTGCCCTATATTCTAGGCACAGAACTAGGTTCAGCTGAAAGAGATTCCCCAACACTATAATTACTCTAACATACATAGACTTAATAATTATTCTAACAACTTTGAATGATTTGCATTAGATTCAATTTCTGATAATTTTGTTCCAGTGATAATTTTGTTTCACCATGTCTCTTAACATGATTATAGTTTTTGTGCCAATTTCTTCAAGTTTTTAGGCCTTCTATTACAATATCTTTTCCTCTGTGAAACAGTAGTAGTTATTTGCTTTAGCATGGTGCTTTTATTATAAGAACAAAATTGTCGTGGTACCTTGTTGTAAATATATGGTAAAAACTTGCTTTAGGTGGTTAGGGCATGTGGGGTCAAGACATGTTGATACCCAGTTAAGGATAGTGGTAGATCAGATGGAGGGTAACCTAATATCTAGATATTGAGGAAGACCTAGAAAACTATAAGGGAAACTTCTAAGAAAGATATAGAGGTCAATAATTTGTCTATAGACATGATTTACATAAAAAAAATTGTGGTGTTTTTTTTTTTGCCTAGTGGAGAAAAAATTGGTTGTATTCAAAAGTAATTTACACCTTTTATAAAAATATTTTTACTAAAGCGAGTTAACATTAAAATGACTTTTATGTTTTCCATATTTTATATTTTCTATACACAAATGCATGATTGACCATTGGCTGGATTTGAACTTTTAAGTTTTAACAGTCATCTTCTGTAATTCCTGCTTCATGTTTCAAATCCATTCCTTCTTTTCTTGGCTGGAGTAATATTGAAAGGCTGTCCATGAAATTTTTGTAAGTTAATCTTAGTGTGTGTATAAAATTTCAAAAAGTGATTTTATGGGTGAATGAAAAGGTGATTTAGTTTCTAGGGAATTTATAAAATGCAAAGCTATTTTTTGTGTTTACTGTTATAGAAATATTTTTCATTTTCAAAGTATGTTATCATTTCCTTTTCTAAAGCTTAAAAACAAATAATTTTTAGAAGTACTTTTTGATGAAGAAAAATTTAAAGCAAAAAGACTCTAATTTTCATCTTATTGAAATGGGGATTCCTTGTGCATTATTTTCATTTTTCCTTTAAATGGGAGGGAGAATCTAATGTAAATGTGGCAGGTAACAACTGAATTTGAAGAAAATTGGGCTGCTGGAAAGGTACGGGGATGGGAAAATGACAATCAGGAGAATGGACATGTACCTGCTGAACATGCTACTATTGATCTTGATTATTATAGTACTATTGAAGAGCTAATGGAAGTGGGTCCTGAAAGGTTAAAGGAGGTAAATTGAGCACTATGTATAAATATGTGTGTGGGCACATATTCCATTAAGTGTGAAAATTCACCATCAATTATCATATAATTGATGTTCCTTTTTTACATTTTGATGTGATAGGCACTGGCTGCATTGGGGCTGAAGACTGGTGGTACTGTTCAGCAACGTGCAGAGAGGCTCTTCCTCACAAAGGTAATTTCTAACGCCTTATGTCGTATATGGATATTCAGTCCTGCCCCTTATTTTTATTTGTTTTCTGTGGAAGCAAGTTGGAACGTAGGAATTATCTTTGTGGTGGTCCTCAAATGTCAAAATCAGTGTCTTGAGGGATGTTTGGTAACTTTTTTGTTTTTTTTTTCCTAATATTTTCTTTTAACTTAGCTGTCATTAGTCCAAACACTTTCTATCGGAGTCAAAATTGTATGCCTATTGGGCAGAAGCCCAAAAGACAGTTGTATCAGCTACTGTTAATTATGTTTTAACTTCGACACATTGTTGTGGTCCCTTACTCTTATCAGCTATTACAGTTCTTGGAGAACTATCTAGTGTGCGTATAATTGGCTCTTGTCCTAATATATATATTTATGGCTGTTTGATTCTATTTAGTTAAAGTATTGGAAATTCATAATTTGTTCAGTTTATCCAATATCTCATACAAATTCTTTATTTACTTCATAAGTGGCATTTCTGTTTTCCATGTTTAATCAAAATTAAATTGGAAATCTTTGACCTAACATAATCTATTTGTTCAAGAGACCTTGGTTCATTAAATTTGATTAAAGTATCTTTGAGGCCCTTCTCATAAGTAGTATATTTGTAAAATGAATCTGACATGAAAGCTTTATATAACAATTTTTCTGTTCTTTTTCCATGCAGCACACACCTCTTGAAAAATTGGACAGGAAGCATTTTGCTAAAGGGGCACGTAGTGTAGAAAAGAACGGGGTTGCAGTTCCACAAGAAGATGGAAATTCTAAAGAAATTGCATTGATGGAAGCTAAAGTGGAAAAACTCTGTGATTTGTTAGAAGAGGTTAGTGCATTTTGTTTATTTTCCTTTTAAGTTTACTTCCATTGAAGTCTTCTTTTCAGTATTTTGGACATGTATAATGATTGCATTTATCATTTTTTCTTTCTGGATGTATAATTTTTCTGACTCTTCTACAGACAATTGCTCGAACAAAAGACAATGTTGTAAAGAAGCAAGCCTTAACATATGAGGAAATGGAAGCAGAACGTGAGGAGGTTAGTCAATAAGTCAAGCAATATAATGATCCTCAAATTATTGATACTGCATTAATTTGAAAATACTTTTTAAAATTTCAGCTTTATTGATTCGGCATTGCAATAACTGCAGTCTCCTTGGGGATTGCCTTAATTGCAGCCTCAAGGGGTGTATTTAGTCTCACATGGACTAGAGAGTTATGGATTAAATAGAACTTATAAACCCTGGACAATTCTGACCTTTAAATCTAATTGTGGGATATGTTCAAATTCTAACAACATTTTTTTTTTCGGAATTGGATGCCATAAATATAACAGATGCATTTTTTGTTTGACGTATGAGCATCTGGGAGGTGCTTTTTTATTTTACTTTATTTGAGAGAACAAGATCTAAGGTGGCAATGGTTGGGTAGATTGACAGTCATTTAAAGTTAACTGGGTTCAAAATAATCTCCAAGATGATTTTCTCCATTCTACTATCCATATAAAAGTACTTTTAACTTTTCCTATATCTGCAGTTGGACATTGGGTTGAGTTAGTCTTATTGGATATATATATCGAACAATAAGAGACGTTGTTCAATCCTTACTGTAAAATTAATTGTAAATAGTACTTATTCATCTAAGAATTACGAAGCTGATACTTAAGCTATCAATGAGGATACTTAAGCTATCAATGAGGTTCACCTGTTTGATTAATATATGCAGAGATTAGGGATGACAGGAGTGGTTTCATATTAACATTTAAGTATACAAAATGTTTTGAAGTATTCATCAGAAATGTAATTTGATTTGTATCCTACCAACAAGAAACTTTCAACGTGTGAATTTGTGTGCAGTACTGGCTCGAGTATAATGTTAAATCTTGTACATGTCTGTTTTAGAATGAAGTATGTTGTTATAGATTGCATCATCTGTGGCATTTTATGTAAGGGAGGAAGAGAAAAAGAATGTTCTGACAGAAATGAACATTATGAAAAAAACAAATTGTTAACTGGGGGAATTCTTTGTATGGCACTTCCAAAAACTACTGTTGTCAAAATTTTTGGGATTGATATGAGAAAATTCAAAATAGTAGAATTGACTATGAATTGTCTTTTGTCTCTTTTTGGGTCATTGGAAATCTTGGACAAATTAAAACTATTTTTTATGTTTTGCAGTCCCTATTAATGAAAGAAAGTTTCAAACCTTCTTCCATACCCCATTTGCTTTAGATTATCTTTTTGGCCAATTACTTTTATTCCTTCCATGTTCTCAACAATGAGCATTTAATTGTTCATTATATTTAATGTTCTTGACAGGAAGAAACACAAGAGGACACTGAAAGCGAAGATGAGGAGCAGCAGATATATAATCCCCTAAAATTACCAATGGGATGGGATGGGAAGCCTATACCTTATTGGCTGTATAAGCTACATGGTCTGGGTCAGGTATTATTTATTTGGCATTAAATTTTTTGAAACTGAAATAGTATTAGAGAAAAAGTTTTATAAGAAATTATCGTTACATATATTATTACTCAATTGGTAGAATCATGATACATTAGATAAATCTGTTAAACTGATTGAAAAGGGTAAGGACTTCTTATAGTAGATTTCTTTATTGCTCACAATATTTTGATTATTAAATAGAATATAATATGTATTTCAGGAATTTAAGTGTGAGATATGTGGGAACTATAGTTATTGGGGCCGTCGAGCTTTCGAACGACACTTTAAAGAATGGCGCCATCAACATGGGATGCGGTGTCTTGGTATACCAAATACCAAGAATTTCAACGAAATCACATCAATTGAGGTACGCATGTGTTTATGTTGTTATATTCCCTTGCCGACAGTTAATCTGAAGCATATTTCTTAAGCAAAATATAAATTACTTTCATCTTCTGTGTTGTATTGTATTTTCTTGAACACACTGTTGAAAGTTCCACATTGCCTACCTCATATCATTTGGTATGGTTTAAATACATGTTAGGCTATTCCATATATTGTCAATTGTTTTGTTATCCAGGAACGTGGTACGGGTCGACTGATTGGAGAAGGACATGAATCTGGAGGCTTATACTACCTTAGGACTAAGTCATCTGTATCTTGTGTTGCATCTTTATCCCCAAAACTGTTACATGAGTGATTAGGGCATCCTCATTTAGCAAAATTGAAAAAAATGGTTCCTGAACTTCAGAACCTTCAAACTTTTGAATGTGAATCCTGTCAACTAGGTAAACATACCAGGTCATCCTTTCCAAATCATTCTGAATCTAGATGTGATTCTGCTTTTAGTATTGTTCATTCAGATATATGGGGATCTAGTCGTGTTTCATCTTTTGGTTTTAGATATTTTGTCACTTTTATTGATGGGTTTTCTAGATGTACTTGGGTTTATCTTATGAAAGATCATTCTGAACTATTGTCTATCTTTAAGTCTTTCCTTAATGAAATCAAAACTCAATTTGGAAAAGTAATCAAAGTTTTACGAAGTGATAATGCCAAAGAGTACTTTTCTAATGATTTTTTTAATGTCCTAAATTCTCAAGGCATTTTACACCCGTCCACGTGTCCTCACACACCACAGCAAAATGGTATAGCAGAACGAAAAAATAGACATTTGGTTGAAACTGTTCGTACCTTATTGCTTGGTGCCAATATGCCTATTCATCATTGGGGAGATGCTATTCTAATTGCATGCTTTCTCATTAATAAAATGCCATCTTCTTCTCTTGATAATAAAGTTCCACATTCTATTCTATTTCCAAAGGAACCGATTTTTCATGTTTCTCCTAGGGTATTTGGATGTACATGTTTTGTTCATGACATGTCTCCTGGCTTAGATAAACTCTTACCTAGAGCTATCAAATGTGTCTTCTTGGGGTATTCTCGTCTTCAAAAAGGATATCGGTGTTATTCTCCTGAAACTAAGAGGTACTACATGTCTGCTAATGTCACATTTTTTGAATCATCATCCTTCTTCCCTTATTCTATGCAGGATATTGATTCTGTCCAAAATGTTTTTCCTGTTCCCTTAGTTGAATCATTTGTACCTCCTATTCCTGACACCCCAAATCCCAACCAAAATACTCTAGAATCATCATCACACCCTATCATCACCTATCAATGCAAGAACCAGGTGAACAATCCCATTCCCCAAGATGAGCCATCCATAACAGGTCCTTCTCCATCATCCTCTAATACCACGGCTCCTGATAACGATGACTCCAGTTGGCCCATTGCCATTTGCAAAGGTACTCGTTCTACTCGTAATCCTCATCCCATTTACAATTTTCTTAGTTATCATAGATTGTCTCCTTCCTATTGTTCTTTTATTTCCTCTATTTCCTCTATTACAATTCCTAAAAATGTGGTCGAAGCACTTGATCATCCTGGATGGCGACAAACCATGATTTCTGAAATGCAGACTCTTGATCACAGCAAAACATGGGAGCTTGTTCCTCTCCCTTTGGGAAAGAAAACAGTTGGTTGTCGTTGGATCTATGCTATTAAAGTTGGGCCCAATGGTTAGGTTGATCGTCTCAAAGTCAGGTTAGTGGCTAAAGGGTACTCTCAAATATATGGACTTGATTATTGTGATACTTTTTCTCCTATAGCCAAAATAACCACTGTCTGCCTGTTCCTTGCCATGGCCGCCATTCGTCATTGGCCTCATCATCAATTGGATATTAAAAATGCTTTTTTGCACGGTGACTTAGAAGAAGTTTACATGGAGCAACCTCCTGGATTTGTTGCTCAGGGGGAGTCTGGTTTGGTTTGTAAATTACGTTGATCCCTCTATGGCCTAAAACAGTCTCCACGTGCTTGTTTTGGAAAATTCAGCTCTATTGTTCAAGCTTTTGGATTAAAACGCAGTGAAGCAGATCATTCAGTATTTTATTGTCACACTGCCCCTGACAAACATGTTTATTTAATTGTGTACGTTGATGATATTGTCATCACAGGGAATGATGCCGCCAAAATATCTCAGCTAAAAGAGCACTTGTGTAGTCATTTTCAGACCAAGAATCTTGGAAATCTAAAATATTTCTTGGGTATTGAAGTAGCTCAATCAAGAGAAGGTACTGTCATCTCTCAAAGGAAGTATGCTCTAGATATTCTAAAAGAGATAGGTATGATTGATTGCAAATCTGTGGATAGTCCTATGGATCCAAATTTGAAGTTAATGGCAGGACAGGGTGAAGTTTTCTCTGACCCAGAAAGATATAGAAGATTGGTTGGGAAACTTATTTATTTGACGATTACTAGACTTGATTTGTCTTTTGCAGTTGGTGTTGTCAGCCAATTTATGCAAGCTCCTTGTGTGGATCAGCCAATTTATGCAAGCTCCAAGACAAGGTTTATTATATGAAGATAAGGGAAATACCCAAATTTTTGGGTACTGTGATGCTGACTGAGCTGGATCTCTGATGGATAGGCGTTCCACTACAGGCTATTGTGTTTTCTTTGGAAGAAATATCATTTCATGGAAAAGCAAAAAGCAAAACGTTGTTGCCCGATCCTCTGCTGAAGCTGAATATAGGGCAATGACGTCTCTTACCTGTGAACTTGTTTGGGTAAAACAATTCTTGCAAGAATTGAACTTCTGTGAGATTCAATCTATGAAGATATATTGTGATAATCAAGCTGCTCTTCACATTGCTTCCAACCCAGTATTTCATGAGAGGACTAAGCATATTGAGATTGACTGTCACTTTATTCGGGAGAAGTTGTTGACTAAAGAAATTTGTACTGGGTTTGTTGGTTCCAATGATCAGCTTGCAGATGCATTAACAAAATCTTTGAGAGGACCTCGAATGGAATTCATTTGTTCCAAGCTTGGTACATTTAATTTGTATGCTCCAGCTTGAGGGGGAGTGTTGAAATATTTATTAGATTAATTGTATCTTGTTGGGCATTTATGAGATTAGTTGTAGACCTAGTTCCTAAAATGCATCTATTTATCTTCTCTAGGATTAATCATGTCTCTCTATTAATTGTATCTTTGAATTTGTATTTTTATCTCCTATAAATAAGAGAACTCATGAAGATGATTTCAGGCTCTCAAAATCAGTTCTTTATCTTCCTTTTTCTATTTCAAGTTGGTATAAGAGCGAGTTCATCCCGCTCTGTCTGTCTCTGTTTTTTTCTGGCATTAATTGCTGTTCGCCACCGTCCGCCGCTGGTGCTGTACTTCTCTGGCACCATTTCTCTCTCTGACATTTGGGTTAGGCTTGCCTCGAGGAGCGCGACCCAATCCCGCTTATCGCTTCCTCCGTCTCTGCCTCACGCGCCGCCACGCGCCACCGTCGTCCACAGCTTCCTCCGCGCATGAGCCTCACGCGCTGCCCTCCCGGTGGCTGTTTTGCTCCAGGCCACCTCTATTCGGCTAGCCTCGTCGCCCTGATGCCAGATCTGCACTTTGTTTTGTGTTCTCTGTCACAAAACGTGGTGGGTCTGCGTTTTTTTCTCTCTGCCTCTCTCGGTCCTCTCTCTGCTTCCATAGATAGCACGCTGGTCCTTTCTTGTTTCCTGGAAAATGTCACCTGTGTCTGTATCGTTTTCTGGGACTCCGACTATAACCACAGAAAAATTAAATGGGAAAAATCATTTGTCTTGGGCTTCCTCTGTTGAGCTCTGGTTTCTAGGTCAAGAAGTTCATGATCATCTAGAAGAAGATGGAAGTACTAAACCAGCAGATCAGGCTCCTTAATGGAAGAAACTAAATTATCAACTTAGTGCACTATTATGGCAATATGTTGAACCAAATATTTTGAGCACTCTTCGATCCTTCAAGACATGTAATTCTTTTTGGAAAAAGGCCCAAAATATCTTTGCTAATGATATTCAACGACTTTATGATTCTGCTAATAGACTAGCCTCCCTTAAGCAAGAGGATAGTTCCATGCTGTCCTTTGTTGCTGAAGCTCAATCAGCAGTTGAAGAATTAAAAATGTTCTTGGAGGCAGAATCATTAGAGGAAAGTAAGACGAAGCTGGATAAATTCTATATGGTAATGATTCTTAGGGCTATGAATCCAGAGTTTAATTATGTTAGAGACCAGATTCTAATTGGAGAAGAAGTTCCTTCTACGGAGAGTTTAATCACAAGGCTACTTCGTGTTCCTTCTATCAAAAGCAAAACAGTCAGGAACTTGTTGATTCTTCCGTCATGATTTCTGCTCGTGGAAGAGGTAATCACAGCTCTAGAGTACGTGGTGGGAAAGGACGTCCTCAGTGCTCTCATTGCAAAAGAATGAGACATACTAAGGAAAATTGCTTTGCTCTGCACGACTTTCTTGATAAGGCAGCTAATACCTCAAAATCTGAAGCTGATGAGCCCAAGTTCTCTCATGAAGAGTATCAAGAATATTTAAGGATGAAATCAACCAATTTGGCTCAAGCATCTACAACACCAAATTCGTCAATCGCTTGCATTTCGCAATCTGTGGAAAGTCAAAATCCGTGGATTATTGACTCAAGTGCTTCTGACCACATGTCTGGTAATACCTCTTTATTCTCCTCTCTTTCATTTCCTAAAACCTCCCATCTCATGTCTTTAGCTAATGGATCTAAAGTAGCCTCTAAAGGAATTGGTCAAGTATCCATCTCTTCTTCTTTAAACCTTTTGTGTTCCTTCTTTTCCATTCAGTCTTGTTTCTGTAAGCCAATTAACCAAATCATTGAATTGCTCAGTAACCTTTATTGTCAATTAGTTTTATGTTGTAACCTTAACATGGTATCAGAGCCAAAGCTTAACATCTTTCCGGTTATTGTCATGGGCCAAAAGTTGCTCTTTAGTTGGGTCAAAAGTACCCTTTGCCTGGTCCGACAGGCTTCGTTGGAGGAGGCGTGTTGAAAGTCCCACATCGCCGTCTCATATCATTTAGTATGGTTTAAATACATGTTAGGTTACTCCATATATTGTCAATTGGTTTTATGTTGGAACCTTAACAGACACCATTGTTTTATTTTATTAATGGGTGCTGCTGAGTCCTTCATGATTTAAGATGGAATTAGTCCAAGTTAACATTACATTTTTTCCTTGGTCTATAACTAATCGGAAACTAACTTAATTAGCCAGTATTAAAATTTTCTTGTATGTACTGGTTAAGAAATCAAAAGTTTTTTTATAAGAAAGTGGAGTATTCAATGTTCCTAATGCACTTCTGCTGTAATTTCCAATGAATTTTTTATTTATTCCTTAAGGAATTCCTTTAGGTGCTTGTTAGAAGAATCCATTTATTAATAAGTTTGAGGTGTATGACTTTAAAAAAATTGATTCCAAAAATGAGTGCATGTTTGATTATTAATTGTTGATGTACTATATTATGTAACCTCTCAAAAACCTGAAGATTTGAATAAGATTCTGCTTGTGTAGAATGCGCAGGGCAATTCGGAAAATGCTTGCTTTTAGAACTTCGTCCAGTAGTCATAATTGGCAAAATTTTATTTTGATGGACTTATGCAGTTTTTATAACATCCCATTTTATGTACTTAATAAGATATTGCTTAATATTAGAATTTTAATTCTAGTCACTTCACTCCACTTATGCTTATTTGTACTTGATATCATTTATGGCAATTTGGTGATAAAAAGTAGCTCGTGGTATACAATACCATAGTTGGAATATATCTCTATTCGCTAGCACCCTAGATGGCTAGACTTATGCTTGAAATATGAATATAAGCTAAAACACACATGAAATCGGAATATTTCACGTCTCATCGACCTAGCTTTTCTTTGTGGGACTCTGCAGTCTTTTTCAATCGATATCTAACTTAAATCTATGGACTTTCTTTTTTAACCTTGTGGCATTTATATATCTTACACGCTATCATATTTGTCGCAGGAAGCAAAGGATCTTTGGAAGAAGATACAGCAAAGACAAGGAGTGAACAAGTGGCGCCCAGATCTAGAGGAAGAGTATGAAGACAAAGAAGGCAACATCTATAATAAGAAAACATACACTGACTTACAGCGCCAGGGACTGATATGAGAAATCAACTTGAAGATTACTCTTTTCAAGTAGTTTCCCACTTGGGTGCGTGTGTGAAGTGCAAGCAATTGCTTTCTGCAGAGTTGTTGGGGAAACGGTTGTAACTATACACAATATTGTGCACTACCAGGAAGAGTGGGGATAAAGGAGAATGAGCCATATTTTGTAGCTTGTATCGTACTTTCTTGTAGCAAGTATTACCATTGATGTTACATAGTGATACAAGATTTTGGGTATAAGTAGCCTACTAATGTCTCTTTATCTGAGTTTGAGTGAGATTATGACTGCTGTTATGTTTGGAATCTACTTTACATGAACAGTGTCCTTACACAGGTAGCGTGTATAAATATATCGGGGCATATGTCTGTTAAAATTTGTATAATGGATTACACACGTCGTTTCACATTTTTACATGGATAAACGGGTGTTTATTCCTTTTCTAATTGAACTAATTTCCCAATTCAACGACATTATATCGACATCCCCAAACGTAGAGGATTCTGGATCTCAATTCCCTATCCATCATTTCTCTAGAAACCAAATGATCTTTGGCAGTCAAATTGTTATTAAAATTGGGCAAAAAGTCGTAATATTTGTTTCTTAAAAACGGAAATTACATTTGCAGTCAATAAACCCGAAAATGTTGAGTTAAATCAGTCAATTGATGGAATAAAACTATCATCATTCCTAGGGGTAGATCCCATCAAAGATAAAACCATATGCGCTGTTGGAACTGTCTCTTCGTCTTTGCATACGAGAGCCACTCTGACCACGTTTTCTTATCTGCATTTACTTACTTTGTGCTCTCCGTAAAAAAGGCTGGGAAATGAACATGAATTGGAACTTCTGTTAAAGGTATGCAAGATAGATCATCGTCGTGCCATCATTGAAGCTGTTTATAACAATAAATACTTGTTTTTAAGGTTGATTAATGTCAGTGTATTCAGCGATGCTGATAACTAAATCTGTGTTTGATTTGCGGGTGACACAATTTCCAAAGCAATTCAACGGGGAAGCTTGTATCAGGTTTGGGTTCCTCTGTGAAATTTCAAACGTGAAAACAAACGCACACTAACGATTCTCTTCTTTCAAAATATTCCATGTGTTGGATGAAAAAAAATAGTTTTTAAATATATTGGTTTTCAAAGATTAAGATTACAACCCTTTTAGTATTTATACCTATATTTCTAATTATATTTATTACATAATTTTTTTTTATTAAAAGTGATATGATTAAAAATAAAAAAATCAAAATGATATCGATATTAATAAAAAAATCTAACAATGTCTATGCTCCAATGATATTTTTGTACTGGAAATAATACAATCCAAGGTGCTGGCTTTCTGCTTTGTAACTCAAAATTATGATAAGGAAATTTTACATATTAAAAAACGCTATATATGTTAAGAAGTGGTTTAGTCAAAAACTAGATTTTTTTTTGGTTCGTAACAAATAGCAACGCTCTTTCTTCTGTGTCACTGAGATAAAGAAAATTACAGATAAAAATGAATTAAATGCTCAAGTTAAAATCCCTTGTGGAGAAATTAATAAGTTAAAAAAATGTAAAAATATTATTAATGCATGAAATAATAGTATTTCGTTTTTTTTTTCTCAAAAACATTTTGTTGAAAAATTTATTCAAATGAGATCGGATATGACCTCCTTAAATCTCGTTTGAATAAATTTCTTACAAATATTTGTAACTCTTATTTAATTTCGCTCAGTATTTAACACGATCGAATTAAGAAAAGAAAAAAAGAAAGAAAAAGAGAGTGACTAAAGACACACATTCGTTCAACATTCCCTCCTACAGAAAAAAGTAAAAAAAAAAAAAAAAAAAGAGATCATATCAATCTGACATATAAACAAATCTTGGATTTTTTGGTATAGCAATAAATTATATTTTGAAGAAAAAAGCAAGTGGAGGAGAGTGAAAGAAAATCATATATTAAAAATCACTAAACAAAAAGAGGCAAATCGCGGTTCAACAAGAAATTGATCAAATAGCACCAAACGGCCTTGAGATCAAATAACAATGAAAGGCAACACGACAGCGAGATGATGTTGTCTTCGACAAAGTGGAAGAGACAATCACCGTGACGATTTCACGCGACAAGAGGAAGTGCATTGATAAAGTGGAGAGTGCAAATAATAACTGCTTCTGTATAGATATTTGTCATTGAAAATCAACAAATTAATGGGAACGAAAGAGATAAAACCAATAAATGAATAAACAAAATTTAAATTTATCGAGTATTTCAACTCATAAGGTACGTGAATTTTTTTTTCTATTAATATTAAGTAATTAAGATTTAAACAAAGACCATTGAAACGATAAAAAGGCTTTTTAATTTTTTGTTTGTTTATAATGATTTTAATATAAAAGTCATGCAAATATTAATAAACTTTAGAATATTAACAAAATATATATAAAATAAAATATTAATAAATAACAATAAATTTACTTTTGTGTTGGTAAAATTAACATTCGAAATAATTAATATTTACTTACGATAACACTGTAATTTGAACTTGAAATAAATATAACAGGCAAAAATAAGGAAAGTGATAAAACTTTATACGTGAATAAGATACATCTAAATTTCATTTTTTAAATTTTGTATGTACAGAAAAATGAGTTCTTGGATTCGACCTGTGAACAACAAGCAATAATTACACCAATAAATGAATTCATATATTATAATATAACACGATTTGATAAGTACTTAATCTTATAATTTTTTAGGTAAAAACTTAATCTTATAATCATCATGTTTCACACAATTTCAGGAACTTAATTTAACTATTTTTATGTCATGCTACTCCACCTTATCAATTTAATTTTAATTTTTGTAGAAAGTAGTAAAAAGTTATATTAAAACACAAATTAAGAGAAGATCCAAAGCTACTTTAGGTGAAACAATTAGACAATAATAAGATATATCATTTCTCCGATCTCAAATTGTATTTTAAGTTTTTTATACTGTTTAATAAAAAAATCATAAAGTCACTATTTTAATAGTATTATAAAACCAAGAAATTTAAAATATATTAACAATATAGAATTATATGACAATATAAATCCTTTTCCATTGTTATAGTATTTAAAATCTTCACTTAGGTGTTATTTTCACTTCCAACTTAATCAATTAAACATAAAAACAACTATTAAACATTTATACACCCAAATACAAAAGGAAGAGAAGTGCTAATAGAGCACACTATTGATAACTCTTACTAATAGTTGCAAATTATTTAAAACTACAAAAATCATGTGCAAGTCATTAAATAAAAAAAATCCGGCATACCAAAATTTGCAATTTTAAGTAAATTTAAACCAATAGTGATGTCTAAAAAGAGTGTTCAAACATGTGTTGCTAACATTTTGGATAATGCTAATAACACTTTCTTAACATTATTTATGATTGGGTAAAACCATATGAAGCCTCACTAATTAAAGAATGAAATGAAAAAAAAAATGAGAAAAAAATATATTACTCAGTTAAACTCAGACTTCAGCAATTATAAGTATGCATGGGAAAGGGTTTAAAAAGTTATACTACTTTTGCACTTCTAAAACAATCGGTGAAAAAGACAAATTGAAGTAAACGAGGTTTGAAATAAGCCGATGTCGAGGGATCAAAATGGGTTGCAGAGGAAAAAACATGAAACAGAAGGGAACACATGGAACAGTAGTACCACTATAAATTCTTTTTAGGAAAACTTTCAGAGAAATGAAGTGAACTTGCGAGCCCCATTGTACTCTTTTGTAGAAGGGCATGCAACTTTAGATGACATACTCACTGCAACGGCATGGAGGAGAATAAATGCTAAAAGAGTAACAAAATGCGAGGAAACTCATGCATGGGGATTAGAAAAGCGCTATTATAGGGAGAATATGAATGCCATTTCTTTTATTCTCGCTCAAAATGAAAGCAACAAAAAAAGAGGAAGGAAATTAAAACCTGATGGATAAAAAGCAATGAAAGATATAGAAATTGTCTCAATGTGTACTTTCAGGAGAATGATGTATCCGGCTTAAAATTAGCGACTCAGACTCATTTGAACCAGGCATCAAAGCATCACAAGCTTTGGGAGACCCATCCTCAACAATTAAGGGATTAGGATTAACCTTTGTATCACCAAAACCCAGCTTTTCATCTGCACAATGGGCAAAACCAGTCGTTTTGGCTTTGCAATCTATGTTATCACCCTCTCCGTGCAAAGTGGAGGCCAACTGCGCTTCATTTTTAGCGGCCAAGGAGTTATCCTCCACTGCATTCCCTGAATCCACCTTAGCAGTAGTGATTTCGGGCTCTTTCTCTTGCAAACCTGCTACAGCTGCTGCTTGGTCCACACGAGCAGAAGATGGACTAGACATGCCAGTCTTATCATGATTTTGCTCCATTTGGCTGTAGGTTTGATTGATATCTTTCAATTGCTCTTTTGCAGGAGATACAGTTTCCACTTTGCCTGTTTCTAATGTAGGCATTGGCACATCCTTTATCCCTACGGAAGCTGAGACAGAAATGTGCCCATTCTCCAAACTAGGAATAGGAATCGGAATCGACCCATCCACTTGCATCTGGTTGGATACCACAATATTATCTATTTCCCCCTTCCTAGGCATCTTCACCGTGTGCTTCTTGTAAAGGTCCATGGCTCTCTGAAAAATTGGAGAAAATATTCACTCATTAAGAGTACAGAATTCAGTATTTAAGCATATGCATAGAACCTAACAAAATGGACAAGTTTGGGAAGATAAAATTCTAGACAAAGCAAATTCTCGTTAACAATAATTGTGGCAACACTTAAGTGTTAGAGAAGAATACTATTAGAATTATAAATATCAGCATAATTCACCTAAAGATGATAATTTGTGTAACCATTCATGCAACAGACAGAGTGGCTTTACCTGGAAGATAGAATTGTCAATTTCTGAAAAAGGTGAACGCCTTGATAAGGTGGCAGCATATTTCTGGTGCGCTCTAAAACCATTCTGTCATATCAGAGGACAAGAAAAATTGATAATGTCAGGAACCATTTGTTGCTATTAATAATCAAGTGATTAAATGCAGTTTCAATTTAAAAAATAAACCAGTTCACTTGAAATAAAATCACTTCACTAAAAGGATAATGAAAAGTTGCTATGAATCGCTTATAGCTGTAGTAAGCATAAAAAATAGAAAAAACCTAGAAGAAATTCAATTACAATTGAAGTTTTATTATAATTTTGGGAACAGAAAAAGGAAGCATAAGATGTTTTCTATGATACCTTCAATAATAATTCTGTACCAGCAACTGGATCAACAGAAGCATTTTTGTCAACGTTCAGAGCACACATACACTGGTCATACAACTCTGTCGGTACTAAGTCCACCGAAATGTCAAGTTTGGAAAGGTAGAACCGACTGAAAAGGGAAGTATTGTCGCTGGGTGTAGATGTATCAGGCACCTTTTCAAGGGTTGAGGACAAAGCGCGTAGTTGTACTTCTGCTGGAGAGCTGAGACTGGAAAACTTCCTTTCCGGAGATTTCTCAACAAGTTCATCCCGGTTATGTTCATCCTGCAACATCTGACTTGTCTGATCAGTCAAACCATTATCAACCAGGGCAGGAACTGATTCATCTTTGCAGACTGGGGAAGGCAATTCCTTCTTTGAATCACAATTCTGATCTTTCCAAGTCTCTGAACCAGATTCCCATCCATGGCTATTTGCTGAATGCCTATTCCTATCCCAATCAGAACTACCATACATGTGAGGATCATCTCTGAAGACACCATTACTACTATCCCATCCATGTAAATGAGCAGTTCCTGTACCATCCATCAAATTTGGCCACCCAAGGGGGCGCAAGTGACCTGGAAATCTGTCAGCATCTGCAATATGGTAAGGAATGCCAGCATGGTTAACTTCCATAGGAGGCCTAACACCAAAAAGTGGCTGAGATGTAAACTGTGGCACCATTGTTTGAAAACCTCCATGAGCTGGCCCAGGTGGGAAGGGAACAAACCCATTTGGTACTGGGGAATTCCAGTTTGGAACTGCTCTCCAGGCATTGCCACCATGCCCTCTTCCAAACCCTGGTTCACTACTTCTTCTGTATCGTGAATTAGAGTTGTCTCTAATGTCATCCTCTAAAGAACCCATATAAGGTCTATCTAAGGTAGTTCTGAAACCAGGCGGAGGAGGAATCAATGATGCATTGCTCTGATTACTCCTACCATATAAAGATGAATCTGCTTGAGAGGGCTCATCCAATAGTGGTTTCTCTAGAGTTGACTCCCGGCCAAGTCTATCATCAGAAGTAGAGAAATCTCTTACATCAGTACTGTTCCTCCTTCCACTTTCATCAATTTCAAGATTCCGCTTAACACCACTTCTGTTCACATACCTGCGATCAATACTTGTTGATGAAGGAGATCTTTCCATCAGGCCCCCAGGTGAAGCCTTGGTACTGGATGACCTTTCAGTTGACAAATCTCCTGCAGGACATTCATCTATTTTAACAGGTTTTTCCATTAATTTGTATTTAGGAACTCTATCTGATGTTCCAGTGTAACCCTCTCTTGAGCCTTTGGTTCTCTGCTCTACTGTTGGGTCTCTGTACTTTGAATCTTCAGCTTTTGCATTTCTGAAACATGGGGGAAATGGCAACCGATTACTATTTGATCATATGGTATAATTCCCATCCAAAAGTAATAGTTAGAGCTAACAAAAAAATTTAATCAATGCAAGCAAAACTTTTAATTCTCTTCAAAGTACAACTTTTCTCCTGTTGGCAAAGGGAAGCTTTCTTCATTGAGCTTAAAATACCTCTCAAACTTTCTCAAAAGTATCAAACCAAGTTATTATCGACATGAGATGCTTAGAAGGTAATATTTACAGACAATGACAGTAATGATAAATGAGAAGCTTATGCTAATCATTACACTTCCTCAGAAAAAATTACACATGAATTGTTGTCAGAAATCATATTATACATCACCACATTGCAGTTTCAATGCCCTGAGAAACTAATGAAACCAAAAAATGCAAAAAAAAAAAAACTACTTTCCTATCATCGCCTGAAAATTATAAATGAAAGTCACTACTTCAGCAGAACGTTTAACAAAAACTAAATAGTACCTATAGTCATCTTTGCCAATATGTGTATTTGAGGCAGGAGAAGATCTGTGCTTATTGCTAGTCCCAGTTGAATCTGCATGAGCTTGTCTATGTTGAGATCTTCCTCTGTCGACATCAGAATCAGCTCTGCTGGTGCTTAAACTCCTTTTCTCTGCATCAGGATAGTAGCTCTTAACTGCTCTGGATTTAGAGTCAGTATAATCATCACGATCATCCAAAGTTCTTTTCTTTGTTCCACTGTCTTTTCCTCTAACATTTCTATCATCTACATGTGATCCATCACGATCACGGCGACGGTCACGATCTCTGTCTCGCTCACGATCATGATCTCGATCCCGATCCCACTCCCAATCTCGATCTCTGTCATAATCATGATCCCTGTCAAGATCATAATCATGATCACGTTCACTGTGGCGTTCAGGATCACGAACAGAATCCAAGTCACGATCCCCATCACGATTGTGGTCCCTATCACTCTCTGGAAGCTTGGTTCTCTTTTGCCGTGATTCTAAACTATTTTTTTCTTCCCTAGAGTGTTTATCATCAGACCTAATGGCAGTATGATCTTTAGCAGGGCGCTCATCACGTTGCTTGTCATATCGATGTTTGTTCTCCCTGTCTATTTCCTCCTTATATTTGTCTCTATATTTCTCCTCCTTTCGCCTATCATCTTTCTTTTTCCCATCCTTGACCTCATCTCTAGAAGACAAATGTCTATCATAACCATCACCAGCATTATCTTGATGCTTATCACCATCACTATAGTCCTCCCTCTTCTTCCTTATTCGCCTCTCAATCTGGTTATCATGTTCAGGGCTTCGTAACTCATCCATTTTCTTTGAATCTACAAAAACGTATAGCCACAGATCAAAATCATTTTCTGAGCAAATTGAGTAGACCATATGAATGCATAAAAAAAAAAGTCTAGAAATATGGTGTGCTTCACATGAAGGTGTTAGGAGAAAGAATATGAAAAAGGTGAACTTAGGACATTTCCAGTTATGTTATAAGATAACTACACAAACAAAATTTCAAATAATCCACGATCACACCTCTAGAGGCATGGGTAGAAACTTGTTTAGCATTACTTTACCATCGCACACTCAAGCATAACAATCCTAAAAAGTTACAATAAAGCCTTTAATCACAACAACTGGTCTAAAAATATTGACAGATTAATTCCATCATGATATTGAGCTTAGCTGGTACAGTAAGAGATGAACTGTGTTGTTAAACTCTTAATTTATGATAGAATATTTGCTAAGCATATTTTCAAATGATAAGGATTGCAGGACAAAAACAATTTCACTAACATTTTATGAAACTAACAAAGCTTCAATACAAAAGTACTAGAATTTTGGACTGCTAGGAAGAACCAGTTGAGTTCCAATTAAATGTAAATAGATATGATGTATGCTATATTTCATCACAGAAGGATCAAAAGAAATTGAAACTTCCCAGATATTTTCACAATAAAAAGTACATGATAGCCAGCACCAAAAAGTGTACCCCGCCCCAAGTATATATATATATATATATATATATATATATATATATATATATATATATATATATATATATATATATATATATAGTGCGCGAGAGAGAGAGAGAGAAAGAGATCCGAGCATGCATATAAACAGAGCATATTAAAACACACAATAATTATTTTCATTCCAAAACATTAAATTTTCAACACAGGAAAGACAGCCATTCAGTTGCATAGGTCGCTAGGCAAAATTATCTTACATAATATACTTAAAAATCCACTGAACACGACACATATTCAATCTCAACAAAATACGATATAAAACCAGATCTTCAACAGAATAACGCAAATCACATGGATCACTCTGGCAATGGATAGTTATAAGAAAATTTATAGTTAACACCACAAGAAATGACGTTAAAGAACCTTGTGTAGCATCCTCTTCATCATTGTTGTCACTAATACTCTAGAAAATAATTTCAGCACAAGTTCTAAATGAAATCATATTCATGTCTTCTATGACCAGTTTTTTTGGGTCCAAGTCAAGTAAAACTATGCAATGAAGTATTGATATTTTGAAAATGATCACATTTGATCTGTCTTACAAAAAGTTTAAAAAATAATAATTTCATTTACCTTAAAACTTACCCAAAACATTTCAATCTATCCTCCCATTGAAGCACACCACCCATATATTTCGCATTCAATGATTCTTAACTGCTCTAATTTGCCAGTCCGTAACCAAATGAAGTAGAAAATAACCCATTCCCTTAAGGCAAGCTTTGCATATATGAGTGAGGAGCCCAAAAGAGTTGCCCATAGATATGGTGAAAGATATAGACTAATCCCCTTTCATTCAGTAACAGAAGGCGTGATGAGAGAAATAGACACAGTATTTATAAATAAAATTTTGGACACAACAAATATCATAGTGGGGCCCTTTACAGTAAAATAGTCTTTCATAGATAGACTCTACTATTATTGAGGTAAAAAAAAAGGTCCAAACTCTGTAAATCACTGTAACATTGTTAGTTAGATAATTTGAACTTTTCATTCATATTCTAGGGTGAGTTATAAATTTTGATAATGTAACTTAAGATTACAGTGACGTAATCAAATCTAATTATAATTGCTTACGAAAAAGACAGACAGCATCCATTTCTCCCACATCCAACCAATGCCCTCAAACTTAACATGAAGGGTTTATCATTTCATTTTAGATATATAACGCAGAGAGCTGCATACATCATTCAACTGTTATAGTTTTTATTCAGACGAAAGGGAAAATCAAGCAGCTTTTATAATATGGCCAACCTATAATAAAAGTTATCTTATTGGAAAGATTTGAAAGTGTCAATTATGCGAATTATTTTTAATTATACATATCATGTAACAAGCATTTGAATCAGCTCGAGCCAACACATATGGTGAAATTTAAAATCGTACAAACAATGCATGGATGCACTTACCACAGCAACTCAACTGATACTCTAACCTAAATCCATCAATTTTCTTTACTTATGTTGTCATAAACGCTGTTCATCATTCAACGACCTCAAAATAGGAGAAGAGGATTTGAACTCATTAGAAGGGGAGGAAGATGAAAGCAGTGACAAAAACATGATTCGGCCTACATTTCCAAAAGAATGTCACAAGGCAAAAATTTGTTGGAATGACTTGTAGAGAAGTGACATTGAATAAACAGTAACTACATTTCCAACAGAATGTCACAAGGCAATAAATTGTTGGAATGAATTGTACATTAGTGACATTGAATGAACAATGTCAACAGACAGAATGGGAGGAACAAGGAGAGATTAGATATTACATCTGTTAAAGAGTAAATCTGTTGTAACAAATGAGAGCAGAGAACTTGTACGAGAGAAAAATGTAGAAATTGTTTTCAACATTCAAATTTACAGTCATGAGCTACAAGTCAAATTGGTCACCCAGAATTACAGAACTACTTCCAAGCCATCTATAGAGGCAACTTGCATACACAACCAGTCAAAAATCATATGGCTTGCCCCCACTGTTCATAAACTAAGAGCAAGAGGAGGTGCTTATACTCGAAACTCAAAGCTAATATTTAAAAGCCTAACCCCTGCTGCTCTCATCCAAACAAACACACAGCCGAAAGTCAAATATCGATCAAATTACCATGCTATTCTTTTTAACATACACGTACAAGCGCAAAACGTGCTTCAGTTCGAAACAATTCATGACACTATAAATGCAAAAATCACCAATCAATCAAGTCAAGTTACTTTACCATTAATTTCAAAGACCTGTTTGAATACACGCTGCTCTGGCTCATCGACCGATTCCTCACTCCTACCACCTTCTTTGAATTTCCTGTCCTTCTCCTTCTCCGTCGCACCCTCTCTGCTTCGCCCCGAAGCCGAATCCCTATGCTTCCCATCCCCTTTCCCACTACTCCTCTTAACCTCATCCCCCTCACCGTACACTCCCACGCTTCCGTCTCTCCTCCTGCTCTTCGAATCCCCCGCCGCCTTCGACTTCTTCGTCCCTTCCTCGCCACCATTCCACCTGTCTCCCCCGCCGCCGTCCTTACGCCGCTTCGACGACGACGCGTAGTCGTCAGAGTACTCCCCATTCCCGTGCGCCTCCTTTGAATCCATCCTCCGCTTATCCCCGGAACCCGAATCTTTCGACGCCTTCGCGCCGACGCTCTCCTCCTTGCTCCTCCGATCCTTCGCGCCGGAATCTCTTTCCGAGTCGGAGTGCTCCCTCGCGTCCCGAGAACTGTGCTTGCTCGATTTGTGCTTCGAACTGCGCGGCATCGCGGAGACGACCCAAGAAAACCCTAACCGTCAAAATTAAATCAGGAGAAGTTGAGCGAATCGCGAACAGAAACCCTAATTGGAAGGAATCAAGTGTGAGAGAATGATACGCCGGAACCCTAATAGAGAGAGTCCTCGCACCGGATCACGGAGATCGAATGTGAGGAAAATTACATGAAGGTCCAATAGGTATACTCTGGTCGTTTAGGGTTAAATGCGGAACAGCGCGTAAATGTTGAGTTGAACAGTAGAAGAAAATCGCAAAGAAATCGAAGGACTCTCTCTTTCTCTCTCTCTCGGGGTATGTGTAATCTATGTGATATGTGTGACGGGTGTATTTTTGGTTTTTGCTTTATCGGCGTTCTTGATGAATAATGAGAATTGAAGGAGAGGGGGAACTGGGGATAATGGGAAATAGTGTGCGTTGACGGAATTACCCTTACATATTTATAATTATGTAAGTTGTATCCCTGTGCGGCGCGGGTTTCGTGTTTGGTTCACAGTGCTGTAAATTAGGTTTCGCTCTGTGCGCACTCTCCAATAGGAAATAGACACGGCGTTTCGTGGTGGTGCCTCCTCATCCTGTCTATTAGCGTGCATCGTGTATTGGTTTTTAAAAACAGAAACAAACGCATACATGTTCAAATTTAAAGATATTACTTACAAAAGAAAAAGTATCCTGAAGAAAATTTTACATACTGACTACTGTGTATTTGTGTGTGTGCGTGTGTGTTTACTTTTCTTTTTTTATTTTAAAGATGTTAAATAGGAAATTAGACATATAATTATTTTAAGATTAGATTTTGTATGTATTTAGTGAGATAGTTTTTTTATGCGCAATTAATAAGATTCAATAACACTACCAGTGCCAGGTTTATCTACGTTAAGTGAGTGAGAAGTATGATGGGTCAACAGTGATGAATAGCGTTGAATGGGTAAAATTTTTTAACTGCACTTCTAGTAAAAGGATAAAATAATATTCAATTGTAAGAAAATAAATTATATTGATTATTTTTTCATAACATTTATTAAATTATATTATTTTTTATCAAATAAAAATAATTAATCTTATCATCACGAGTGAAGAGAAAATATAAAAAAATATTTGAAAAAAAGCGTAATAAACTTAAAAAAAATATCATGTAATATATACAAGAAGTTATTACGAAAATGATGATACTAACAAGAAGAGAGAAAATGTGTGATATACATTACGATTAAAAAAATAATTATTTTAAAGAATCAATAATATAAAAATATGATAAACTAATACATGTATTTCCATTATTATTATTATTATTATTATATTTTTTATAATTTCTATCCGTTTCAATTATTTAATAGTTTTTCAAAATATTATATATATATATATATATATATATATATATATAATATTTAAAATGTATGTTAAATACGAAGATATCAATTTAGGTTCAACATAACTAGTTAATTTATCTCATTTATTAAAATAGGTTGAATTGAGTTATGTGATCTAACCTTTTTAATCTTATGGTTAAGAAATATATTGAATTTATTTCTCTTATTCAACAAAGTTTATTTTCTGATATCATTGCTAAATATTATTATTGGACATTAAACAGGGAAAATAATTCTTAAAAATTCAAGGGCAGTTTTTTCATTGAACGAATAACTTTTTATACAGTTAAAGTTCCTTCTCCTAGCTTAAAATATTCCTCTTTGAAAGGTGTTATTTTACTTTTTACACACAACTACAAAATCATAACTCACTAAAAAAAATGAGGGTGTGGATAAATAAAACAACATGGGAAGAAAAACATAAATAGGGATAACTTTTAATATCTCTGGGTAAAATTGTTATAATCACTGCTAAGTGGATAAAATAATACCAGTCCATGAAAAAAAATGTAAAAATAAATGTAGTGATAATTTTTAAATAAATTAATACAATATAATAATATAAAAAATGTAAAAATAAATGTAGTGACAATTTTGTATATGGTTGAAACTATATTTTCATGAAATATGTGCATTTTAATTTAATTTGGACGGTTAAAATTTTTTCTATGTTGTTTAAGTTTCTATGCAGAAAAATTGTAATATAATGATAGTAACAAGTAACATAGTTTGCTAGGAGTTAACGATAATTCTTGCAGCTTACATTTTTCTTTATATATATATACTTTTATAAAAATAAATATCTTTTTATTTTATTATATTGTACATTTTGACACCCAAACAATTTTTTTGTCATGGTGGCAGTGGGACTTTAGTAATTGGTTAATAATTGATAACAAGAGGAAGACCATTTAAATATGGAGAATATATCATGTTATTAACCTTAAGTAGTGAAAGAAATTCCAATATATACTTTTAGTAAAATTGGATTTATAATATAAGTTATATTTTTTATTTTTGAGATTTTAAAATTGTTTTAAACATTGGATCAAACTTGCTGGTTCAAATGATTTAACTGAGAATTGACTCAGAAATCGATTTGATACTCTAAATAATCAGATTTTAATTCAATCGAAATTAATTAAAAAAAATAGATAAAATTAAAAAAAATGGCTAAATTTTTAGATTGAACAGATATTTAGTAAAAAAAATTAAGATTAAACTTTTTTAATATAATTTTTTATTAAAATTATAATATTTTTAAAATTTTTCATTATAAGACACGTCAACTTTAAATAATAATTAATATATTATATTTATATCTTATTTCAATAATTAACTACCTTATCTTTCTCACATATTTTATATTTATAACTTTTATTATATCTTATCGTGATCATTATAATAACCTCTATTATTTTTCTTGTTTTTTAAAAAAAACATTCTTACTAATAAATTTATTATATACTTGTTATATTATAAAAATATTATTTTATTAAATTCAGTTGAATTTTTAAATCCTGAACTTATTGAGTGACCAATCCAATTTTAAAAATATTGATTTTTACATGTATAAAAATATTGTTTTTTTTTAATGAAATTGAAGCTTTAAAAGAAAACTGTGGTGGAATGGTGAAATTTTTTTACTTAATAATTTTGTTATATTTGTATTGATATTTATTATGTGTGGGGACTATATTTTATATTCGAAAAAAGAACTGAGTTAGACTTTTACATTATTTTAGGGATAAATTATATTTTTGTTGTTTTAATTACGTGTGTATTTGTAATGATGCATTTAAGTTTATATAGGATATACACTTTAATATTAATTAATTTGATATAATTTATCATATATATTAAATGAGATAACATTTTGTGTACGATATTCAAATTATGTTGTGCTATTTATGAGGTGTATTGCATTGTTGTTTAAATTGTTTTTACAATTATGTAAAAAGCACAAATAGAAAAACACTTGATATAAGTGGACTATTTAAAGAAAAAGATGTATTTATAAGTGTGACTATAAAAAAGTTATAAAATGCATATAATAATTAAAAAAAAATTATAATTACCTTAAACAATATATCTAAGTTTAATAAGCTTCATGTATCTTAAACTCTAATTTAAATCTCTTTCCTAACTTCATTATGTTATCCGTAATTAATTTTAGTATGTCCTCTTTTGTTACTTCACCATGTTCTCTTTTGTTTATTTTAATAACATACTCCTTTACTATTTGCTTACAATCTACATCATGAGAAAAAAAGAGAGAGATAAAAATAATTAAACACAAGGTAAAACTAAAAGTTAAAGTAAAAATGCATAACTTAAAGCGATGCAAGTAGAACTTCTACGTCAAACTTATACTCATAATTTACAAATGATTGTGATTATTTTGTTGATAGATATTTATTGTTTATGTTCTGCTTAATTATCAGTTATGTTAATAGATGACACTTGATTGACTAGGTTTGTAGGGACAAATAGCTAAATTTTAGCTACTTAGTTGTTAGCAGTTTTGACACCCACATATATATGTAGTTGATTTAGTTTTTTTTTTTTTTTGCCGTTAGCTTTGCTCAGCTATAATAATGTATTATGCTATGCAATGAATAATAAATTACAAATGAACATTTTTTTTTCATAGAAAAACTTACTTGTTTTTTTTTTCACAATTTGGTATCAGAGATCCTTTATAGGGGCTTAAACCAGAAAAACTCATTCGGAGATTGGGTGAGTGTGAGAGAGCATCTACTGCAAGGGGTATACATTAGGGTGTGAGAGAGAGAAACACCTATAGAGTGCAAATGTGAGTATTGAGAATTATTCTACAGTCATGATAGATACTAGCAAGTATGTGCAACTGACAATTCCCAATTTTGATGGACACTATAATCATTGAGCGAAATTGATGGAAAACTTTCTTCGATTGAAGGAGTTTTGGCACTTGGTGGAGCATAACATCGTTGATGTTTCCAATAAAGCCAATGCATCAGAAGAAGAAATGAAATTAATTGAGGAGCAAAAGCTGAAGGATCTAAAAATAAAGAATTATCTGTATCAAGCTATTGATAGAGAAATTTTGGATATTATCCTGAACGATGATATGTCAAAAAATATTTTGAACTCAATGAAGCAGAAATTGAAGGGATAAACTCGAGTTAAACGTGTCCAATTGCAAGCATTGCACAAAGACTTTGAATTTCTACAAATGAAGGAGGGAAAATATGTGAATTCATATTTCGCTCGGACTTTGAAGATAGCTAAAAGTATGAAGGTTTGTGGTAAAAACATGCAAAAAAATGTCATAACGGCAAAGATTTTGCGGTCCATGACAATAAAATTCAATTATGTAGTATGTTCAATTGAAGAATCCAACAACATGGAAGCCATGACCATAAATAAACTACAAAGTAGTTTACTGATTCACAAACAAAGGATGGTACTGACTGTAGAGGAAGAACAAGTTCTACAAACTGTGATAGATGAAAAATATGGGAGAGGAAGAGGATGGGGAGGGGGTAGAGGATCCTTTTGAGACGGAGGTAGAGGAAGACAATCATTCAACAAAGTTGAAGTTGAATGTCACAAGCTTGGACACTTTCAATATGAGTGTTCCATGTGGGAGAAGAATGCAAATTATGCTGAAGTTGAGGGTAAGGTGGAACAAGAGGACAAACTCTTGTTCATGGCTTCCGTAGATCTCAAAGAAGAAAAAGACAGGTGGTTTTTAGATGTTGGGTGCAACAACCATATGAGTGGTAAAAAAAATGGTTCTCATATTTGGATGAGAATTTTCATCACACCTTGAGCTAGGGAGTGACACTTGCATTGTTGTTTTGGGGAAAGGGAGTGTTCAATGTTGGGTCTTTCGAGGGGGATCAACAGGAGAGAAACACACCAATGAGATATGAGTCCAACCCATATAAGGATTGACATCACTTTCAACCAAAAACCTTAGGTTATGAATCATATTTCCTTATATGTCGCTTAACTTTATCATTCTTACCTAATGTGAGACTTAGAATCACACTTGTATTTTCCAACATTCAAATGGTGGTAAATGGTATCACACATGTGATATCTCAGGTGTATTATGTTCCCGAACTCAAGAATAATTTCTTTAGCATTTGACAACTTCAGGAAAAGGGCTTGATTATCACAATTTAAAACAACAAGTGTATTGTTATTTATCCTGAAAGAGAGTCAATTATGGAAGTCAGTATGAGTTAGATGTTTGTGCTAATAGCCACTCGAGCTTCAATTGGTGTACCATGTTTTCAGGCTGAATTGGATTCACATCTATGACATAATTACCTAGGACATTTAAGCTATAATGACTTAAAAACACTTGTTTATAAGCAAATGGTGAATGAGCTGCCTACTATTTCAGTTCCACAAGACTTGTGCACACATTGCTTGGTTAGAAAGTAACATCGAAATGCCATGTCAAAGAAGAGTGAATGAAGAGCATAAGAGAAAATTTAACTTGCCCATGCTGATTTGTGTGGACCGATTCAACCTCCATCAAACAACAATAAGAAGTAATTCCTAAGCTTTATTGATGACTTGTCACGTAAAACTTGGGTATACTTTCTACATGACAAGGCAAAAACTTTTTCTCTCTTTAAAAGTTTCAAATCCCTAGTGGAAAGGAGGTTGGAGGAAGTATCATTTGTCTAAGGACAGACAGAAATAGAGAATTTAATTCCAATGCATTTGAAAAGTTTTGTAAGACTCAAGGCATAAGAATGTAATTAACGACAACTTACACTCCTCAGAATGAAGTTGTTAAGAGGAAAAATAGAACCATCATGAATTTGGTTCGGTCTATGTTGATAGGGAGACACATTCCAAAAATCTTTTGGCTAGAAGCAACCAAGTGGTGTGTCCATATTCTTAACAGAAGTCTTAAAACAGCAGTGTAAGATAAAACTTCTAACGAAGCATGGAGTGGAGTGAATCCATATGTGGATTATTTTAGGATGTTTGGATGCATTGCTCATGTCCATACACCATATCAACTACGAGTGAAGCTGGATGATAAAAGTAAGAGGTGTGTTCTTCTTAGAGTTAGTGATAAATAAAAAAATACAAACTATTTGATCCATTTAAAAATCGATTCACTATCAACACAAATGTTGTATTTGAAGAAGGAAAGTGTTAGAACTGTGAGAAAACTGAAGGCATAAGTCTGTAAGAGAATCTGGATTGGGACAACAATGAAACACATGAGCATGATGTTGAGGAAGTTGACAAGAATGATGTAAGAAGTTTGGAACAACAAGTTGCAGAGCAATTCACAAAATTATTGAGTATAGGAAATGTTGGAACAAATTCTGATGAGCCTTCATCCCGTGATACTACGGTTCAAGGGAGGGTCAAAGGGTATAGGAGAGAACCATTTTGGATGGCTGATTATGACAAAATATTATCTTGTGACTTATGAAGAAGTTATAAAGAGCAAGACATGGATAAATGCAATGAAAAGAAGATGGAAGCCATGGAGAAGAACAAAAGTTGGGAGTTAATATACTTGCCATCAAGAGTGAAACCAATCGGAGTCAAATGAATATACAAAACCAAGCTAAAGGAAAATGGAGAAATTGATAAGTTCAAAGCAAGACTAGTTACTAAAGGGTATGCAAACAATATTGTTAGAAATGTAGGCTGAGATCAAGAGGGGGGGTGAATTGATCTTTGAAAGTTTTTCGCACTTTTAAGAATACAAATTATCTATTTCAAAGATTATGAATTCTGATTACAAACCCGAATCACAAAACATCCAATCCACACCAAGAACCAAATTCCAGTTATTACACCAAACCTTCACCAAGAACCAAGTTTCACTTCTTGAACCAACCTGCAGCCAAATTCTAGCTATAGAATCAATGCTCAACACTTCCAAACATCCATAATATAGTCAAGAATTGAAAAGAACAAATAGAAGAAACTAGAACAATCAAACCCGGATTATGCAGCTCTTGTAGAATGAGTTTCTTCACAAGTAAGAATGCAAAAATGTCTCAAGAAAGAACTTTGAAAAACACCATAAAAACTCACGCATTTCTTTCTTGAAAAACTCCATAAAAACTCATGCACTTCCTTCTTGAAAAACTCTCTATTGATTGCTTGTTTGATTACTCAAAGGTGTGTTTTTAAAACGTTGAAGCAATCCTGTTTATATAGAGTCATTTTCCAACTAACTGGTTTAATTAATCGATTAAAACTTCTTTCAATCGGTTAAAATGTGCTTGACTATTTTTCAGATTTATTTTAACTGATGCGAAGATGTTTTAATCGATTAAAACAGTTATACAAAAGTTCTCTAAGTTATTTTAATCAATTGATTCGCGGTTTAATCGATTATAATTCTGCCAAACATTTTCTTAAAACTTCATAAGTGTTATATCAGTTAAAATACTGACAGAAGGTTTTCAAATACTTCTTTAATGAAAATAATCAAATTCGAATGTGCATCTATTAAAACAGTGACAATAAATGTTTTAAGTGGTTTTAATCAATTTTTCGAAAATACATTAGTTAAAACTTTGTCATGAATGTTTCTACCTGATTTTAATCGATTAATCTTTAAGTATATCAATTAAATCTTAGTCTTAAGAATATATTAATCGATTAAACTAGTTTTTAATCGATTAAAACGCTTAAAAGAATTTTCAAATTCTTTCAAATGATGAACCCTAATGCAACAAAGAAGAATAAATGATTATACCTATTAATATTAATGCAGACTCATTAATCACTTTATCCTTTAATCCAAGAAGTCTTTGACTTCATCAAATCTTCAAGATCTTTATTCTATCATGAGGTTTAATAAGATCTTCATCACTCTCAAATATGGAGTAGACTTTAATGAGATATTTGCACCAATTTCTAATATGAACTCTATACGTATTCTAATCGCCATATTTGCTCAACATGGCTGATATATTTATCAACTTGATGTAAATAGTGCATTTCTTCATGGAGAACTCAAGGAAGAGGTATATGTATAACAACTAATTGGTTTTGTGAAGATAGGTGAAGAAGAAAAGGTTTACAAATTAAGAAAGACATTGTACGGGCTCAAACAAGCACCAAGAGCATGGTACAATAAAATAGAGACACATTTTCTATGCAATGACTTTGAGAGATGTTTTTGTGAACACACACTGTGATAAGATTCTAAATAGAATTGACGCAAAAAGATTTAGGGTTTGGAATAAATTGATAATAGAAAATTAAGAAGTAAAAACAAAATAGAGAAAACTTAAATAAAGGAAGGTGCCACAAACAAAGTTTGATAAGCCTAAGGGAGATTGCCATAAGAATTAGTGAATTCTTGATAAGATTGAAGATGCAAGGAAGAACCCTACCAGAGAAATATTCTCACTCTGGCAAAAATCATATGTTGCCTCTTTTCTTAATTCAATAATTATAAATACAAAAATGTAGGGTTTAGGGTTTTATTGGGCTTGACTTTGTTTACAATAAAAAGAAACTCAAAAGAATTAAAACTAATCAAATATTAAACTAATGGTCTTGAGTTCAAATCTTATCTCCACAAAAAAAAATTATTTTTATTTTAACTCTCCGAGCCCATTACACATGTAACCAACTTAGTCTCCCCAATTACTTGGGCCTTTGGCTGATGGACTTCCCATAAAAGAACTACCTTTTATTGTAAAGCTTCTTGGACCTTTTTATTCTTTTCTTTAGTCATTGATCTAATTAAGTCTTCAATTAGATATTCATCTTTCTTCTCTTGACCTTGGTTTTTATGTCCATATCATTCTCTCCCTCTTGTGAAGGATTTATCCTCAAATCTAAAGAGTAATGATCTATAATGAAAGCAGACAAGTTAGAAACATTGAAGTTAGTTTCTCACATTATACTCACCTGGGAAATCAATCTTGCAGGCATTATCCTTGATCTTCTCTACCACTTAGAAAGGTTCATCTCCTCTAGATTGAAATTTAGATTTTCGTTGTTCTAGAAATCTTTTTTTCCTCATGTATACCCAAACCCAGTCAATAAGTTGGAACATTACCTTCTTCCTTTCTTTGTTAGCTCTTCTGGCATAACTCTCATTCTTCTTTTCAATTTGAGTCTTCACTTGCTCATGAAGCTTCTTTACATATTCAGCTTTAGTCTGGGCTTCTTGATGCTTAAACATAGGAATGTTAGGAATAGGTAGTAAATTAAGAGGAGTTAAAAGATTAAATATATACACAATTTCAAAAGGTGAATAATTTGTTGTGTTGTGGACAACCCTATTATAAGTAAACTTAATATGAAGCAAACATGCTTCCCAAGACCTAATATTTTTCTTCAAAATAATCCTGAGCAATGTGCTTAAAGTCCTATTAACTACCTATGTTTGACCATCAGTTTGTGGGTGACAAGTAGTAGAAAATAACAATTAGTATCAATCTTACCCCACAATGTTTTATAAAAGTGACTTAGGAATTTTGCATCCCTATCACTTACAATGCTTCTATGCACCCCATGGAGTCTCACTATCTCATTGAAAAACAAGTCAGCCACGTGACAAACATCATCTATCTTCTTATAAGGTATGAAATGTGTCATCTTAGAAAACCTGTTAACAACAACAAATAAAGGATCATTTCCATTCTTTGTTCTAGGCAATCCCAAAACAAAGTCCGTAAAAATGTCAGTCCAAGGGTATTCAGGAACAAGCAAATGAGTGTATAATCCATGGGGCTTCACCTTAGATTTAACCTATTTACAAATAATACAATGATCATAAAATTTCTGCACTTCATGCTTCATATGTGGCCAATAGAAATCTTCTTGCAATATTTCCTAAGTCTTTTGAATCCCAAAATGACCCATCAAACCCCTTTCATGTGATTCACCATAATCAACTCTCTTAAGGAACACTTAGGCACACACAATTTATTTCCTTTAAACAAGAATCCATTATGCCTATAGTAACCATTTTCAAACAATTTTTCACATGCAGCAAAAATTTCAGTAAAGTCTACATCATTCACATACATGTCTTTCAAAGATTCAAGCACAAAAAGCAACACATGTCTTCTAGAAAGGGCATCAACCACTATATTCCCTTTTCCCTTTTTATGCTTGATGACATATGAAAATTGCTCTAGAAATTCTACCCATTTAGCATGCATCTTATTTAGCTTACCTTGTCTTTTAAGTATTTAAAGGACTCATGATCACTATGAATGATAAACTCTTTTGGTAAAAAGTAATGTTGCCAAGTCTTTAAAGCTCTATAATTCCTTATCATAAGTTGAATAGTTAAGGACCGTTCCACTTAACTTTTCACTAAAAGAAGTAATGGGATGTTCCTCCTGTAACAAAACAGCTTTCATACCCACATTTGATGCATCACACTCAATTTTAAAAGATTTTGCAAAATCAGACATAACAAGAATGGGTGCATTAGTTAACCTATGCTTAAGGGAAACAAAGGCTTGTTCTTGTTTCTCACCCCATGTGAAACTCACATTTTTTTAATAACTTCATTTAGAGGTGCAGCTAAGGTATTAAAATCTTTAACAAATCTCCTATAGAAACTTGTTAAACCATGAAATCCCCTCACCTCACTCATTGTCTTAGGTGTTGGCCATTCTTGGATGGTCTTAACCTTTTCCACATCTACTTGTACTCCCTTAGTACTAACAACAAATCCAAGAAATACCATATGATTAATACAAAAGATGCATTTTTTTCATATTGGCATACAATTGTTCTTTCCTAAGCACATTCAAAATTGATTGTAAATGTTTAACATGCAAATCAAGACTAGTGCTATAGATAAGAATATCATCAAAGTACACTATAACAAACTTGCTAATAAATTCTCTTAAAACATGGTTCATTAATCTCATGAAAGTACTAGGCACATTAGTCAAACCAAATGGCATAACCAACCACTCATACAAAGCATATTTTGTTTTAAATGTAGTTCTCCATTCATCACCTTATCTAATTCTGATTTGATTATAACCACTTTTCAGATCAATTTTAGAAAACACACATGCACCATGTAACTTATCAAGAAGATCATCTAACTTGGAAATATATATGGTGTCTATACTTGATGGTGATGTTATTTATGGCTCTACAATTAGAACACATCCTCCATGAGTCATCTTTCTTGGGCACTAGAATGACAGGTACAACACACGGACTCATGTATCTCTCACCCACCCTTTGCTTATGAGTTTTGTCACTTGCCTTTCAATTTCTTTGGTCTCTTGTGGGTTGCTCCTATATACAGGTCGATTGGGCAGAGAAACTCTTGAAATGAGATCAATTTGATGCTCAATTCCCCTCATAGGTGGTAAATCATTTGGTATATTCACACAAAAAAAATATTGGTAACCTTGCAAAGTAGACTCAATACAACAAGGCAATTCAAACTTGCCAAATCGGTTAACATGTAAAATCTGGCTTTGACAAAATAATAAATAGAGGGGTTGCCTTGTGCAAAACACCCTCCATATCTCCCTTTTCCTTGATAAACAAAGGTGTTTGCTCTCAAATGTCTCACTCTTGTTCTTTTCACTCTTCTTTTTCTCATATGTTTCACTCGTGTTCTTTTCACTCTTTTTTCTCTCAAGTGTTTCACTCTTTCGTTATCTTTTTTCTCATTTTGATTTCATCCTCGCATACCTCTCTAGGTGCCAAAGGCTTGAGAACCACTTTCTTTTTCTGAAACTCAAAAGAGATTTTATTAGTAAAACCATCATGGATAGCTTTGGTGTCATATTGTCACGACCTCCCTAAAAGAATGTGAGTGGCCTCCATTGGAACCACATCACACAAAATCTTGTCATTATATTGTCCTATGGATAGGTTCACCTCCACTTGCTTACTCACTATCATCTCTCCATCTTCACTAAGCCATTGAAGTTTGTATCTCCTAGGATGTGGTGTTGTCTCCAAATTCAAGTTGGTAACTAGTCTTAAGCTAGCTACATTGGTGCAATTTCCTCCATCAATTGAGTGAACATATTTTTCCTTAAATAGGACATCTAATATGGAAAATATTCTCTCTTTGGGTTTGGTCCAAGGCTTGCATCTTACTTCCCATAAGTCGTCTAATCATAAATAAATCACCCTCCAATACTTCTAATTCCATATCTGGCTCATCCTTCTCTTCTTCACTTTATGACTTAGTATGTATTTCTCCATTTGCTAACATAACCATATTCCTTTTTGTTGTGCATTCTAAAGTATAGTGTCCTCTCTCCAAGCATTTGAAACATTTCACTTCACTTGTCTTCCTTTTCGGTGGTGAATTATTGGACTTGTTAAGTGACTTCTCATGTGAAACTCCTTTATCTCTCACAACCTCATCTCTCTAGTTAGAATTATTATTGTAAGAGGTCCTTCTCATGGTTCCCTTCCTCTTAAGTTGTTGTTCTACTTGAACAGTTTTATACAATAAATCTTCCATTTCAACATACTTTTGTAACTTCACAACATCTCTAATATCATAGTTCAACCCACTCAAAAATCTAGTTATGATTGCTTCATTTTTTCATTAATATTAACTCTAATCATGGTCACCTCCATTTCCTTAAAATATTGTTGCACACTCCAATTCCCTTGAGTCATCCTTTAAACTTTGAGTTACAAATCCCTATTATACCTTACTGGAACATATCTCTTTCTCATAATTTTTTTCATCTCACTCCAAGATTTCACCATGGGTTCTTCATTTCTTACTCTCTCCCTTTGGTACTTGTTCCACTAAATTAAGGCATGATTTGAAAATTCAAATGCTGCCAATTTCATCTTTTGTTCTTCATTGTACTCATTGTAAGCAAACACATATTCTAATTTTAGCTCCCACTTCAAGTAAGCTTCAGGATCACTAATTCCTTTGAACGTTGGGATATTTAACTTGATTGCATCAACTCTAGGTTGTCTTTGTTCTCCCTCATTCTCCCCTCTTCTTCTCCTATCTCCTATTCTATTTTCATAATTGCCTTGTTGTGTTTGCTCCATTTGATCCAATCTGTCATGGAGTCCATCACTTTGTTGTTTCATTAGTCTTTCCAAATGTTGAGTAAAAACTTGTATTTGCATTTGTGAAATTTCAGTATTTGGAATTTTTCCTGTCATGCTTCAACAAACCGATTAGAAATAACAATAAATTTATCTTCACAACACTCTCTCACGTGTATACACTTCACGCTCGTATTTCACTCAATACAACTATTTTATTAATAAATGATTACATTGTCTTTTACCACTCATTCTCTATTTGAGGTTTTTACAAGAATCAAATAATTTATCATCAATATTCACTCTTAAGAATTGTAATGACAATACTAAAAAATATTAAAATAAAAAAAGTAAATAAAAAATTTTAATATCCACAAAAGAGAAGTAGCAAAGAACAATTTTGTTACCAAGAAACAAGCAAGACCGTACGAATTTAAATAACACTTGCAATAAGAATTTTAGCAAACAATGTGCACTGCACTGGATATAAAAATTAATAATTCTATATTTTTTCTCCTTTTTTTTAATTCTTTCCCTTTTTGTTTTTTTTCTTTTTGTTTTTTTTCATTATTTCTTTTTTTTTCAATTTTTTTTGAACAGTACCGTGAACAGTACACAAATAGTAATGTAAAAAAAAAAAGTGAAAGGTGCACGTAAAAACATTATTTTTCTCTTTTTTTTCAACTTTTTTTTGAACCGTGAACCATGCGCCAATAGTAATGTGAAAAAAAAAGAAGTGAAAGGTGTACGCAACGAAACCTTGCTTTGATGCCAAACGATAAGATTCTAAATAGAATTGACGAAAAAATATTTAAGGTTTGGAATCAATTAAGAATATTAAATTAGAAATTGAGAACTAAATAGAATTGATGCAAAAAAATTTAAGGTTTGGAATCAATTAGTAATTGAGAACAACATAGAGAAAACCTGAATAAAGGAAGGTGTCACAAACAAAG
Organism: Sphenostylis stenocarpa; assembly: GCA_963425845.1. Taxonomy (NCBI): domain Eukaryota; kingdom Viridiplantae; phylum Streptophyta; class Magnoliopsida; order Fabales; family Fabaceae; genus Sphenostylis; species Sphenostylis stenocarpa. Next base: position 14,639,052 of record OY731406.1, read on the forward strand.
TTTGATAAACCTAAGAGTGATCGCCACAAGAATTAGTGAATTTTTTATAAGATCGAAGATGCAAGAAAGAATCCTAGTATAGAAATATTCTCACTTTGACAAATATTCTCTGTTGCCTTTTTTCTCAATTCAATAATCATAAATACAAAAATTTAAGGTTTATGGTTTTTTTGGGCTTGACTTTGTTTTTAATAAAAAGAAACTCAAGAATTAAAACTAATCAAATATTAAACTAATGGTCTTGGGTTCAAATCCCATCTCCATAAAAAAAAATTATTTTAACTTTTCAAGGTCATTACACATGTAACTAGCTTAGCCTCCTCAGTTACTTGGGTCTTTGATTGTTGGGTCTCCCATAAAAGAGTCACTTTCTGTGTAAAACTTCTTAGGCCTTTCTATTCCTTCTTCTAGTCATTGGTCCAATTAAGTTTTCAATTAGATCTTCATCTTTCTTCTCTTGGCCTTGGTTCTTTTATGTCCACATCACATTGTTTACAAAATTAAAGGGAGAAAAAATTCTAATTGTGAGCCTATATGTTGATGATCTATGTGTGATGATTTTAGAACTTCTATGATGTTATAATTTGATATGTCAGATCTAGGATAGATGAAATATTTTCTTGGAATAGAAATTTTGCAGAACACACATGGAATCTTTATGTGTTAAAGGAAATATGCTCAAGATATGATGACTCAGTTTGGTATGAAAGATTGTAATGCAGTAAAAAATCCAATTGTTCCAGGAACAAAACTATCAAAAGATGATGCACGAACCATAATGGATGTCACACGATTCAAACAAGTAGTTGGCAGCTTAATCTACTTGACTACAACACGACCAAATTTAATATATGGAGTTAGCATGATTAGCAAATTTATGGCCAATCCTACAGAGATACACTGGTTTTCAGCCAAACGGATACTAAGATATTTAAAAGGAACAATCAAGTTTGACATATACTACAAGAAAGGGGAGTACACCAACATAGTAGCATATACAGACAGTGATTTTGCTGTAGATATTGATGATAGAAAGAACACTTTAGACCTTGTGTTTTTCTTAGGGAATGGAGCAGTGTTGTGGTCATCTAAAAAAAAGCCAATAGTAACACTATCTACAACATAAGTTGAATACATAGTCGTTGCCTCTTGTGCATGCCAATGTATATGGATCAAGAGAATTATGGAGACTCTCAGTTTTAACAATCATGATCATATGTTAGTTTTATGTGACAACAAATCAACAATCCAATTGTAAAAAAATCCAATTTTCATGGAAGAAGTAAACACATAGATGTAAGGTATCATTTCTTAAGAAATCTTATCAAAGGTGGGAGCATTGAACTAAAGCACTACAACTCACAATCTCAAGTTGCCAAACCATTAAAATTAGAGTAATTTTTAAATATTAGGAGCATGTTGGTTATGATTGAAGCATCAAAAGTAAACTAGATGCTAAGCATTTAGTTCAAGGGAGAGAATGTTGATAAATATTTATTGTTTCTATTCTGTTTAATTAGTAGTCTTATTTTAATAAATGACAATGGATTGACCAGGTTATTAGGGAAGAGTAGCTAAATTTTAACTACTTAGTTGTTAGCAGTTTTGACACTCACCCATATGTGTAGTGGGTTTAATAAATGGAAACACATTCTTTCTGAAATAATTGTACCCAAATTTAAAGATTGTGCATGTTGTCCAATACTTTTAATGAGGGGAGGATCCATGGTATTAACTTCATCATCATTGTGTGTTGATTCATCTTTTTCATCAAAATCATGAATAATATTCCTTAAATTGGTTATTGTTCATTTGTTACTCGAATTAGAACCACCATATAAAACATGTATTATTTTGATATACAATTTTTACTATATAAAATATGTATTATAAATTTTATATAAATTATTTATTAGTATTTTATATAATTATTTCAAATATAATTATTACGTATTTTTGTATATAATTATTATTTTTATATAAAATATTTATTATTATTATTATTTAATTTTTAAACTATTTCCTGTATTTATATATAACTATTACTTGTATTATGTATATTTATTATAAGACTGAATTACATGTCTTTGTTCACACATTGAAGATTTAATTGATCAAAATGATATATTGAAGATTTAATTGATCAAAAGATTGATATATAAGCTAGTTTTCCGTGAGCAAACAAAATATGACCTTACATTTACCGTCATTTTTTTTATCATACACTATTTATAAAATTACAAAATTATTTTTTATTTATTTTAGGTGGTATCGATCTGGTTAAAGGTCAAATAACTCTGTATATACATAATATGATATACATTGGACCAATTACAACCAAATGAAGAATTACAATAATATATTTGTTATTTCTATAAACATATTTTATTTTTAGATTATATATTTTTACTTGACCATGCAGTTTATATGGATTCCGTGCAGTAGAAGTACCCTACAATGACTAATAAATATTGAAGTTTTTTTTGTTTTGCAACTATGAAGTTGTATCAGGTTGATTATGTTATAAGACAATTTGGTATATGCCAAAATATTTTTCATGATCCAATGAACCTAGATGAACTTCATAAAATAGATATTAGGGGTAAATGGACATATTTTTTCACACTCGTCATCAATTATGAATTGCATTATGGAATGATTGATATAACCGACTAATTAAAGGTCTTAGTTCAACGAAAATAGATATTTGTACAAAAATACGTCTTATATGCAATGATATTTTCAATACACTATTCGACTTATTTCCATTCAATACACGAAAAATTCAAACGATAAAATAAGTATAAAATATTATTTATTTATATTAGTTATATTTTTCACACAAATATTAATTTAACATTGTTTTTATATAAGAGGAACATCAATATCAAACATCTCAACCAACTTATCCAAACATTGGTTCATCTACTTATTAGCAAGTTGATTTGTCAAGTTATTCGTAAGTTGATCCATCTAGTTTCTATTCTATTTTATAATTATGTCGATTATCTTCAAAATTTATATGGAGAACTAATTTCGTAGAACATGTCCCTTACATATTTAATATAATATCTTATAAATCAAAATTTTTTGACACATTTTCCATGACACTGCCATTAGTATATCATCATATTGAATTCATTATTTATTATCAACTAAAGATACCTATATCTCAAAAAGACCAAGATGATGATATTCAAATATACAAAAGAGTCATGTTCTTAAATGGAATAGAAAAAGAGTACGAACAAAATTCTAATTTTTAATTTAATCTTATATTACATTATTTTGTAAATATTTTATTAATTTTTATTAATAAATATTTTATTAATTTATTTTTGTTTTATTATTTTTAATATTTTAACTTATATTAAAATATGATAATATATAAACATTATTTTATAATTAATTAAATAAAAATATAAAAAAAGAAGAAATAAAAATCATTAAAATCGTGTCAGAATACACCACTTAAAAAAATTTGTGCTAATATTGTATTAAAAGATATAAAAAAAATAACTGAAAGTCGTATTATATAATAAGATTTATAAAAAAAATAAAATATATCAGAACAACTCATGTTATTAAAAATTTGTGCTACATGAAAGACTTGTCCATTGTCATAAAAATTTAAAATTCTGCACTAGTTTAATAATTATGGTACTGAATTGTACCAGTTTAGTAAAAAGACCTTTCAAGTACAATAATGAAAAAAAATTAATATATCATTTTTATTGCAAATGTTTTATATTTTTTTTATCAATACTTGTATTTTTTACTAATAGTAAAATTAATGTATAGTTATTAATTATTAAAATTTATACTTTTATATGTCTATTTAATTTCAAACTTAATTAATTTATATTTTAAAAATATATTTTAAAATATTAATAAAATTCATTATAGGACCTATAAAATGACTTGAGATCGAAATAAAATCTAAGGCTAAAAAAAAATTGAATAAATCTTTAGTGATCTTATATTTATATGATATTATATGATGCAGGGGAAATTACTAAAAAAATAGTGTAAATTCTTAAATGAAACCAGTAAAATCTCTGAAAGTCCCCACCAGGGAGATGAAGGAGAAATCCACCCTCCTATGAAAACATGTGATGACCAAGAGTTAAATCCGGAAAACTCAACACACTAATTTTTTTTAGCCTTCGGAAAGGTTTTAGTTGTTATAATTCTAAAAAGTATGTTTAAAAGTTGTTAACTTTTTAGAAAGTTTTAAAATTTATATTTTTGAAAAGCACATTCAGAAATAGGTTTTAAACCAAATCGGAAAGACAATTTTATAATAAAATTTTATTATTAAGTATTTTGAAATGAATAATTTAGAATAAAATATTTCTTTTAACTTATACATTATAAATTTATAATAAATATCTCAATTTAGATTGATATATCTGTATTCCTTATTTAGTTTTTAAAGAGTTTATACAAATTTTTTTATAACAAAAGGATAATGAATCTTTTAAGAAATGTGAAAATATCTTTTACAATATTAATAAGAAATCGATCCTGGTCCTGAGAAAAATTGAATGTTATCACAACATGAATTTTACTTTGATATATTCATTAAACCATTATTCAAATAGTCTAATATATTTATTACATAATTATTATTATTTTTAATATATTTCGTAAATATTGTCGTAATCATGAATTTTTCTGTGTTGTGTTGATTAAATCATTATTTAAATAGTTTAATATTTTTATTACATAATTATTATTTTTTTAATATATTTCGGAAATATTCTCGTAATTCTATTGTAGTGGGAAAAAAGCCCATTGATAGTTGCACTTGTCAGAAGAGCCTTTGCTACTTTACACTATTTTTGGCCCATTGTTATATGAACGGGCTGCCTAATAAGATCAATGTTGTAACCGGCCCAAACATGCTGTGTTTATTATTATTATTTCTATTTCAAGTTTATCCGTGAGAAAAGTTAAAACAACCCTCTCATAAATCTCTATCTACCTACATTGCTTGTAAATGTGGGACTATAGAGGAAGTTATAAAAGCTATGTCTGGAGCAAAATTGGAATGAAAATGTCTGGAATTAACGTGTTTATCTTGAATTCTTATTGAACTATATGACAATACTCGATGACAAAAAAATAGTGTTTTCTTATATACATGTATATTATTTCAATTTAACCTAAAATAGTTATAAGATAAATAAATATACTTATTTTAATATAATTATATTATACACTTGATTATTATTTAACTTGACCCCTGTCAAAAAATATATAAATTGCCCTTATAATTTAAAAAAAAAATTAATTGTTACCATTAACTTGGTTAGTGCGAATTTGGATATAAAAAAAATACTAAATTAAATTATTTTAAAGTTAGAAATGGAGATAGCGGTTGATGGATAAATGAAAAACAGATATTTGGTGAGGCAGAAGTTGACATGGGAGAAACACGTGGGAAAACGTTTCGAGCGTTCCCTCCCACGCAACTTTCACACGCTTCGTTTCTATATGTATTGTGTATGAATGTCACCGAATTCGGCGTCTCCATGCTCTTCTTGTACCCTTTCTCATTCTGGTAATTAACGTTCAATTTCTCCGATTCCTGTTTTTCCCTCTTTCCACCCCCTCAAATTACTTTTTTTTTTGTGCTAAATGCTTCCCCCTTTTATCTTGAATTCCTGATGTTCTGCAATTTGGATTTGGAGTATTTGAATTTCACCACCTGTATGCTTAGATTTCTAACCTTGTTTGTTGTTGTGGTTCAGCCAGCTCAGTAAAATGTTTTTGCAATTTTTTATGTTCTTTTACTAAGATTACTTAATTGCTCAAGAAACATGGGAAATGGTAAATAGAAGCTTCGCGCGTTGGTCAAGGTTAGGACTTGAGTTTTTTGTTTCAAAATGGAGCATTGTTTGGTCAGTTTAGGCATGTGAGGGACACTAAGGGTAGATGATTAAAGACAATCACATATATTGTTACTTTCTGTATGCACCATTGGGCTAAATAACGTTATTTATATATTTACTTCCATGTTCATCTTTCGAATAGGATGTGTAGTTAGTTTCTTTTATGTCTTTTATGTTTTGTTGCACCATTGCTGGACCCTGTGAAGATTTTCTGATACGTTATGTAATCCTTTCATTTTTGGCTGTCAGAGGTCAGATCAATGGCGCTTTGTGGAACTGCGCCAAACCCAATTGCGGGGAGTAACAGCGTAGCGTATTCAGCTCAAAATTTGTCGACAAAATTTATTTTACCTGTTCCCCTGCGTTTAGTTGGACAGTTATCTAATTTAGTCAGGAAAAAGCGCAAGGGAGTATGCTGCTCTTCATCAAGGAATGCTGCATCTGCATCTTCTATGGAGTCACGGGAAGATGCTCCAAGTAGGTTTTCAGTTTGCTTGGAGGAGGAACCAGATCATGTTATACGGTTCAAAATGTCAGACTTCAGAATTTTAGATTCAGTTAGCATTGGTCTTGGTGGGCGGGTATGAAATTTAAAATAAGTTTATGATGTGCATGAATGGATTGAATTTTTAATGCTGGTCTGATTGATTTAAATTTTCCTGTAGTCCGATGAGATAGTTTTTGAAGGCTTGGTAAAGGATAGTGGTAGGTAAGTTGATTCTTTGTTTGCTTCAGGTTGTACGGTTTGTTTCAATCATAACAACTGTATGTATTCATTTTCCTCCGCAGTTCTTTATATAACACAAGAGTTGTACTTCGACAGCTTTCCAGTGCCCAAGCTCAGCGTCGAGGGAAACGAGCAATAGAGGTATGTTAATCTTTCAGTATTACTATTTAAACTGTTTATAATTATATCTCATAACAAAGTTTTTGCTATTGCCTTCTAGGTTTTGAAGAAGCTGGTTCGACGTAAACTTCTGTATCATTCTTACTCAATGCAAGTTCATGGTTATATCTCTTTGCCTGCGAGTGATGATAGTGGTCCATTTATACTGGTACATGGGGTAGGTATTAAACTTTGTAAGATTTACTGTTTTAATTCCTTAATATGTGGTCGATTATTTATTTCTTATTGTGAATGTTTTCTCAATGTTTGGCTTTTTGCCACTGTAAGAGAGATAAAACTGACTGTTCTTTTAATCATTTTCCTTGCAGTATCATGGTAGTTTTTCTTTGAGACATTGGCTTGAACAGGCAGATTGGCTTCCAACTTTAGAGGCCACTCTTGCACTGGATGAAGAGTCTGTCAGAAAGGTAGGAGAAGATACAACTGGAGGTCCGGCAGTTTCTAGGCAGTTGCGACTTATTCGAATATTGATGAGGGATCTTCTTATTGGGGTATTTCCCCCCTTTGTTTAAAAAGTTTCTTTAATATTTTCGTTGATTGAAGACATTTTTACTAAGTACTTTCTGTATCCTAAATAGAAATAGGAGAAATGATATTCTCTTCTATTGTCTGTTTCAATTAGGTAAATTACCTGCACAGCCACGGTCTTGCCCATACAGAGTTGAGACTGGAAAATGTTCACATTAGTCCAGTAGACAGACATATCAAAGTAAGCATTGTCGTTCTCTTATAAAATTAGAACTATGACATTCTCTTTCATTCATTTTCAGTCTTTCTGTTGACTATGTTTACTATTTAACTGATCCTAGATGTGGTTTTATGCATTTATTAGCTGTAATATCACATAATGTCACAAAGACAAACCTAGAATTTTGATTTTGTTCCTGTTTTGAAAGTGATTGTGATTCAACAAAGTAGAAATTGATATATAGTGATAATTTGCTTTGCCATTTCTATGCTAAATTGCAAAAGTAGATTAGAATCTATCATCAGAAATTCAACAAAAGGTGGGAAAAGGATAAATAACAGACAGGATGTACAATATGGATTTACTGATGATTTCCAGAGGGTTAATATTTCTTATCAAGATAGATTTATGCAATCCAAATTACTGGTAATTGATAATTGTGTTTCTTGATGTAGAATCAATTCAATCTTTCATTATGGCTGGCTTAACCTTGTGCATTTACTTAACAGGTAGGCATATTGGGTAATGCTGCTGACTTTTACAAGGATGGTTCGAATGATAGCTCTTTGGACAACTTGGACAGGCGACAGATGATGATTGCATTTGACATGAGGTATTCCCTTGAGTTTTTCGGTAAAGTATGTTTGGAACTATATAATATTGTTGATACCTGGTTATCTCTGTTGTAAAGATGTGTGGGCTTCATAATGGCTAAAATGGTAATGCGGGAACTTATGGATCCTTTGGTCTTTGCAAAGTTCAAATCGTTCCTCACAAAGGTATGAAAGCTAATTTTGTTTTCATTCAATATTGGTCTTTGGAATGTTTGAAAATACCTTGAGCGTTAAAAACTAGTTGACCCAAATAACTTTAGACTGTTGTTCTAGTGCCCAACAGTGCTTCATGTCTGTATTATGTCCCCCTCATATTCTGGAAGCTTTTACACATTATTTGATAGCAGGACAGGACATAAACCATTATCATTATTTGAAGATAGAGCTGTTAATGAAATTAGTAGTCGTTTTAATAAAAATTAATGGTTAAATGACCATGATCTTTTGCAGATCACTCAGTAAAGATTCGGTATAGGACTACTGTGGGTGGATACTCATCCTCAATTTAGCAATATGTGATATATCTAGTCTTACCATAGTAAGATATTGTTGGACTTACTCTGATGGTCATCTGTTTACTCAATATAAAAATATTTTACCAGATTCTTAGTTCTTTTAACAAATATTTCATTTCTGTACATGTTTTTGTCACCTGTTTAAGATACCTATACATCAAATGTTTCTTTGTTGCCTATTCTGAAGATGAGAGGGTCATCCAATGATGAGAACTTTCTAATGATAATTAATGTCCCACCATCAGGGGTATGATCCATCATGTCTACGAGAGCTTATGTTGGAAGTCCTTGGCAGAAGTTCCCCATTTGGAAATGCTGGATTACAAGTAAGCTTATTCTTTATTGAAAGTTGCTTTATATTTACCGTTACATTCCTGTTTCCAAATCTTTTGAAGCCTTCCTAACTTCTCGCAGATATTGGATAGGAACTGGGGAGCTGGCTGGCACCTTTTATCTTTATTGCTTGCAACTAAACCTTCTCAAAGGATAAGGTATTCTATGAAGCAAAGTTGCTAGATGAACGTGTGTATAACTTCACCAGTCCTTCTCTATTGGGCTGAGATTATTTCTTGCACATATGTCAAGATTTTAGAAAGAAGAAACTGTAGTGAAGGAATTTCAGAAATAAAAAAGGTTACTGAGAAATGTTTTTCATGTTCCATTGTTATTTTAGGAGGCTTGATCTTTTGGCAATATTTAGCTAGTTTCTCAACACTCTACAAACTTAAATATAAATAACATTTAATTGTAGATACCAATTTCATTTGCCCGAGTTTAGAAATTATACCAGTGCTAAACATGTAAACATTTATACAGTTGTTTGGATGCCCTTAGACACCCATTTCTCTGTGGGCCAAGATGGCGAGTAGTCCCATCAATGGACATTATCAGATGGGGTCTGGGATCTACTGCAATGCGTATTACTGAGGAGTACATTTATCGCAAGCCTCAGGTATTCATCTAATCGATGCCCCTTATATGCAATAAATCCCTTCGTTGCCTTTTGAGTTCCTTGATGCTTGTATAACAGCTTTTATAATTGTTGGTGTCTGATGTCCTCAATTTTTTTCTAACTAATGTTTCTTTTCATCATATGTATAATCTGCTTTATGTCTTGATGTTAAAGTTTGTTTAACTTATTACATTACTAAAATGAGTACGATACATGAAACAAAGTTTGACTAATGGGAGTTTTCTATGGTTTAGCGCATCAGACTTGCGCATTTCATCGACTTAATGGAGATGTTGAATCCCCATCCAAAGCCAAAGGTAATTATTGATTAAAGTTTATTTTTCCTGAAATTGTTGTTTCTATTGTATTTTGCTTTAAAATAGTTCCATTTCTTTCGTCATTAATAGTGAAATAGTTAATTGCCCAAGATTCTTAGCCATTTCACGTGCACTTTTGCATACCATTTATTGAAGTTATAAGTGCAACTGAAGAAATCTCATATTATATAAGGATCAGTGAATTTAATAAATGTTCATAAAAAATTATCTTAATTTTTTTATCAATATTTATTCGACTTAAAAATCCAACTAGTCTTTCTAATTTTGTACCAATTTAATTAAAATTCAATTTTTTTTAAATAACGGATTGGTTTCTAGGTTTCCAATTGGAGTAGTTGAACTGTCCAATGTGGTCCGCTGATAAGAATGGACTAGTTAAGAAACATAAGTGGGAAGTACTCATGCACTTAAGCCTTCAGGTTTTAAATTGTAAACTTCACTTTGGCTTATTGATGGAAAACAGGTGAAGTCCCAGAGTTGGAATTTGGAGATTTAAGCCCTTTGCATGTCCTTTCCAACTTCTTGCGATTGCCATGTTCATTCCAATAATAGTAATTAGCTTTCACTATTTGGTATTACCTAGTTTTCCTATTAGTTGGAGGGATATAAACTTGATCTTAAAAGGTGTGATTTTTTTTTTATATTAAAAAAAATAGTTTACTGCTTATTCTAACTTGTGTCACTGTTGATGTCTGCAGAACTGGCTGGACCTACTTCCAGGCAAATGGCGTCTGTTATACTGCACTGGGAAGCATGTAGGCCTGACCCTTCGCCAACCACCTCTCCGTGTACTTGTTGGCGAAGTGCATTTAACAGTGACAAGAGAATCAAAATTTAAAGCTAATCTTTCATTTGACTCTGACATTGGATTCTCTGTGATGATTGGTCAGGACTGGCCTCTTGACAAAGCTGGTAAGAGTGGAAGATTGCAGGTGAATTCTTCATTTACACTAAGAGCTGGTAGACGGTTATATCTGAATCAAGACAAGACCACAGAGAAGTTCTTCTTTGGCCCTTCCAGCAATGTGGATGCTTTAGCTCAAAAATTTAAGGGCAAGAAATGGAGAAAAGTAATCCCTTTCAAGGAGTTTCCATCAAGTCTTCCGGCAGCCAAGCTTACATCAGGTGATATTGATGTGACAATAAATCTTGATGATCCATTAAATCGAAACATTTATACTGCGAAAAGTGTTCTGCAAGAACTAAGAACACAAATTCCCCCAGAAATGTTTGATTTGTCTAAGCTTGTATGTGGAACTTATGTGGACTCAAGGCTGCTTGTCCTACGAGGGGTTAATGGATCCGCGCTCCTATTTACAAGGTCTTTTATGGACAGAAACGGTTCTAGTTAGTTGTTGTGTAGGAGATTCAAAATTATTGTTTGACTGTATATTTTTCCTTGAATTGTATAGTTTGGTCCATTGTGATATCAATGAGCATTTCCTCCAACCTCAAGAAGTGGTCATCCCTTCTTATGTTTGATCGTCAAATATAAAAATTGTATATTTTTCAAGTAGTAGTGTTCTTGGTAAATAAATACTACTAGTTAAAAAATTGATAACAATGATAAGAAAAAAATAAGGATTAGTATCATATTTCTTGCTTTAGGGGGAATGCAGATGAATCTGTATGCGACTTCTAATTGTTACAGAGTTGTGTAGATAATTATTTTCATAAACACTTGTAAAAAAAAGAAAAATGAAATATATCTAATTCCAATTTTCATTCTTGACGTTTCCTTGAGACTTAATTGTGAAATTTTTAATACAATTACACCAATGAAAAATATTCTATTTATCTGCATAATTTAGAACAAATCTAGCAAGTATTTTATGATGATCTCGAATTTTAGTGTTTCACCGATGAATAAATTTCTAAAATCGACAATTGGGCTGTCCATTTTTCTTAAGATTTTAGATTTATGAAAAAAAATCAATAATAAGCCTTCAAACAGGTAAATCAAAAGTTCAAATTATGACCAAGTCTCATTAATTTTTATTTATTTTGAAAAATGTTATATTCAAGTTATCACTATCAATAAAAAAAGTTATATATCGCTCAAATATTAATAAAATTTTTGTTTAATTTATAGTGTTACAAAAATTCCAAGTTCGCCCTCCACCTTTATTCGCGGAATTAATATTAGAGAAACTTAAAACAAAAAAGGAAAGAAAAAAAAGGGTGTGAAGCATCATCTATGATAAATAACAGAAAACTCAAGAGAACAAAGTAAAAAAATGGTTAGAAAGTAAACATGAGATACAGAGCATACTGAAGTGAATGGTGTTAGCAGAATGACACAGATCTCATTCTACTTTGCACCTTTTCTTCAACATCTTAATATCACTTTGTCATTCAGAGAAAGGGAGTGTGGTGGTCCTATGATGACGAGGGAAAATCAAAGCTGCACGATTGTGGCAACCCAGCTAGTGTATAGACATTATTAACCAGGTATTTTCTTCCAACTGTGACACCAAGCAATCTTCATGTTGTTGTTCTTCTTATTTGTTCCTTTTGAATTTATCTCATAAACAAACAAATAGTTCCTAGCTTTAACAATTGATTGCTATAAGACTTTACTTTATGATTATTATTATGCAATCGGATCGTGTCGAGTAAGCCTTATGAAACAAACTTGATAATTGTACCCTCTTTCATTCACGCCCAGAAGAGTAAGAAAGTGTCCATGAATAATTGCCTTTATACAATAGCTAGGGTTCTTAGGCCATATAATAACAATGAAAAAGAAAAAACTCCTCAACTTAGATTATAATTTATAACTGTACTCTATTTTATGTATTGATTTTAATTTCAATAGATAAACTATTTTTTTATCCTAACATGATTGCGATTTTTTTTTAAATTTCAATTTAATTATGTTCTCAGTTTTCACATAGTTACTCTTTGTTCAATAAAAACAATATATTGATTAAAAAACTAGATGTTTTAGTAATTTTAGTTAATAATATTGTTGCATATTTATTGTTGTTTTTAGTCTGTATAAAAAAAGTTATCCTACAGTAATGAAAATAGTTTACTACCTTTAATACAAGTGGAGACCTTTTTCTAAAAGTTATTTATGCGAAAGTAATGTTCACAGGATCAATTCAAGTTAAAAACAATGTAAGTAAAAACGAAGAAATGTTTAAACTAAAAAAATGTTAATTTTACCCTTAAGAATTATCGTCTCTCTAAATAAAATTTTATATTTAAATCCTTAATAGAATATCTTCTCATTCAAATCAAGTGTAAGATCAAGTTGAAAATATTTGTTAATGTATCAGAAAAAATCTTTAATTTAATTTAGGTTTTAATACTTTAGAAATTAATTACGTAGCTTTTTTTTTTTTTTTACTTTAGAAATTACTAAGAGAAGGACTTTTCGTGGATGAAATTTATTCAAAAGATTTGCACTGACCTACCAAACAATTTAAATTTTCTAAATTGAATTTAAATCCTTTACTCATATTTTTCAATTACTAAATAAAGAGTATTTTTATGTTTTTAATTATATAATTTTAGTTCATTTAAAATACTAACACATCGTGGAGGAAAAAAAACATTTTTCTTTCAAATCAATTTTACATCATCTTGGTGCACAACACGTTTCATGAGCATTTTTTATAGAATAATACTGTAGAACATGAAAAATGTAGATGAAGGAAAAAATGGTTAACATTCATTTGAGAAAAAAAATAAGAGTAATAAAGGGTTATACATTTACAGAGACGCCAAGAGCCAAAAGCTATCAAATCTAGCTTTTATTAGAATTCCATGAATATCCAAAGAAAACCAAAAGGGTAAAAGGAAAACACTGAACTATGACTTTTTTTCTCTCTATGTTTTTTTTTTTTCTCTTCTTTTGGTTTGATAAAAATTACAGCTTTGGTGTAACTGTGAGATTCCCTGCACAATAAGGGGGATGGGGTTAGTGCTCCTTGCGGAGATGAAACAATACTTGTCATCTGATGTTCATTTCATTTGTATAATCCTTCCTAATTCATGAATTTCCGGCAGTTTGGAGCTTTACATAGGCAGGGGACTTTGAATTCATCTGGCTCGTCAGGATCAAACAAGTAGTCATACCTGCTCAAACCAAAACAATCAGCATCAACTGTAAACAACATGCCCATGCACAAACCACACGCACAGAGAGACACATACGTTAACTCGTCACCGGCAGACACGATGGTCTTAGCAATGAGCACAATCCGGCTCTCGTCATCACCGACACTCATGATCCTTGCATAGCAATTTGGCATACACTGTATGAACACCAGAAAACAGATTAGACGAGTATCCAGTATTGAGAATCAGAGAACCATGATGTACAAAAAATGTCAATTCAAGATAGGTTGACTCACTGAATGATTAATCAGCCGTGCTATATTCCCTTTATCAGTGGCATCTACCACCACTTCTTCACTTATCTTAAACAGCTGGAAAGACAAGAGAGTAGGGCAGTTTAGTTTAACAACATAACATGTAAATAATATGATGACCAGTATGGTTGTATTAATAGGCAGACATAGGGGAATATACTCACGTAGCAATCTTTCCCTTCTAATCTATAGCGTGCCTCCCTCAAATCTGCAATGCTGCGTCTCACTTGTTCACCACGATATTCAAGGACCTGCTTACGATTAAAATCATGCTCACTATTGCAACAGATAAAGGTTGTACATGGAAAAGTAGGAAAACATAAAGGATCGATCCAAGGGCAATCATTTTATGCATTTGATAATGTTAGAATCATAATGAAAGCAAAGGATGATATATTTTGCATACAAGTGAAGCAGAAAGCCCAGAGAATACTCAGGACCCAACAAGGCAAAGGAGACTGTAATTAAACTTTGTCCGGCTTTGCATGATTTTGAGAATTGCTTCATGAGCCTGAGTGCTCATGGCCACGGATATCATGGCATATTAAATGTTTTTTAATGTTCTACCATTTGAAATTACTTAAGAAAACCAAAGATTGTCAAGGGTTCGTTTAGTTTTAGCAAACACTTTCTGTTTCCATTTGTTGCTTTCACAAATAATTACAAACATGTCAATATTTTCACTGTATTCTGTATAAATTTATGAAAGTAGAAAACAAAGGGGAATTTTATATTTACTTATGAAAACTGAAAGTTTTTAAAATCAAACAGGCCTAAGATAAGATATTCAGTTGAAATGAAGCACTATATTCCTTCACTCTATGTCAATACTAGTTGACAAGTCCAAAGAAAAGAGCTTTGGAAAGGGTATACTTTGCAGGACAGGACTAGGTTGTAATAGAATAAAACCTCTGTTTTTGTAAAACTGAGTGATATTTGCCACATTAGTAAAATAAATATTTCTGTTACATATTGTTTAGTCCCACATCAGTGAAGCTTGATTTACAAGCTTCATGACTGTATTATATAAATTGCATTGCCAGATGAGAAATCAGAAAATCAATAACAAGATCATTAATTTTCAGATTTACATTTTCTTAGATCTAAGCTTTCTTTTTAGTATCAAGAAGTTCGCTTTTCTGATTACTGTGAGATACAAGTAATAAATACTGAGGTTGTTAAGATGATTTTTCGAAGGAGTACCCCTCCCCTTAATGTGCTGCTCAGTTTCATGCAAAAAATAGAATAGAATATATCACTTATGTTGTACTTTCAAGTGCTCTTCCAAGTGCTTAAGTAGTATAACAACTTATCAACTTATCGAACTTCATAATACTAATAAAAATATCTATAGTTGTTGATTGACCATCAGACACAAGCAGGTTATGGTTTTTGTAATGTTATCATTCATACCATTTCTCCTTCCTGAATATTTCTACGCGCAAAGAGGCCCCATCCATGTATGCCTGATCTACCAAAGCAAACCCGTTCATTTTCAGTTCTCTGGAATCATACAAGGGTACCCATAAAACAGTCAGAAAATTGACCACTGATGCAAATAATCCACCTAGAAGGAGAAGAGTTACCTGCAAGTAGTAAAGCCGTTCCCTGAAAGAAGAAAATGCCTGGGGTTCATGTACCACCTGATTTAGGGAAGAGATAAAGAATAGGAATGAGGGGAAGAAAGGCAGGAGAGACAGTCCAAATCTTAAATTAGAGTAAAGAATCAGTTAGAAAATCTATTGTACAAAAAAAAAATCCAATATAATTTTCAAAAGGGAAAAAAGGTTTACTCTGGGTGTATTTAAACTCTGTATTGCATCTAAAGGATGATGATAGTGACCCCTAACTTGATGAGAAACGGCTTCATCTGCAGCTCTCTACCCAGAAGAAGAAATAAAAATGAGATGCGCAGCATTTTATTTTTTTAAGGTTGCAAAGAAAACTTCAGAGGCAACAGTGGATATCAGAGACACATTTAGTGGAAATAGAAACATGACAATTAACATATAGTAAATATCAGAGACATGTGGTTTAAGTACTATCTTACAGATATTCACCAACAAGGACAACAATTTTCTCCAATCTACCTTTTTGGTATGGTTTATTCTTTGAAAGATTCGGCACCTAGCTGCAGAAAATGGTTCATGCTCAGTGTTATCAACAGGAGTGTCGTCTTGTTTTCTTCTGTTAGACGAGATTAACCTTGAACCAGTTTTTTTCTTAGTTTGGAGAAGGCTTTTGGTTGAAATGACCCCAAGAGGAGTTTGCATAATCAAAACAGTATCTGGATTGGGAGCCCTGCAAAAAATAGACATGATTAAGATGAAAGGCAATTAAAAAGGAGATTCTAGATAACCCCATACTTTCGCAATTAAAAAAAGACAATTGTTGGGGGAAAAAGCAAAACTTCAAAGAAAATGGTGGAAAGAGGCAAAGGAGGATTAATCTCTTTCTTAGTCATAATTGAGGATCACATACCTGTGGTAAGCACAATAAGAGACCATTTTTGTTGTCTGCCGGCCATTTTTCTCCAAACAATGCAACTGCATTTAATGGAGAGAAGTCCAATAAAATTATCCAAGATAAAACATTCAGAATGTGTAATGTGTAAGGGCTCTATAACCTAAGTATCTCAATAGAATGCAGACTAAAAAGTAAAAACAAAAGAGAAGACAGTGAATAATTTTGTTAATGGAACACTAAATGAACAAGGATAATTCTCCTTTACAAGGTTTGCCCTTTCCCAACTGAGTTCTCCGACTCAATTCTCTTATAACTACTGAGCATCCAATTGCTGTAACCACCTAACTGTTTTGCTTCATTCTTAAATGTATACTTTCCATGTCTTCTCCTTTTGAGGTCTAATAGGATACAACAACAATCGATTCTTATCTCACTAGATATGGTTCAGCTACATGGATAAATTGATGCCAATGGGCCCTATCGATAGTAACCCTCATTAATTAGTCTTCTTGTATATGAAATTGATTTTTTTATTCTTAGTAAAGTCCAAACTGAAAATGCATGTTATGAAGGAGACTGGTGAGAAATGGTAATCAGTTATCAAAGCTGAAGTCATATAGGTTTCATTAAAACAGGGAGGTAAATTGAAATTTGTCATTAAACTTTTTTAAAATTAAAAGAAAGTTCAAATCACAAGATATCAAGCAAGCTAATTCAATCCGAGTGAATTCTCACCTCCATTCGATAACCGGCCCTTGATGCACACATGGCATGGAAATAAGTGGAACACTTGCAACATTGTGTACACGACCCATGAATTTGCTTGCAAATAACACAAATCTGAAAAATTCAAGTAATGAAGACTTTAGATTACATTTGCAAGAGGACCAAGAGACATCAAAAGGAAACCCAATGCAAGTGGCTCCCACCAAATGGAGTTTGGGGAGGCTAGATGAACATAGGCTTAGTCTTGCAAGTGAATAAACTGTTTCTAGCATTTGAACCTATGACCTCCTGATCACACGGCAACAACCTTAAAGTTGTGCCAAGGCTCATTCTCACCAAGAGATATTTAAATGATAAAATATAAAGAAACTCGGAGACTGGATTATTTCCTTTATACCACACACTATGAATAAAAAGATCAAATCAAATAGACACTCTTTCAGTTTTCAAAGTGGTGAGAAGAAGTTTTCACTTTGTGAAATAGCAAAGAATAAATCCACTTCAACCACTAACATTGTCACGGGAAAATTTTCGTTTAGATACCCCACCTTCACAAAAGAATTTGATGGAATACTTAGAATACCCAAGGCAGGCTCCATCTTCTCATCACTAGCAAAAGAGACTTCAGGTCGAAACCAAGCACAAGTGACATGAACCCATAACGTGTCAACATCAGTTGGCTTCAGAGCACCACCTGGGAGTCCAACAAGAGTTTAAAAGAACAAAATTCTAGTCATTAGAACCAAGATAGAAATATATCTGCAGAGCCTCTTGGTTACATGAACATTTATGCAATAATAAAACTCTTTACATTGTGACCAAACATGATTAAATGATAGTATAAAGAAGTTTTATTCTTACAACGGACCAAAATATAACTCATAGTCAAAGGGACGGCAATTCTCAACCACAGAAATAAAATTGATCACAAGTGTATATAGGTTAAAAGAACCAAGTTATATATTTCCAAAAATAGAGCTTACATCATTGTGTCATAACGTAAATTCATGGGCAAAAATATTCTTCGACAAGCTTAAGTTGATTTATATGAACACACAAGGTTAAAAAGAAATCAGGCGGGCATGCCCAAAAATATCACGGGACATTTGAAATATTGTCAAAAGACATACCTTTCACAGGACAAAGACAACACTCGCGCTTGATATGAGGCGTTTCACAGGCCTTACAAACCCAAGATGTAAAATCTCGGACATTTCTTGCTCCATAGCATTCTTGATGAACAGCTATTTGACATCTGTAAAATATATAATTTATTTTAATTGCAACAAAGTGAACACAGAGTAACCACAAAATTATTGCTTCATAATTCAGGCAAGCATAAGAAAAAGATGTTTGGTTTTATTGACAAAATGGTTTCATTGGCAAAAGGCCTGACTTATATGCATCAATGACAAGGCTGTAACAATTATTAGTCACAATGGTAAGCTTCTGAATTGAAATCATGAAGTGAGGAGAATATTGATACTTTTGCTATATGATATTTCAAAATACAGAGAAAAATTAAATCTTAGTTAAATCATTATTGGCTACAATATCTGTAGATGCACGCAGCATCTTGAATCCATATCTCTTTATGGGTTAAATATTGACCAAGTTAAAAAAAAAAAATGAACTGAAACTGTTACATTACCTGTTGCAAATAATAATTTTGTTGTAGTCCCAGTCTTCAACCCATCTACAGACAGCACAGCGTTCTGTAGTCCACTTAGCATAAACAGGTTCATACTTCTCTGTCAGAGAAAGTTTACAGTACAATTATCACTATGAGAACTTCATATGGCCAACTCATCAACATGAAAAATTGTATGCAAACTGAATGAGTAAAAGGTCACCTTGCAAGAAGGTAAGCAGCTTCTGCTTTCTTTCTTTCAGAGAAGGTTTCTTAGGTTTGGTAGGAACTTGAGCAATAGCATGAAATTCTGCCAACTGCAGCATCTGAGAAGTCAAATAGCTTTGTATTAGTTGCATGCATTTTGAATTCAAATATTCTAAGGACTAATTCATACGATGGAAAAAACTCCAATTAATAATTAATAATTATGATAATAATTGGAACAAGAATACTGTGGTTTACTTCTATATAAGAAGCCCATAAGTAGATCAAATGCATAAAAGAGGGTGGTTAGACATTTGAACAATCTTCGGGGACTAAATTAACCAATAGTTAGTATACTTTCAGCAGAAAGAGACAAGGAAATATCGTGAAAATTAAATAATAGTCGTATACAAACCCATTGTTCCAAAGGTAGCATGGAGTCTTTCACCCTAATACTTGTTCTCCAATTTCTTGATTTGGAACCTGTGTGTCGTTCCCATTCACTAAGTGCTTGCTTTTCTGCCCCACAAAACCCACACTTGCACACAACTCTAAAAGAGAAAAACACAAATCACAACCAAAAAAAAAATTAAGAGAAGAAATTAGTCAGTTTCCAACCTAGAAGTAATAACAACAGCATATTCAGAATTAGCAACAGGCAATTTGGAACGTCATAATGTGAATACTGAGATGTACAACTAATAAGCTACATTATATATTAGAAAAGCTGTGGTACCACCTTAAGCATGATTAAAACAAACTATATCTAGTATTGTTGTCAGCAAGAATTTAGGTAGCAATTTGATCTGTGCACAAATTGATGAAAAGTAGGAATTCTTCCAAGGGTTATAAGAGAAAAAGAGAATTCTTTGGGCACAATTTCTTATAAAACTATCAGTTCTTAAAGAACTACAACAAAAGAACATAAGCAAGAAACGTTGGTAGAAGTTCCAACAACAGTTTCATTCTTTTTTGGGGAAAAAGAATCTCCTTAGCAAACTAATGCTGCATTCTCCCTCTAAAGAGCTAAATATCAATCAGAAAATCAGATTATATCAATAGGTAATATTAGTTGCCAATCTTGAAAAACGCATTAATATATTACTACTTACTTACAGCATCCTTTAAAGATAACTAATATATTACTACTTACAAGTGAAAAATTACAATAGCCATTTAAAAAATTAATAAATTAGTAGAACTGTGATAGTCGCAACAGAGGACAGGAAAAAATTATGTCAAATTCTTCTGAAGGACTTTGAGCTTACGAATGAAGGCTTGGAAAATATATGCCTTCCACACCATTGCAGAGAACAGTGACCCTATTTGGAAGCACGAGTTGCTCATTGTTTTTGTTCCACCTGTACCAAAGCATCCACTACAGTTAGAAATTATATAAATAATCTAAAATATTTTATCTCAAATGCTATAACAATTTCTTTGACACACTCCTTAATATAGGGAAGTTCCATACGGGTCCCACTAAATAGGGAGTGGAACCCACATGATTTAATGGGTCTCACATCAATTTTACCCAAGAAAAGTGCTATTTTAGCACTACTCTTACCAAATAGAAATATTCTAAATTGGTATATGAACTTGAATCACAACGCATAGGCTTCATGAGAACTTTAAATGGAGTAATTAAGATTATGTCACAAAACCAGGGCTGGAGGAGATAAATAAAAGGACCAAAATAAACTTACTTGACTTTTGGATGTGGTTTTTCTGAATCTGACAACTCAAAATCAAACTTGGCTTTGCAAGTAGGGCAGTAATAATCAGTGCCTTCAAGATTCTACCAAAAAAGGAATACACCAATAAGCAAAATAAAAAATGACACTTTATGAGCTTCAAATGCTGAAAACTGGCATTATTAAGATATCAAGTAATGGGTAAACCTTGAAAAGGTGGTTAGAAATTTTGTCACATTCAGCATGTACCCACACTTTGCATCCATCACAGCGCACCTAATTTGGAGGGGACATTTGCAAAGATAAAAAGAAAAAGTTAATACTAAGCAATATAGTCTTTGAGCAGAAAAAAGAGTAACCTTAATTAATTAGTTAACAGGATTCGGCTACTTACCCAACTTCCACTATCTGAATGATTCCAAACCTTCTTGCATATGCCACAATAATGCTTTGATTTTGTTAACTGCAAAAGAAAGTAATTTAAAAACAGAAAAAAAATCTAAACACTTCCAGAACTTCAATTATAATGCTTTTGTTCCAGATTTAGATACAAAATCTGTTAGAAGAAAAACGAAAGATATACAAACCCTAGCACATGTTCTACATAGGAATTGCCCACCGGGGCTTGAATCCCTCGTTTTCTTTAATATCTTGTAAGGAAGGCTCAACCCACAGGCTTCACAGGGCCGTGTATCTTTCTTATCAAATAAATCCTGAAATGGAATTCAAATCAATGACGAACCCTTGAACTTTAGCAAAATGCCTCACTTATACGGAGTAATAATTACATAATCAAATGAGAAAAGCATGCCAAGACAGTCTCCGGCACACAAATGAGAAAAGAAAATGGGGGTGCCAAGTGCTCTCTCTATCCCTTACAAGCATCAATACGTCATCCTAAGTTTTTTATAATTGACCAACAAATGCAAATAATTATTACTGTAGATCAAAGATTCTAGAAATTTTACTAAATGAACCTTAATATTAATCTTTTCTACGGAAATCAAAGTGGCAGCACAACAATATTTTAAAAACATATTATTAGGGGTATAATTGAAAAAAAAAAAAACTATAATTGATACACCGTATTACGTTGAAAAACTAAAATGATAATGTCCTTATTTTAGGACTTATGTTTCCTTCCTAAAAGAAACTGACTATAGGACAGGCGGAGAACATTATCAATTACTTATTACCTCCATTCCTATATAGTATAAGACTCTTGAAAAATTTCTTGTACCTTTTTATCCGTCCTTCTTCAAATTGTTTCATGAATTAATTATCTTTTTTAATTCCTCAAAATACCCCCGATTACTCTACAATGTCTGTAGTCCGTAAACAATATTCCTTCTGATCTAACTGACAGATTTTTAAAAAAAATTGTGTTTTTCTTTTTCTATCAGTTTCAAATTTAAGATAATATTAGTTGCTCCTTTGTCAATTATACTCTTACCTAACATTTTTTGATTAATTTTCTTTATGTATTTATTGTATTGTAGAAATGAAAAATGGTAAAATATAAAACTTCATATACTATTTTATTAATATTAAGAAAATTTATTACATCTTTCTGCATAAAAACCTATAAAAATCTTAAAATACAGATAAAGATAATGGAAAACAATGGAGGGAGTGGATGCTATAATAATAATTAAATAAAAGCTTTCTCTCTATTGTGAGGATTGAAAAAAATGAGTAGTATGCCTTAATTAATTATGTTGAAGGCAATTAAGTAGAAAGAGTGAGATGAGAAGCACAATATCCTAGGGAAATTTTGAAAAAGTAATACAGATTGATAAGCATTTGACTAGATTAACCAACTTTCTTAATTCTTATAGGGGTGGAAAGCGTCCTAGATACAATGCACCAGAATTTGAACAGCCAACCAGTCATGCAGTTCCCAAATGGTGGGAAAGGAAAGAAGAGACCCTGTAGTTGACTTACCTGGTTCAGAAAACGATATCCTGCATAATGGTTTGAATGAGTGACTTCATGAAAGGCTTTCAGAATAGAATCATCATAACCATTGTTACTAGCTGCCGTGTTTATATCTGCTATCAACTTCTCTGTGAAACCCCTCTCTGCCAAAAATGCCTCCTCGATTGCCATTTGGAAGTCGGAAGGATTATAGAAACTCAACTCAGACTGCCCCTGAAATCTAAACCAAGAAACATCACGCCTAGTAAGCAAAAAACCTTCCACAAAGAAAAGTGGCAGTAGTTTCACACAATGTAAACAAGCAAACAGAAATAACCAACAACAACTCCACACCTGTCCACATAATCCACAAATGGAAAAATCATCCCATGCTTCACCCATGCATAATCCTGCCAAAATCACCAAAAACACAATAAATACACAACAAGTGTTCTCCATATAAGAAGTAATTATTCATACACAGTTACACATTGCATAATACACACCCTTTGATTCTCATTCCCAGCGTACCCAAGAAACATGACACAGGCTGCATCAGCTATACAAGACCTGAGAACCAACTCAGGTGCCTGAGTCATAGGATCAATAACAATGGCTGGCCAAAAAGGTTCCTTTCTCCCGGCTTTGGCCCACACTATGTCACCTGCATAAAAATCTTCTGGCCCAAATAACCCATTTCTCCTCTCCCCGTTATTCTCCTTCAACCCCATCAAACCAACTCCTTCCACCTCCGAAAACCTTCCCCTCTCGTCTTCTTCAACGGCCACCCCACCATGCCTCAAGACCAATGCCTCACCACCAGGCAAACTCGAACATTTGCTCCGCTCATAAGTCTTGCACAATGCGGAGTACTTACGAGCCTTAGACGCCGTTTTCTCCTCGTTTTTCCCTTTCTTTTGATTATTGCAAATTTTGGGCGCCCTGAAGCCGAGCTTCTCCTTCTTGCATTCAAACTCTTCATCATAATCACAATCTCGCACGCCACTACTACTCTTGCTCTCTTTCCTCCAATTATCAATAACAGAGTCGTTGAACCGCGAAGGCAGAACCTGAACTCTCCCCCTCGAAGTCCTAACCAGAGGTGGCCGCTGAACCTCGCTCTTCTTCTTCGCTTCCACCACGACGTCATTTTTCGCATTCGATTCCACTCCGTTGCACGATACCTGCGTGCACCACGTCGCAGAAAAACCCTTCTCCGACACGCCGGCGCCTAAAAGCCCGTGAAAACTCGCCGGAATCACGTCGCCAAGAAGGTTCAAAGGGTAGTAACCGTTGGTCTTCCTCTTCTTCCGAGCGTAGGAGCAATCGTCGTCCTCGCCCACCGAGTCACCGAGTTTGACCCGTTTCAGATTCGGCATTTGAGATTTCAAGTTACGTTTGATAATCATGGCTCTCTCTGCGGAAACAAATCACGGTGCCCGCATTAAATTGAAGCTAAAAACGATGTCAAAATCCCAACTTCTAGAACCCCAGAAAGGAAAATTTCACAGGGGAGTCCAAACGCCCGAGACACCCCATAAACCCTAATTCCGAATTGAATTCCGAGAAACAGAGCAACCGCCGAAGCGCAAAGAGGGACCGAATTCCATGGATAAATACGCCAAGAGGGTCAAAGGAAGTGAAACAATTTAGTGCGAGAATGTGGGAGAACCTGATCGATAAGATCGAATAAGCACAGAAGAAGAAAAGAGGGATCTCTCACTAGGAAAGAGAGAGAAAGAGAAGTTCAGAATAGAAACTTAAACATTTTATTGTTAGACAAATTGCAATGTAATTTGTATTATGTGGGACTGGACAAAAAAAAAATTGTTACATAGGACGGTGTTGTTTTAATTTAGGAAATTTTTAGAGAGAGGAACAAGGAAAGGGGTGACAGAGTAACACTAGAAAGAAGAGAGAGAAGAAGAAGTCGCGGCGTTATCTTGAGTGTGTTCATATGTTGTTATGTAGTTAGTTGATAGGCGAGATGCTAACTTGCGCATAGCGTGTTGGGAGCGTTATTTCTTCTTCCTATCCATGAGCTTGGTGATGACACACTCTGGTTGGGTTTCATGTGTACCATTTTCCTTTTATAAGTTTTCATGTAAGTGTAATTGTTATGGCTATGCTCGAGTCATCCTTTTGAGAACAGAGAGAACTGGATGACCAATTTTGTTATTGTTTGTTCCAAGAATTTTGGAGCCATAATATGTCACTTGCATATATGTCTATGTGTGGGAAACATGTTTTTTATGTTGTTGGTGTCCTTCATTTTTGTTTTCATGTTTTGCTATGGCTTTTTATGTTGTTGTCCATTTTCGGCTAAGGCTTTGGGCTTTGGGATTTGGCAATTTCACTGCCACAATAGAGTGCTAAAAAAAATTGTTTATGGATTTTGATATTTTTAGCAAGTTTTGTGGTATTCTCCGGTGGGGGAGGTAGCAATATTTTTTGGATGGGTACAATTTGAATTTCGTGAAATATAATTTTGTTGTGCTCGTAGACGACGGGGTTGGTCTAGGAGCAGAAGATTACGTTTGAAAATCGTTATTAGGGTTTGTTCCGAAGATCGGGTGTAGTAAAATTTTTTTTTTTACCAGAATGTTTTCTGTTGCTAGAGGAAGACGTGGAACAGTGCAAATAGGCACCAGTCTCAACCACGTTGAATGAGTTAAACACATTTAATGATGTGAATTGTAAGATTTTGTGTTTTATTTGATTAAGAACGTGGTTTGGTTTGGTTTGGTCTTGTGTTGTGTTTGGTTTGGTGGGTATATGAGGAAACCAAGTTCTGGTGATTGGATCTACGCACTACACGCCACTCACTCACTCACTCCATCCACTTCCTCTATTTTATGGGATGTTTTCATTCTCTAGAAAAATTATAAAGTATAAAGTTTTTTTATTCCAAGACGAAACCTCGCGCTTCTGAGTATTCAACTCATGGTGGATGAATAATTGGCCATCGTCCATGGATACGGATGAAGGTTCTAGAAATTTGAGAGACCTCTTCATACAAATTAAAAAAAAAAAAAGTGGTTTTTATTTTAATTTTGTTTGCCTTTTGGTTCGTTAACGAAACCTCCGGCGTGAAGCCATGGAAATTATTCATCATTCGTTATTATTATTATTGTTGGTGGTCTCTAGCAATAGAAGAAAAGTAAGCACGTATATATTAATTATAGAAACCCCTTTTGGGTATCTAATTTATGTCTAATGGATACCGTGATTTATTCATATAACTCTGAACTTGAAAATGAAAATGTTTGTTTAGTGGATTATTTTTTTATTTATCTACGTTGTTAAATTAAAGGGAAAAAGTAGAGAGAGAAGATTTATGAGATGCAGAGAGCAAGAAGATGATGAACTGTAGATCACGTGAGTGAAGTTAACTCTTTTTTACTATTATTATTATTATTACTATTAGAGGCTTATGATTTTAGAGTGTGTTGACATGTGTTTGTTTAGGGTTTTTGAAGTTGTGTAGAATGGTTGCTCTGTTTTGTGTTTGAGAGATGCTTTTCTTGTTATCCACTTCGAGAGGAGGGGCATATCATGGTGGTGGCTGCTTTTCAGCTTTTTCTTATCTTTGGATCATTCCAAAACAAAAAATAATTAACAATGAAAGAAGATCTACATTTTCTTTTTCATAAACATTATCCATCACTATTTTAAGATTTCTGTTTCAAGTTAATATGAATTCATCATGCTAAACAAAAACGCAAGTGTTTATTTTGGCTTCATGTTTTTGTTCAAGTTTTCATTCACTTTCTCTTTGTCTTTTGACTTGTTGAGAACATATATTACATGGATGGGGGATGTTTGGTCTCCGATAACTTTTATCGTGATTATTATGAACGTGAAAAGGTTTTCATAATTTGACATGATATTTTTAGAATAAATCTTACGAGTAATTATCCATAACATAAAAGGATTTTAATTATTTTATTATGGTAATCTTAATCCAGTAAAATATTCTCTATTCATCATATAATTCTTCCTTATATGAAGAAAATATTTATTGAGCGAAACATAATAATTTCATTACCATAAAATATTCTTTTAACTTAAGAAATTTGGATTCTCACTCTCCAATAAAACCGATTTTGTGATAAATGTAACTAGAAAATATAATCAAAAATATTATTTTCTTACGCATAAATCAAATATGAGAATAAACCTTCTTATTTCAAAATAATTTTTTTCTTATACTAAACGTCTTCTTAATATAAAGTAATTTTACATAAAATTATAATACAAGCGATTTATAAGTGAATGACGGTATAAAATGTTTCTCATAATATACTAAAATGGATAATAAACAACAACATTGATATAAATTAATTCAAGTATTTAGTGTTTATTTATGTTGAATGTTTAGAAATTAATTTTATCGTCCCAAGTGATATACTTAAGATTATTTGTGGTGGAGAATAATTATGATTAAAAATAAATAAATTAAGAGACGAAGGAAAAGAACGACGATAGAAAAGTCAAGGCTGGGAGACTCCACTTTTTCTTAATCATTACTAATATTTTTATTATTATTATTTACTTTTGAAAAATATTTCATTTCATTTAAAAGTTTTAAATAATATTCCCATTTCGAAACTTGCCATAAAAATTAATACGTCATAGTCAGGTTTATTAAATGTATTTTTTCTCAATAGTACGTGAATATTGAATTTCAATATTATTAGAATTACAAATGTAAACGTGATATTTTTTTAATTATACAATAATCTTAGAATTAAATGACATATTTTAATAATTAATTATGCACTAAATTTTAGAGTGATTTTGATATTTTGGAATAAACGGTTTCTTTTTAGTCAACGAAAAAGTAAAGAAGCAAAATATACTGGGAAATTAACACTGAAATGTATTTTATTATTTAGGTAAATACTATTAGTCATAAATTTAGAGATTAGTCTCAAAGGATTCAATTTAATATAATTAAACTGCTTATCTTATTATTTGATCCATCTTGTTCATATTTTAAATATTTTGAAAATTTTACTACTAAATGCCCTATTTCGTTTGCTTATCACTGTTTAATGTTTGATCTAGTGGTAGAGTTTGGAAGTTTTTGTGTTTAAAGGTTCAAGCAAGCATTTTTATTTGTTGTAAAATTTATAGGTAAGAGAAGATAAAACCAAAAGTTCATGGAGGGTCATACTTTGTGTGATTTTCTTGCTAAAACTATTGAAAAAAACACGTGTTTTTACTTTATTGGATATAACTTTATTTTAGTGGTTATTGTGTTGAAGGGGTTTGTGTTAATATATTATATTTATGATTTGATTGGGTTGAAATGGTAATGTTTTATGATTTAATTTTGTGGCATTGTTCTACCCATGAACATGACCCTCACATTTGAAATTATACATTATTTCCAAGTTGATTTATATGGCCTCTATTTTTGTCATTAATTGAATTTGAAGTGTAAGTGACAGTGACATAGCACAAACATGTATATGCAATGATCCACCTGTCCACATCATACATAATATATCTTACTTTTAGCCCACAATATGCAAAGGTAATTCACTTTTCACGTGTCACACACACATTTCATTTATGTTTTCATTTTTTCAAAATGAAATTGTAATTTGACACCTACCTGAAGAGGTCTTTGATGCTTTGCCATTGTAGCATAGGTAGGATCATGTTCATAGCAGCTTCTTCCTTCTATTAAGTCAATCTTCATGCAGAATAATATACGTTCGGTTATGTAATGATTAATGGAACAAAGATGTGACCAATAGGAATTATATGGAATAAAATAAAAGGTTACTATTTTATTATTTAAATATTTTATAATAAAATAAATAATCCAGATTAGAGAAAGAGAATAAGTTATATGTTAAAAATGAAAATTTTAGAGAAGGAAATTATTAATGATATTTATATGGACATAGTACAGCATTTTTTATTTTATTTTTCCATATTCAACAAACCTATGTACATACGTGGAAGGTTATTCCTGTCTTTAGAGACGATGATACAATAGATAAGAGATGAACTACCCTAAGTTGGGGTCTGGTTTATTCAGCAAATATCTGCTCAAACATACAGAGAGTCCACATAAGTTCTGAACACATATAACTGCTGAGTTTGATCAGATATAGCTACTCGACTCTACCTTCTTCCTACTATATCAGTCATAAAGTCATTCATTCATTCCCTCTTGCTCTCACATTCTTCAGTTCTTGCAAATCTTCCACGGATTCTTGGTTGACTGTCAGCAAGAGCCTTCCTGCAAGCATACTGGAAAAAAAGATGTATATCATCAGCTGATTCGATTGAAAATAAGATCAATAAAACTTGGTAGCGAAAGAAAACCACTGTTGATGCCACACTTAACAACTTAATACTATATGAAGGAGTATCAGGTTGTTCGAGATGTGATTTTTTATATTAACTGAGAAGCAAGTAAATTTTAGCTTCTAAGTTTTTAAGTAAAATTGACATGGTTTGTTTGCTTTGTACCGGATTTCCAAACACATACAAGTCAAAAGATAGCAAAAACTAACTACACATTTCAAAGCTTCAAGAGCTGAGGTAACGAACTAATGATAAACATTTATAAAAGGAACTGCTCACTCATCCATGAGATATACATGGAATTGAATAAAACAAATTCTAGAAAACATGAGAACAGAAGACAAACATGAATGTCATGCTTTAGAATTTTCAGCCATTGTATTCATGTGAAACTATGGGATGTTAGAGGAATGGTGAACCTTGATTTTCCTCCCAAAGTTCCTCTTTGTCCTCTTATTTCTGTATCTGGAGAGCTTTTGGAAGCGTTCTTCACTGGTGCAGTTGCTGATAAGGAAGGGCCTCTCAAGGGGTGATTGGACAATGTTCATGTTTCCGTTACCAAGAGTCTGTCAAAATAGTTGATTAAACACAAGATTTTGATGAGTTTATTCACGCAAAGAAGAGCAATAAATGAATCTAATTATTTTTGCTTCTGCACAAAAAAGTATAATTTGTTGGATAAAGTAATCTAATGGGTGCCTGGAAAGACATGAGTTGAGATAAGGGCAAATTAAGTGACAGATATTTATTACACTACAGGTTCAGGACTTGCACGATATCGAGAAGCATGTTAATCACATGGATACATGGCAAAAGGAACCATAATAATTTTGGTGCATTTTTGTAACAGACTTTTAATTTCTGGTCACGCAAGCAGATTATGAATTTTTTAGACATTTGAACTAACAGCTTCCAGCAAAAGCAATCTTTAAAATATATTAGGTATAATATTGTCAAATTTGTTACTTCCAATTAAAGCAATCAGATTGAGGTCATGTCATCAGTTTTCATTTCCTTACTGCTTCAACCTTAAGACTGATCAGAGGATCAGTTGATGATTGGAAGAGGTGAATTTTTCTTCTTGATGGGAGTTATGTCTCTCTCTGTATTGAGTTTGTTAGGATTTTACTAAGGGTTAACACAACTTAGGTTTAACCAAGAGATACATCAGATAAACTTTAAAAAATTATGACATCACGTTGAGTAAGACAATAGGTTTATTGATTTTTCTCACTTATATGTTTCATTCCTTGATAAGATATATCATGGCGGCCAAATTTTAAGCTTTTACTCTAAGCATGTCAAGAAAAGAAGCAGAATTCTGAAAATATCAGCACTTCTAATTCAAGACAAAGTTGCTCCCACAGCTAGAGTGTAGTAAAAAAGAAGCCATGGTCCTTACATCTCCTTAAGCTACTATCTTTAGGCACTGCTAGATTTGATGGTGATTTAATTAAATTAAAAAAAAAAAAAGGGAATGTATATACAAAGAGGTTAAGTTAAACCTTTATATCTCCTTCACTAAGTGATCTCCGCATGCCATAAACTGCATTGAAATCGATTGCAGGGATATCAATGAAAGCAGGCTTCAGTGCAGCTCCACGAATCCAGTCCATTGAGCTTAAACTTCCTGAGCTGATACTCTTTCCTAATTGCATGTCAGGAAGTGGCTTGTTTTCTTGAATTGCATTTTCATCAATGTCCAGAAGAGGAACCTTGATTTCCAGAATCTCAGAGAGTGGTGAATCTATTGCTGCCTTTTCTAAGAGATCCTTTTTGCATTCATAGAATACCTCACTCAGAAATTGATCATTTTGAAGAATATCAATATCGGTGGATTTTAGTCCCTGGGAGGAAACATCTTCCCCACAAGATATCATTGAGATGGCGGCTCTCATGGGATCCAGGTCCATGATAGGTTCTTCAAGAATAGGTTCAGGAGCTTTGAACAGATCTCCCTCTGCTGCCAAATCATACTCTGACATGGCAGAAGACTGAAGAAGATCATCCTGCATTAAGGACATGGAGAAGTCAATGAAATAGTAATTAACAGATGTAATCCAGCTATAGAAATGAAATTAACTTTACTCGTAGAGCCAAATAAAGATAAAAATAAAGAATGTAAAACCAGAATGCAATAACTGGCAAGTGAAAGCAGAATTTAGCTTTAGAACAGAAAAAGACACAGACTATCAACTATTAAAGACAAATATGAAATAAAAGTATTGTACCGAAAGCAATAACTGTAATGCAACAAGAAAAAGATAGGACACCTCACAATATGTCAATTCCAGACACGGTATGGGGTACATGATTTACACTTCCCTCTCCCATACCCTGCACCCTCAAAAAGATGTGCCATCAACACTTTCAATGTTTAGTCATAGTCTATATACAGTAGTCAATTGTTGTGGCCATGTAAAGCTTGTTTCCTACTGGTTATCATGTTTAACTTGCTAATGCCGAGAAGTTGCCCTAAGATGATATTCCTGACATATCAATGATGCCAAAAGTTTTCAGGATGATATTTGCATGATTCCATCAAGTAAAGTGATTCTTAAAGCAACTGACCACATTATAAATTTCTTAGAATGGCAAAAGATTCCAATTGCATATCATGGTCATCCAACCAAAACATGATTTATGGATGGGATTATCCTCAACTTTTTTAGAAAGAGAGAAACAGCAAAAAAGAGTGAGAATCAATCTGAGATAGTGAGGTGACAGAAAAAGCTATATGTCAGTAAGAGAATTGGGCAAGAGCTTCTAAGAGTTTCAAGCATAATCTAAGAAATATGTAAGATTCTCCAGTTTAGGAAATTGACCCAAGAACTTATTATCAGAATAGTACGTATTGCAGGTTAAACGATAAAGGGATAAAAAGACAAGGGTCTTCTTCATCTTCTTCTTTTAATTTCAATACAAATCAAATTCCACACACAGTGGCAAACACCATATTCCTACAGCAAAGCAGAAGCCTTGCTGTAAACGAATACATATTCAGCTAAACCTTCACAAACAAAAAGAATGTCTGCTTAAATATATAGGTTATCAAATTTGAATTCAATAGATGGTTTCAAATTCGAAGCCATGCACCAACGCAAACCTGGCTTTGAAAGAAAATTCAGGAGTTAACAGCTGAAACAGTGAAACTAGAACGACACACAGTCCAGAATACAGTTCATTATAACTCAGATAGAGTATGGATCACTAATTCCTTCGCATGAATTATTAAAATGAGTATATATAAAGGAAGCCAGTTAAAAGCAAATAATTGACGAACAGATATAAATTCACACTTCAAAACATTTAAAGCAGCAAAGGTTCGAATCCTATCTATGTCAATTATTTAAGGTTATGCTGTAAGCAATATCATTATAAATCCCAATATCCTCGTGGGTGGCCTTCCTTTGACAAAACCAGAAGGTGGATTAGTCAAGCATGCACCTTCCCTGATTACAAGGCACTATCACCTCAATCTTTGTTTGAAATTTCAGTGCCAAAACAGCAAACCACACCACATGAAAACAACCTAATTTTACCATTTATTTAAATGTAACAGGAGCAGAAATAGAAATAACCTTTTCTAGAACTATATGTAGTGCTCGACAAATACTATGAGGAAATGATTAAGTTGAGCATTAGCAAACCCCGTTCCTTTACTCTTTTTCCTTACTAAAAAGAAGTAAAGCGAATAAAAGTCCTTTTTCTCTTTAATCTCCCTCCTCAGTGCGGCGCAAAAGGACAAACTCCACTGAGAGTTCACACTAGAAACTTGTAACAATAGGAAGAAAGATTATACAAGACGGAACTATCACAAAGAAAATACTTCCTTTTATACCCTTTTCTTTTTCTTTCCTTTTTCTCCTGCTTTTTTAGATCCAGCGTATGAATCCAACTACAGTTGTTTCCACTTGTGGTATTAATAAGAGAAAACATTCATAAAGAGAAGGAGCAAAACTCAAATGAATAAGCATATATTAAGTTAGAAAATGTTTGGTTATAAGCTTTCCTTCTTCTGCTTGATACTACCAATCAAGGAAGAAACCGCAAATCATCTACTAAAAGAGGAAGAAACTTCACAAAAAAATCTGAAATGTGAGAAATAAACATTTACGTGAAAATTAAGACATCAACATACAAAAAACTAAGTCTAATTCTCTAATACAAAGTGACCCATTCTTTGTTGCCCCATTTACTCCAAAGAAATTAATAGGGACAATTCAGAGAAAGGAAGAAATAGCAGGGAAACAAAGTTTCAAATTTTAATGCTTATGAAGAAAAAGAAGAAGAAAAAATCAACAAGTGCTGATAAACAGAGGAAAGACAGGGGAATGAGTAGAGACAGGTAGAGACCAACAGGGGAATGGAAAGATACCATTGAAAAAGCATTGTACTTCTGGGTTTTGCAGTACTCCTCAAGCTGGTGAAGCTCTTGAGAGAGGCTGTGCAAATATGGGAAGATAAGACCAGTTTCAGCATACATTTCTCCAATACTGAACCTAATTCAGATGAGAGCTAGATAGAAATATGTTCCAATGGAAACAGGGTAAAAACAGAGCAAGAGAAACTCAAACAGAGTGGTTTGAGGTTGGAGATTTATTAATTTAGGACAAAGGTGGAAAGAGAATGAGTATTTATATGAAGAAAAATGAGAAGTAAATAGGGCAATAATGATAGTATGGCTGCAGGACTTTGGAAATACATGATGTGAGAAGAAAATATTTAAGTAAGGACAAAGTAGGAAAAGGACAGAACCATTTTATAATGCAGTGTCCCCAATCATGTTTCTTGTCATACCCTTTTTAAAGAAAAAATGAAAAAGGGTATTGTTTTTAATGACTATATTAAATAATTTGTGGCATCATATTTGCGAATCGCAGAGGCAGATGAGTTGCACCAAGCCAATGGCAGTGCAGTGTGGACATAATTGTGATCATGGTGGAGGGGATGGTGGTGCCTGGACTCACTCATGGCAACAGTAGCCCAGTGTAACAGTTGCCAATATACTCATAGTCACAAATAATTGAACATCATCATTTAGTCATACTTCATCATGTATAATAAATTCAACAAATTTCTCTCACATTCACTCTATTTTCACAATATTATTAATACTCACACACTCTTTATTTTTATTCTAAAAGAAATCTTCAAATTCATAACATAGTAACATCATAATCATTATTTTATTATAGATTTTTTTTCATGATATAAAGCTATCACGTGAAGTACGGGTGCCATAGAGGGTCCATTACAATTTTCTTTTTCATTGTGTTGAGAATATTTTAATAGAAGTAGTAAACTAAATATTAGAAATAAATTACTCGTTACAGTTAAAAATAATGTCTCTGAGTTCGTCACTGTCAGAGTGTTTTTCTTTTTCTCTTCTTCCTCTGTTTTTCTTTTTCATTTTTAGTGATTCAATAATGTTGACAATGAGAATTGCATAGAGCATCTCAGAAGTGTCAAAGAGAAAAGAAAGATAATTAATGAACCGTGATGATTTGCTATCTTTTGGCTTTCAATGATTATATCGATCCCCTTAAATTTTACCTCACCATTTTCAATTATTTTCCTTCAAAAGATTTTCTTGTTCTCGGTGTGGGAATGATAAGTGTTAAGTTCCAGCAGTTTGCTTCTTTTATTTCATTTCTTTAATTTTTAGGGTTCCCGTTGTTGGATTCTGGGAATTTACTAAATGAAAAGTTTTTATATTTGATTATGCCTTTGACTTTGAAATGGACCAATCAGAAATATTGCTTCTTTTTCACTGTATTTTTCAATCTACTGTTTGCTCGTCAAAGTTTTCACAAATTCTTAAAGTAACTCAATTATATTATATATATAAAGTGTTGAGAATAAAAATTAATTAATTATTATTTTGATACATTAGTTTTACATTATTTTGAAATTGAGAGAAAGAATTTTTTCTTAATTTATTAAAATATATTTTAAAAATAAAATTATAATTGATGATAATTTTAAATATCTTTTAAAAATAAAATTATGATTGATAATAATTTTAAAATAAATAACATCTTAAATATAAACATCTTAAATATAGACATTAATGAAAGTATATTATTATATAAAGATATAAGTTAGAATATTTTCATTTCTAAATAAATATAGTTTTAATTTTTTTTATATACTTATAAAAAATTTAAAATAAAATAAAATTATTTTTTAAATATAAAAATATATTTTTATATTTTTATAAACAATAATAATTACAATTATAATAATAATTACTTTTATTTGTTTATATAATTTTTATTTATATCTTTTTCTCTTCTTTTTTTTCGTCTTTCACCTCTCCATTTTTTACCCTTCAATTTCATATTTTTAATTTTTTTTTACCACTTTTTCACTTGCTTTTTATTATTATTATTATTATTATTATTATTATTATTATTATTATTTCACTTCCATTTTTATTTTTTCACATTTTCATCTTATTATATAAAAATTATGAGTTTTTTTCTTTCATTTTCACTTTAAGTAAAACATTTTTGTTTATTTTTTTTTAACTATTATAATACATTACCATTTATACTATTTAATCAGTTAGTTTGATATTTTATAATATTCAATTTCCATGTTAAAATCTAAAAAAAAAAAGTTTAATTTTAAAGATATTTATGAAAAAAATTATATATTCATTTTTAAGAAAAAAAAGTAAATATATGATAAAATAAATTTTAACTTACTAAATTTAAATTTAATAAAATAATATTTTTAATAAAATAATATTAAAAATATTATTGAATAACTTACCATATAAATTATATAATAATTAATGATTTTTATATATTTATTTTATATCAATATAAATGATTTATAATTTTTTAAAATTTTATATAATATATATTTTTATATTATAAATAATTTTAATATATATTATATTCAATTTAGTTTTTCTTTTTTTTTAATTTATAATTCGGTCTTGGACAGAATAATTACATATAAATATATTTGTTTATTTAAAAAAAATAAAAATGTATTTATTTTTAATGATCTAACAGTATTAAATTAAAGGAAAAATAATAAAAGAGACTGAAAAATCTCACACTGATAATTTATTGTGGGAGTGGATTTCTCTCTTTTATGTTAATATATAACATAGTTTTGGTTGTGACGTTGAATGTGAATGAAAGATGTTTAAGAAATTGTTGGAACTCTTAATTATTGTTCTTGTGTTATAAACTTTCATGATTAAAGGTCACTTGCAAGTGCTAATCACAACTGTGAAGAATGGAAAAGCATGAAGTGCATCGTTCAAGTCACATCCACTATTGCAGAGGCCAAATATGTAGCAAACATTATTTTGTTTTCTATAAATTTTGTTTCATCAAACACTCTTTTTGGCCAATCTACATTGAAGAGTTGCTGAATGGAATAGGGTGAGGGGACTACTCATCCACCCCAGTTTTAGTAATCAAGTCTCTTCGTTATATCTTAATCCGTAGCAAAGTTTTTCTCTTCTTTTCTAACATTTTCCCTCTCATCAAACACTTTCATTTTTCTTATATGTACAAATCATTTGGATGTGTTCATGATTTTAGTTTTAGATGGTTGGATATGATTGGTTGGGTTTGTCATCATTAAGAAAGAATGTGGTGAAGGGTTATAAATTCACACTCACATCCATTATTATTAACCTGGTCCAATCAAATTAAATAGTTCTTAATCAAACTTTACTTGTTTATCCATCACATCATATTAGTTTAAGATAAGTTTTGATCATGTTCGTACAAAATATACTAACTGTTAATAATTTAATATATTTTTAACTATTTTTAAACACTACAAACTTAAAAAAAAAATACTATAGAAACGTTTTGAAATTTTATTTGAGTTCATGTATTATTATTATTATTATTATATATATGATAATTAAATTGATTACAGGTCAAAAATCAAATATTTTAATTAGATAATTAACCAATCAAATAATAAAAAGACTTTTAATTTTGGGTTATTAGATCAGGTTTTTACTAGAGTCATTGAACTCTTTCTATTTCTAATTATAGCACTTATATTCATTAGATATATATGGGATGAAAATCTTAAATACACTTACTTCATGGTATTTTATCCATTTCGTCTCTAAAAGAGATTATGTTCTTTCATGGTACACTAAATTTTCCGTCAAACGTACGAAACTTTTGACTATGATAGTAAATTACTATAGTGTTTTCTCTTGTTTTTTTTTTTTTTTTTTTCAAAAATTGTGAGCCAAACTTTTAACACACTTTCTGTTACAAGCATATATTCAACTTTTATAGTAGATAATAGTATAGTATATTTCAACTAATTATATTTACCGAACGCACGATGTTACAAATTATTTTATCAATATCTCATCTTAACCAAACTCAATAGTATGACTCTAGTATAGGCCAAGTCAATATACATATTTCACATATCTATGCATGCCAATGCATTTTGCCTACCTGCCTCGTATACCTATCAAACCCTATCAACATACATAATCCTAACATATGATAAGTTTTATATAACTTAGCCTAATAATAGTTTAAAAGTATATTTTTTAAATTAATTTTATTGATAAAATAGTGATAAATTAAAGTTTTAAAATAAATAATATCATAATTATCAAATATGGATGTTCCCAACAAGATTTAAACATAATTTCGATCCTTTTAGTCATTAATTATGAAATTTATTTATTCATTGAGATTAAGAATATAATATAAACACTTTTTTTTCATTGAAAATAAAATTGTGATAAATTACAATTTTAAATATATAGTAATAATTAATCGTAATAATCATAAAGTCCAAATATTTTTTTTAGATAAAATAAAACGTAATTCATTAATTAATAATTAATTTAGCATATTAATCAAATTATATAATTTATTTATTTCAAGTATATGCAATGTAGTTTATAATGAAAGAAAAAAAAACTCGTTTAAAAAAGAGTCATTTGAAGTACGTCTAAAAAAAAGAAAATCTTATAAGACTTGAAAAAATAAATTATATAAGAATTCAAAAGAATTTCACTAAATAAAAAAATTTAAAACAATAGCATATTATCAATACTATAAATATAAGAAAAAAATATTAAAACGATAATTAATGCTAAAATTATCATTTGCCAACACGAAGATCTCCATAAATTTCCCTAGCTAAAATTTAAAGTGAGATCTATATTGATAAAATTGAATTTATGTAAAATAATTAATAAGATATCATTTTATTCCCTCTCTCTAAAAACTTCAGGCCTAAATTATAATTTATGTATCAAACAGACCTTATCTCCAAACCTGATATCCAATTTCCTTTATTTTTATTTTTATTTTATTACTATTACTTTCATTAGGAAACTATCGACATCAATACAACACCATTATGGGACAAAATGTTGTACTTAAGATAAGATTCGTTAATTAAATGAAAAAAAAAAACAAAACTTTTGATGATGGTTGGCGAGGACTCCAAATTAATACTCAGGAGAGGTATAACTGACAAAATAAAATAAAAAATGTTTATTTCTTAAAATTTTAAATACATTTGTTTTTTTAATTTAAAATTGATTATTATTTGTTCCAGTAACTTAAAAAAAAATAGTTGTTTTACTCTGAATTTTTAGTTAAATATTATCATAATCAATATTTTGAAAGAAAACTAAACACATATAGGGTATTTGATTATAAGAATGTAAGTCAAAATAACTTATCATAAAAATAGCTTGAAATTTATTAAGTGAAATATTCAATGGTATTTGAAACGGGGACTAGAACAAATTTTTTTCAAACTAAAGGAATTACTAAAATTAATTTTAAATTTAGGAGATGAAAAAAAAAATTATTCCAAAAAAAAATTACAATTGCAGTTGTAAAATAATATTTTATGAGATTTATTATTATTGTGTCTAATATCTTTATTTTTAAATGTATTTTTAACTAATGGTGTTAAATAATGTTATTTATTTTAATATTTGATTTAATTAAAACAATTTTAATTTTTTTACTGCCGAAAATTTTTCAAACCAATTAATGATATCCGACAAAATCAAACAAGAAAACGATTTTTTTTTTAATTAGTGACTTTAATAATTAGTTGAGTCCTTCTAAAATGTCCAACAGAAATTATCCCTAATTTTCATTAAAAATATTCACATAACTGATTTGAATATAATAAAAAGTGATAAGATAAAGAATAAAAGTAAATTAATTTACATAAATTAAAAAAAAATTAAACAAGTATTATATATTATTATTATTATTATTTTGTAAATAAAATAAAAAATATAAATATTTTATCTTTCTTATTTTTGTTAAAATTTAAATAAAATAAATCTTAAATTCATTTTTTTTATTTTTAGTCTAGAATTAAGGTCAAATAATTTTTAGATTTATTTATTTGTAATAAATATAATTTGAGAGATTAATGGTTAAAATAGTTGAGAATGTTTAGACAAAAAAATTGTATGAATAATTCTTTTTTAATTGTTTCTTATTTATATTTTTAAATACTATTTATAAAAACGACCATTATTAATATTTTAGGAATTCTCGTTGTAACATCATTGAATTTCAATACAATTACTAACAAGTAGCGAGTTAACATCATGAGTTGAATTTATTATAACTCTTACTTATTTTAAGGGTAATAGTTCCCTGTGTTAAATAAAAAATAGTTGCTTCTGAATATAGCTATAGATTAAGAAGAAGAAAAATGCCATATAATTTTTATTTATTATCTAGTTGATGAAATTAAAAAGGAAGATCCTGTGGTGCAGTTTGATCAGATTATTCAAATTCTCTTTCAATATGGCGTGTTATATTCCTCCACATTTGCAAATTGAGTTTAAGAAACATTAATTTAGAAAGTGAACCTAATTTTTGTCAATTTCTCAAACACTGTAAGCATAAAGTTAAAACTCCATATTTTATTATGAACCCAAGCTTAGTAAGAAAGATCGATTCAGAAAATTTCCCACTAACGCAAAGAAAAAGAATGTCAACCCATACAACTTTAGAAGATGGCTAAATTCTTTGTATAGCAGTGTCTAATCTTGCATTAACATTTAATTAAACAAGTCTTCTTAGATTAATAACTGCATTTAGACGATATTATATTGTAACACAATAACATATTATTATTAAGGTTAATTAATATGATTTTTTTACATAAATATTGAGGAGAAAAAGTTGAAAAATTGTTCATATTCATGTTCAATATAATATTATAATGCCTGAAACACTAAAAATGAACTACTTTTTACTAGTAAATACAAAATATAACATTGTAAAACTAAATCATTAAATAACTTGTACTTTTTAATACTATTTATTTAATCCTGGTATTATAAAGGCAAATAGAGAATGGATGAGTTGATTAGTGATTTAATTTTGAGAAGCGTAATTGACTTGTATAGGTGAAAGTCAACTTTATAAAATAGCCTCAAACAAACCCTAAAAGCATTTTGATGTCCATGGAAAAGAATATGAAACTAGGCTGTAAAGTAAAGTAAAAACAGAGGAGAAAGTGCGCAGGAATTAAAACCACTCTCTTTAAAAAGTTAATGAATTCAAAGAAGTGTGTTACTGTTACTAAGATATGCTCCACTTTTTTTCTTTTTTTTTTATCCTTCTTTTTTTAGCAATGAGGAGGAAAAAGGAAGGTACAAGAACCTTAAAGTCCTACATTTATAGAAAATAGGAAATTTAAGGAAAGGAACCCATGTGAAAGAAAAAAAAGGGTCTTAGCATGGTACCCTGCATCATCAAACAAAACAAAAAAATGCCTCTTAGATGTCCATTTCAGGACAAACACTTTGTTTGTTCTGATGGTTTCACTCGGCGTAGGGCATTTGGGCTGGCAGGTGCAGGGAGTGTCATGTGTCCTTCAGCATCTTCTTCAGACAAAGAATTAATGAACAAAATTCTGTTGCTTCTGCAAAGTGCAAAAATGCTTTTCGTGGAAATTGGTTCACTTTGTGCTTACCACCTGTACAGCATAGGTGGAAAACGTGCCTAGTTCTTTTGGGTTCTGGCCACTCATCTGGAAACTGGAATCTCTAAGCCTTTGTTCGTGTAATTTATATGTGTTTTTCACTGAAATTATGGAATCAATCGAGAATAATCAAATTGGGATTGTAGTTTTCAGAATCAAGGCAAGGATCGGTTACCAACCAAAATTAATTTATGGGATCTTGTTGAGTACAAAAAGATTATTTATATCAGAGGAAATAACATGAATTAATCAAGCATCTTTTACACTATTTCATCATTCCATTCTTTTACCTCACGGAAAAAGTAGAGAGGTTATTGCACCAATCAACTTTGCTTGTCAATTCATATTTACCTTAAGCACAATGCACATTCATCTTTCAACAGTCAACCTTCCTTCGATATACATAATTTACATTTCAACTAAAATTATTTTTTACATTCAAAAATAAAGGGCTAGGAGTGTCTTTGTCTAGGACC
This sequence comes from Sphenostylis stenocarpa, assembly GCA_963425845.1. Taxonomy (NCBI): domain Eukaryota; kingdom Viridiplantae; phylum Streptophyta; class Magnoliopsida; order Fabales; family Fabaceae; genus Sphenostylis; species Sphenostylis stenocarpa. The sequence continues at coordinate 14,680,779 of OY731406.1, forward strand.
CATATCAGTTAAGTGTGAAAATTTTCCGTTTCTTGATGGAAGATAAATAGGGACTGTGAGTTGAGGGAAAGAAAACAGGAAGCAGCGTGAAAAGAAAAAGAGGAAAAGACAAATGCAAAGTTAAGTGTGTGTGTGAGGGAGAGAGAGGAGGAAGAGGGGACCATATGATTGATGTTCATTGTTTGTCTTTATAGAGAGACAAATTGTCATCGGAATTGTTGAGTAAATGGGCTCCGTCTCACGTGGCCCAAACTGGAAGTCACTCCTTAGATTCTTTTGGAGCTGACTAGTGACATGACATGAGTGAATAGAGATGTCACTGGTGTAGCACGAAGTTATTATTATTTTTTTTAAATTATACTATTTTTTTGTGTTATATAATTTGTATAAATTTAATTTTTATATTTATTTGTGTAATTAATGTTTTATTAAACTATGTTAAAGGGTAGTATAATATATTAAGAGTGTAAAAATAATTTTTGTATAATCTGTTCTCTTGAAAAATTAGAAGAAAATGGTTTAAATATTGTCTTTAAGATGTGATGATTATCTAGCAAATGGACTATTGACATATCATAGCAATTCCACTTTTTCTCAATAAATATTGAATTTCTTGGAAAGCATAAAATTGCTATGTTCATTTTTTAACCTGGTTATAATAACTTTCTCATTGTGTGCTATATATATAATTAGAATAAAGTGCAAATATAAATTCTTTTAAATAATTAAGCAGTATAAAAATTGCAGAATTGTAAAAAATATAACATGAGTAACCAATTACTTCTTGAAGTTGAATATAACATGTAACCTAACCTTCTGGATTTAATTTAAGTTCTATTCAGTTTTATTATTAATTCTCTGTCCTGTATAAGATTGATATCGTAGGACTCTTTGATTGAAAATTAATTGTCATTAAAGAAGATGTTTTTAAACTATTAGACAAAAATATCCTATTGAAATTTATTATAGGAATAAATAAATCCTAATTAAACATCTTTAAACTTTTCAATATCTAAAACATTATGTTTTACTGGATATTTTTAAAAATACCATCAAGCAATTAATATCATATATTTAAAGAAATAATATTTGAATATTCAGGTATCATAGACTTTTAATAAATATTGTATTATAATTAAATATTAAATTAAAAATTATATTATGTATTGTGTTACACAAATACAAATACCGATATACATTAACTAAGAAAAACAATATACATAATAAAAAATGTTTTATTTAAATATAATTTTATTCCTGAAAATATAATATTTGTATATTTTAATATGTTTCTAATTTATAATTTTGATTTTGGTTTTTTATTAAACTCTTTTCTTTATTTTTCATTATATGAAATTCAAAATATGTGATTCACAGATTAATAAAACAAGTGAGTTTTGGTTTTAATTTTTGTAAAATATATTTTTTATTTTCATCATTTCAAAATTTTGAGTTACTATTTTTATTTATAATATTCATTTTAAGATAAATAACTAATTTTCATTTTATATATCTTAAGAGAATTTAAAAGTGTCAGATAATACTAATATGCATCATTTAAAATTTTAATTAACACAAATAATTAATTAGTATCATATAATAGTAAAGATGAAAAAGTAGTATTTTTAATTATAGAGAGGTTAACGTTAAAGAAATCATTTTCAAAGATAAAAAAAAAAAAAAGTTCACCCACATATACTTACAAACATATTTAATCTCTATTTAAATTTTGGTTATTAATTCCTATCCGTTAAACAATTACTAAAATAGATAGTTATAGTTTTTAAAGATTAATTTAAAGAAAAAGAAAAAAAAAGTTTTTTTGCCATTTTTTTCATAAAAAACAAGTAGTAATGCACATGATCCTGACCATCCACGAAACATTATTGATGATTTGCGACAACCGCACTTGGCACAGGACCTGAGAACAGTTTCAGGTTCACCATTTATTGAGCACATTAAGAGTAGTGATGGTTTTGGTTACTCCTTACTCCAAGTATCATAAATGACTTTTTTATTTTCTTTTCTTTGTATATAAATCATTTTTTTAAATTCATTATTTGTTTTTTTAACTCTATGTTACAGTATTATTCTTAAAATATGGGATATATAAATTATTACTGATTTTATTGTTAAGCGATGTGAAACTAGTCTATCAGAATATAACATCCGCGTTTGAGAACTAAGAAATAAAAGAAACCGAGATTCTAATATTGACTTCACGGTAACCACAAAAAGTATTGATTTAATTTTAATAAATTTCATGTCTAAAAAAGTATTGATTTTATTTTATAAATTGATTTTATAAGTAATTAGATTGTCTAAAAAAGTTTAAACTAATTCACATACGTCTTTATAACCCATGTGAGTTGAAAAAGATGAGGATTAAGATCATGATTAACAAGTTAAATGAGGTTGGAGAAGGAGGAATAAGACCTGGACATATATGATGTACGGTTGAAGTGATTAATTACAGTAAAAAAGAAGTAAATAAAAAGATGAGAAGCATTGTGTTCGCTGTAATGATGCAGGGCAAGGAGAAGAAGAAAATGACTGGAGCAACAATCCAAAGTCCCTGTGTTGTGTGTTAATTTGTGAAGCGTGAGAGGCACAGCATGGACATATTCATGAAAGGGAACGCCACACTACACGCCACTACAACCCATTTGTGCTTTTCTGCTTTAAAAGATGCCCAAGTTTTCTGCCAACTACCACCATGCCACATTGCATTGCTATGTCACCCTATCATGCTTTCTTGAGCTTCCATATCATCACACTTTTACCAACAAAACCTAATTATTTGATGTGATTACTGATCTTAAGAACCCATTCCTCAGCTTCTGCAAAAACAAACATTGTTTTGTTTTGGTATAGAACGAGATATCAGGTGTTTATTTTACCAACATATTTATAGTTACATAAACCTGCACCAAGTGTTGTGTGTGAGGTAATGTTTTGCTGAAACACTTCATGAAAAATGAAAGAAACATATGAATAAATGAATGAATGGGTTGTTCGTGAATGTAAAATAATTGCGCAAATATATGATGTTTTTGTTTGTCTAAAAATAACTACAGAACAAAGTGAATGTCCATTGCTGGTCTTTTTGTTTTTGCTTTTCCATAATTGCCAGCAATCTTATTACGACACATCGTCGTATCCATGTGTGAGAGAAGATGTGTGAAATGGAATTATTGAAACCCTATGTGACTCCTCTTAAAGGGACATGCATCGTTTTCTTTCAAGTTTTGCACGTCAAAATTTCATTCGCTTCAGTAATACAGTACATTAGATTCCAGAGAGATAACATAAGATAAATATAATATTACCATAAGATAAAGCCATGATTGTCTCAAATATTAGTTTGTTTTTTTCCAAATGTTGAAAAATTATGTATAAAAAACAATTCACCAAATGATCACTAATAATAATTATAATCAAGCTATTATCCAAACTTTTTTTTTCTAATTTATTTGGCTGAAAATATATAGAGTCTTTATCTGCACGGCGTAACATATCATGAGTGATAAGAAATATGTTCACTGTTTTCAAGAGGAAGAGTTTTGTTTGTCTATGACATGAGAGCACAACCTCTGAATTTGGGTGTTTATAATGATTATGTAAAAGGGTCCCATTCAAGATTCCAGATGAAAATGTCATCCCTGTAGAATATACCAGAATTTTTCAAGACAGTGATTATATAAGGAGACCATGGCAACTCCTTCATTATGTGACTACTTTTTATTAAAAATATGGTTTATTTAAATTATTAAAAAAAAAAGTGGGTTTTTTAACAATTTTTTTTTTCAAGAAAGGGATCAAAGGAGTGGAAATCAAATGGTAAAGTTCTTTTATTGGTAAATTGGAGGATTAGAAATAAGACTATTACTTTCCAATTTGTTATTATTTCATTTATTTTATTGATTAGTGTACATGTTCTATTGGTTTCTCCTCAAGGTTGGTCAAATAAAAAAATGTTCTATTTTCAAGACAGTGATTATATAAGGAAACCATGACTACTCTTGATTATGTGACTACTTTTTATCTTAATTAAAAATATGGTTTATTTAAATTATTAAAAAAAAAGTAGGTTTCTTAAAACATGTAAAATTATTTAAATTTTGAGCTTTTGTTTTTATACTATTACCATGAAAAATGTTTTATTATTTTTCATCTTTTGTCAAAAGATTAAAAATATTCTAATCTCTTATAGATTAAATAATTTACTAAATATATATATATATATATATATATAATTTAATTTAGAAAGAATATTATTATTTCATGTGTTATAATATTATTAGAATTAATTTTTATATTTAAACATGATATACAAAAACTTGAAAATAAACAATATATAAATTAATTGATGATGTTATAACATAAGACACACTACTGAGCATAATCCTCCAACCCAAATCAAATATATATAATAGTTTTTTTAAAATTAAATAAAATTTATTTTTTATCATTTTTTTCACTTAATTTTTATTTATAATAGATTTCATGTTTATTTTTTATATAATTTTTACTCACATTTTTTTTTCTTTTATTTTAAGATTTTTATCTTTCTTCTCTTATTATTTTTATTCATTCTATTCATTCATTCATTCTCGTACTGTTTTCTTTCACGTTTTTACCTTACAACATAAAAAAAAACATAAGACAAAAAGTTAGAAAAATAAAGAAGATACATCGTAATAATATTTTTTGTTCGAAGTAAAAAACAATAAACAAATTTTTTAATTATTTTTATTTATTATTATAACAAATTATAGTATAATATAAAAATATGAAATAGTGATATATTTTTTATTTGTTATAAATTAGCTAATTATTTTAATATTTTATAATATTCTATTTTGATGTTAAATGTGAATAAAAAAATTATTTTGAGTCTTAAAAATATATAAAAATAAATTTATTTTTTAAAAGAAAAAAATAGATGGAATAAATTTTACATCCTAAAATTTTAATTTAATAAGTAATATTAATATATAATAGGTTTATTTTTATATGTTGGTCTCTCCATCTAAATTTATAGTTCCGTCCATGATTAGGACATTTTTATTCATAGATAGACTAATATATATATATATATATATATATATATATATATATATTATTTTTTATATTAACTATTAATAATGTAAATTTTGTAAATATATATAATTTTTTTTTCAATGATTAGTAATCCTTTTGAAAAATTAAAATAGAAAGGATTTTTCGATCTTTAGTAATCAAAAAAGAAAAAAAGAACTCACACTCTTTCTTTTATTACTTAGGAATCGTGTGAGATGAAAATCTCATGCACGATTTTGAATGAGAGAAAAAGTGAGGAATCCTTTTTTGAACTCTGACTCTCTCACTCTAGTCCTTGTTTTTCTTTCTGTTACTTTGAAAGTAGCTGTTTCAGCTTCAACCACTTGAATTTTTGATATCTCTTTTTATTTTTCATCAAATAAATGACATCTTTTTTTGGAAATCCTAGCTATTTTTAGCATGATATTGGAGAATTTTATTGTTATTACCCAAACAAGCATGAAACATATGTTAGCGTATTCATCCATAGGTCAAATCGGATATGTAATTATTGGAATAATTGTTGGAGACTTAAATGGTGGATATGCAAGCATAATAACTTATATGTTGTTCTATATCTCGATAAATCTAGAAACTTTTGCTTGCATTATATCATTTGGTCTACGTACTGTAATTGATAACATTTGAGATTATGCAGAATTATACACCAAAGATTCTTATTTGACTCTCTCTTTAGCCCTATGTGTCTTATTCTTAAAAGGTCTTTCATCACTAGCAGGTTTTTTTTTTTTTAACTTACATTTAGTCTGGTGTGATGGCAGATAGGCTTATATTTTTTCATTTCAATAAAATTTCTTACAAGTGTTGTTTCTATCTACTATTATCTAAAAATAATTAAGTTATTAATGATTGGACGAAATTTCTTACAAACGTTGTTTCTATCTAGTATTATCTAACAATAATTAAGTTATTAACGACTGGACGAAATAAAAAATTAATTCCTCACGTGGAAAATTATAGAAGGTCCTCTTTAAGATCAAACAATTCTATCAAATTAAGTATGATTGAATGTCTATTATACCAGGAATATCAATGAACCATATTATTAAATTGCTCAACATATCTTTTTTAGCTTGTAGTATTTATTTCTTAGTTCAACTCTTACCTTACTAACTGGAATCAAAGAATTAGTAGATATGATCCACCAAAAATGAGAATGGGCTAGGGTTATGAATTTAGAATTGAAAATCTAATGATCGAGTCAATTCCATGATTCTATGTTCATTATATTCCGTACTCAATCAAAATGAGGTTATATACATTCTCATTATGAGAAATGATCATTTGAGCGTATATAAGTAGATATTATGTTTACATGTAGATTTTTGCATCTATTCAATTTAGAATTAGGAACATGTGTAATCAAATCTGGTGTTCACATATCTCTCATTATTTAGGACCCTATTAAATTTATCTCGTTGGGACTTCGTTGAATCAATAAATAAGTTTAATTAGTCCATTTTTTTATAGAATATCTATATCTATTTATCTATATAGATAACATATCCTGTGAATAATTCAAATCGAACTAATTGGATGTTTGACTCGGGCCTATATGACATGACCAATCAATACAAATATTGTAACACTCTACCTTTGTCATATATTTCATATATCACACTAAATAGATATTATATTCATGAAATACGATTCGTTTTCAAGATGTCTTGGTAGTGAAATGGTAAACACACAAGACTCAAACTCTCATGCTAAAGAGCGTGGAGGTTCGAGTCCTCTTCAAGGCATAATATTGGGATCTTTTATTAAATTGGAATAAGTTCAACAACAAATCATGAAATCTTGGTAATCTTCTTTATCTAATAAATGGGTAATCTGTTTTGAAATTGTCCGTCACGGTTATACCTTACCTTCTCCAAGAAGTATATGTTTCAACAAGAATCACACAGGGGTAGATTGTTAGAGTAAAAATCTCTCGTAAAATACTGACCATAACCCAACGAGCAGATAAAATTAGGGATGGCAAAACGGGCCAGCCCGCCCCGTTTTGGCCCGCCCCGCCTTTGGCCCGCCAAAAGCGGGGCGGGGCGGGGCGGGGCGGGCTGGCCCGATATAGTCATGACGGCTGTAGACCTTGGCCCGCCTCGCCAAGGGGCGGGTTGGCCCGCCATAATTTAGAAAAAATAAATTTTTTTAAAATAAATTTTTTTAATAAATTTAATAATAAGATTATTTGTTTGTCAATAATTCAATATATATATATATTATTTCAATTTAATAATATAAATCAATACATTATTTTAAGAAATTATAATTTAGAACAATAATAAAATTTACATAATAATAAATAATAACAAATATATATATATATATATATATATATATATATATATATAAATAACGTTAAACTTATAAAATTTATATTTTTTATATTGAAAAATTCAAATACCTATATCTTTTTTATTTCATAAAACTTCATATTATTCTTGGTTGAGTAATTCTTACACCTTTAATTCAAGTAATAAGGATAAAAATAATCAGTGCTTAGGATAAACAAGGAGAACAGAAGAGAATGTTATGTTTTAGGAAGGAGAATATTTTCCGTGAGAATGAAACTTTTTTAATTCTCTTTTTAAAATTTTTAACTTTATATATTATCTTTATAATTAATTTTATTACAATAAAAAATTATTTTTTTATTAATTAGGCGGTCGCGGGCTCGGCCCGCCCGTCCCGCGAGTTGGCCGACGGGTTGGCGGGCTTGGCGGGCGAGCCAAAGCGGGCTGGTGGGCTGAAAACACCAACCCGCCCCGCCATATTATGGCGGGCTGGCGACGGCCCGCCGGACCTAGCCCGTTTTGCCATCCCTAGATAAAATACATTAAATAGTTCATTTTAAGAATTCAAAATATAGATGTCTGTTGGAATTCCAATATTCTTTGTCTTTTAAAGTACTATTCCAAAATAAAATAAATTCTATATTTCATAATTGTGAATATTTAAATGAGTAGTGATATTTTGACAACTAGAAACCATACAATCCTTCAAACAACTCACTTTTATTAATATAATAATCTATAGAATGATTTAATAAAAATAAAAATAAAGTAAAACTATTATTATAATATTAAAAGAGAGTTGTTTACAAGAGTTATATGAATTTGGGTTGTCAAAAGTATCATTTTCCTATTTGAATAAAACAAATCGATCTTTAGATCTTTTACTTTGAAACAAAGTCATTTAAATTAGACTAACAGAAAAAAAAATAATAACAATTATTTCTTTTAAGAAAAATCATTTTTTTTCTCAATAATATTTTTATCATTTGATCCAATAACACTTCATTAAACGAGAGAGTAGATTTGATAAATATTGATAATTAAAAAAAAAATCTTTTAAACGATCAACTATTGATTCAAAATTGAAAATAGAAAGTGTTGGTTGTTTGTTTTATCTTAACCTCCTCGAGTAAGGTTCTCTCGTTACGCGTGCATCCTAAAATGTAGTACTGACACGTACATAAACCCATCACCTGAGATTAATACAGTTTCTACAATCTAATTATACGAAACAGGACCTTATATTCAATTCAATACAATTTCACTCTAATATTGTTTGACAGAAAGAAAGTAGAATAAGATGATGTGCATCTTGGAATAATCATGCATATGACGTTTTTCTTTCCAAAAACAACACACTATCTTGTGGAAAGAAAATAACTCAACGTCCCCAGGATAAAATAGTACGGATGCTCAAATCTCTTTTTAATAATTTCAGTTTAAAAAATATTTAAAAATTAAATGATTAAATAAAAAGCATTAATAATTAAAAGAATATTTATCATTTCATTTTATATATTTATGTTTTTTTTATTTAGATTATAAAACTATTTTTTAAAATTATTTTTATTTAATTTATACTGCAACTTATTTAATTTTAATTCATTTTATTTATATTAATATCTTATAATGTGACTTTTTTTTACACTTTAAGTAACAAATTTTACTTAATATTTTGAACAAAATAAATTTTAAATACTTTTATTTAAAATTAAAAATAATATCTCTTAATATTCAAACATACATTAATCGAAAATCATTCATGGGAGGAGAAAGTGTGATAAAATTTTGCATTTTGTAAAGATAAATAAATACGTGAATATAATTTCTATTTTTAATCGATTTTATATTATTGAATTAAGAATTTTATATTTTTAAGATGATATTAGAATTTATTCTCGAGAATCCTCTCAAAACGAGAAGCTTCAAATAAAAATGTGTAATGAAAAATTCTTTTTAAGGTGTGATTAAATTTTTCATTTCATAAGAATATAATAATTTTATAATATACAGTGAGTATAAAAATAAATATAATTTCCACCTTACTTAATTAATTTTATAAAATTAAGTTAATTTTCATAAAAATTTAAAATAATATAATAAATTTTTTTAAACACATACCTACAAATAATGAAACAAAACTAATTCATAAAACAAAAACAGTTTAATTTATTTTGTGATTTCTAATTGTTTTCTCCCTCTAAAAAAATTGTTTACACCAATCCCACCTAGCTCAATTTGCCAACACGTGTCACTTTCAAATTATAAGATGTGGGGCTAATTTATCACGGGATCGATGAAACCGATCTTAGAACCCTACTTATTCTAAGTTTTCTAAACAAATTACCACAATTCCAAATGTCTAAGAAAATAGTTCATCGTTTGTTCAATGCATATACTGCAATAAAAAATTATTTATAAACATTTTTTCTTCTATAATAACATTTCAAAATTAAGAAATTATTTATAAAAATCGATAAAAATAGTTCTGATTAAATTAATATAACTTTACTATTTTTTTACCAATAGTTTTTAACTAATGTTTTTATTTCATAATCAAAAGATTCAATGATTAAAGTGTTAACGTCGTTATCTCTATTGTCAGGTTTATTGTTTAGTGAGATGTAACAAGTTGATGATATAACAATTATTGACAGAGCTATAACTTGTCATGTTATAAAAAAATCTAACGAAAATTAACAGTTTAGTTTACATAAGGAAGTAAAAAAAATCTGAAGAAGGTATGGAGGTACTTGGCGTCTGAGAGCCAAACCAATTTCAGTGTTATTCTGGTCGAAACAAAAGAGAATTAAAATCCTTAAACATCATTTTGATTGTTACTATAGTTTTCGAGGTTTTGGTCCAGAACTGAATATATCAAAAAAGCCAAAAAGGGTATCACTTTCTGAACCATTATGATGTGTCTGCGTGAAGTTACAGAGACCACAAGGTTAATGGCCTTAGAGTATGACACGCAATGGAGTGAAGGTGTTATTTGCTATCATGAACCTTTATGTGGAAAGGGACTTGTGGCAAAATAGTGGCACGTGTCTCCAAGTTGTTGGTGGGTGCATTAGATGATGATCGATGATGAAGATGATGAATAGAAAGAGTACTATATGGTTTTACTTCTGGTTGCAGATTTTTGTCAACAGTGCCACCTTAGTTTAATTCCAGTTTTCATCATTGGAATTTGAAGTATCCTACAAGGAAACATTGATGCTGGGTTATGGGCCCAGGAGGCCCATGAACCCTCCGTTCTCGTCTACAAAAATACGTGGTTGTGGGCCCAACAAAAACAAAATTGAAGAGATTGAGAGATCGGCTCAGCCAATAAATTAATAAATGTATAAATAAATAAAACAAAGTATATATGCGTTTTGTACTCAAGTGGAAGAAGTTTTCTTTGTCTCTAATAATAGATAGAGATGTGCATTTCTTTTATTATTAAAATATATAAGAAAAACAAATTTAATAATAAATATATTACATATGTAATTCCTTTATATTTTTATCAATAAAATCAAAATTTTAAAATAAATAATATTTCAAATTATTATGATAAACTCTTCGTACAAGACACAGAAACATTCTCGTTATTTTGAGGTAACGATTATACGATTCGCACAACATAATATTTATAAAATTGTCATTTTTCTAAACGTTAGATTGTTGCGTAGTATTATGAAGTCTGTTACGGAGGGTTGACGTAAGTATCAGGAAATCGTTTCATCACTGTATTAACAAAGAGACTTAATTCCAGTTCATGGATCAAGGGCTTGTTCGTATATTCCAACGTAAAACAAAACCAGCGAAATAGAATTTTGGTCTGTTGTGAATTATTTTTTAGATTTGTTTTCTTCTTCCGGAAATTATTCCTAAATCAACTTCAGATTCATCATTCATGTTATAAGTAAAATGAAGTTCTGTTAAAAATTTCAGATTGAAATGTTATAGATAAGAAAAGGTGGAGATAAAAGACTTTTTTGGTATTATTTTATGATATAAAAAACAATTATTGATACATTCAATAAATACTTTATATTAATAAAATTGATTATTAAAAATATATTATAAGGTTGTGTTAGTAGGAAATCGAGAAAAATGATCGAAAAACGAATGAAAGAAAAATCAAGAAACAATGTGCAATTAGAAAGGACGTGACACACAAAATCGAAAGGTAGTGTCGGAATAGAAGGAATAAAAGTTAAAAGGTTATTGTGGAACAAACCAAGAAATTAGAAGTATATAATGCCAAAGTTAAAATGAACTAAAAGTAATGTAAAGTTCTCGATAAAATTGAAATCGAGGGGAAAGCTAATATACGTGGGTATTGAAACCCTGGGCAAACCGTGAAGAGAAGAATAAATCAAACGCACGTATAGAGAGCGGTTTCGAAACCTTGGAGGAAGTCGAAGATCGTGAGAACGTGGGAAACCGTAGAAGATAAACTGCCATATGCACGTAGAACATGGTAGCAGTCTTGTTAACTGCTCCTGGAAAGCTTGAACGATGCCCTATAAATAGAGCAAAGAAGGACGGAACAGGGGGCAGAAATTGGCAGAGAACAGAATCAGTAGTGGAAAGTCTACCGGAGAAACGACGAACACCATGAAGCTTCTGGCAATCTGGATTTCCTTGCTCACTGAGTACATTTACCGCTTTCTGTATTTTCCTTGGTAATTTACTTTGATGCAACTTAAATTCAGCAGTTTTATGTTTCTGTATTTTCGATTCCTTGTCATTTCAATTCAATGTCATTTCAATTCAATGAAAGTTTAAATTTCTTGCAATCTCGATTTCCTGTCATTTACTTTTCTTGCAATCTCGATTTTCTGTCATTTACTTTTCTTACAATCTCGATTTCCTGTCATTTATATTTGCACTGTTTTCGATTTCTTGTCATTTACAATTAATGTAAATTTGGGGTTTTCGCACTTTACATTTCCTCGCAATTTAATATTCTGTTTCTCGATTCGATATTTTTACTGTGTTCGGTATTTTAAATATAAAAAATAGCATTTTCGATATCCTGTAACTTTCGATTCTTATACATGTTTTCGATTGAAAGTCAAATTGCTAGCCTAAGTAAAAAGAACTTACGTGGGAGGATTTTGATTAGGACCAAAACATCTTTAGAATCGAAATCGATCGAAATTCCACCAGAAACAAATTGGCGCGTCAGGTAGGGGTTCTTGTGTTGAGAAACACAAAATTGGTTAGTTCGAGAGTGTATGAGATTAAGGAGTGGGAGAGTCATGAGTCAGAATTCATCAAGTAACCAGAGTAACAGTGAGGGATTAAATGAGTCACACTCATAAAATACTGGGGGGCAAAGTCATAATGGGAATACACCTATAGTATCGACAACTGTAAGTATGTCGATACCCGTGAGTAATGAACAAAATTCAGGCACTTTAGCAAATACCCAAGTAGGATCTAGTACGGTGGCACTGAATAGTATGCAAACTATGGGAAATCCTATAACAACAAATGCTGGGCCATATATGAGTGCAAGACCACCTGGGTTCTCGCTTAACATGAATGGGGTTGGTACTTCCTCGATACAACGAAATTCGAGATATAACTTAGGAACATTCCAAACCCTAGGTATGCCACAGAATTTTGGAGCATCTCCAAACCTAGGAACATCTCAAAATTTAGTGATTCCCCAAAACTCAGGGAGTGTGCAGAATGTAGGCACACAACAAATACCTCCAAATCTAGATCATAGGGGAAACTTAGATCATGGGAGATATGTATTCGATAGAGACTATCATCGATCTAATTTTGATTCTATCGAAAACATGGGTACCGGAATATCTAGTAATTCATTAGGGGTACTTAGACAACAAATGGATGAGCGTAATTTTGAAATGGTAAATATGTTATCACAGCAGTTGACCACAGTCTTAAATCCATTAGTGCAAAACACTACTGCTAGTTTTGAGATATTAGCAGACCAAATGTCACGAATCGGGGATGCATTGGCGGTACCTCGACAAACGAGGGTAGAAAATCATGCTAATCAGAACACTAATATCAATCCCCCGTATCTATTGAGGAGAAATAGAAACAATGATCAACATCAGCATATGGGAAATGAGTACCAACACGTGAGGAATGACATTTATGGGAATTTGAACGAAGGATTTCAAAATATACACAATCAGAATAACATGTTAGGACAAAGGATGAATTTACAAGGGATGGAATTTAGACCACCCAATCAGACATATTTTGTGTGTCCCTTTCCGAATGCGATTCTCGAGACAGAATTACCTCGAGGATATAAAGTACCCAAATTCACTAAATTTGCTGGAGAAGTTGGTGAATCGACTATCGAGCATGTGGCTCGATATCAGATCGAATGCGGGGACTTAGCGATGAGTGAAGAATTAAAGATGAAATATTTTCCTAGTTCTTTAACTAAGAATGCTTTTACTTGGTTCACTTTGTTGCCACCCAATTCGATATATAATTGGTTGCAGTTAGAGAGAAATTTTCATGAACAATTTTTTAGAGGAGAGACTCAAGTAAGTCTCATCGATTTGATGAACATAAAACGATACAACCATGAAAGTATAAATGATTATCTAAACCGATTTAGACAAATGAAATCGAGATGCTTTACTCAAATTCCTGAATATGAATTAGTCAGAATGACCTCTGCAGGTTTAGAATTCTCGATTAGGAAAAAACTAGTCAATTTACCATTGAATGACATGGCTCAGTTAACCGATAAAGTGAGAAGAGTGGAACAAATAGAATATGAGAAACAAAAGTATAAGAAATATGAGAAACCCTTGAAGAAGGAAAGAATAACATACATAAATGATGTATATGAGACAGATAACATGACAGAAAATGATATTGAAGAAATTGTCAATGAGAAGGTAAACATAGCAGAACTCAAAGTAGGAGCTCCATATACCTGCAAATTGCTACAAAAGAATGAAGTAAAAGATAAGATGACAAATCGAACATATACTTTCGATGTGACAAAGGCTGATAAAATTTTCGATATCTTACTAAAAGATAAACAAATTAAGTTAAGCGAAAATCATAAATTGCCTTCGGCAGAACAAAGGAATGGTCGAAAGTATTGTAAATTTCATAATGTTTTTGGACATTGGACTAACAATTGTATACATTTCAGGAATACGATACAAGATGCGATTGACCAAGGGAGACTGAAATTTGAAGAGATGTCGATGAAAGTGGACACGAGTCCATTCGAAGTGCAAGTGGGATATATTGAATCCCAAACGGGCATGACTGATGATGTCCGAGTGACGAATGCTGCTTTTGTAGGCATAGTCGATGTTACTGAAGACATTGACCCTAAGCATGTCAGAATGGATGTGTCTGAAGAAGATATGGAATTTGACCTGAGTGAATTCGAAAAAGAATTCGAAAAGGAGATTTACCCTCGATCAGGAGATTCTCTCATTGAATTTTTGAATAGGAAGAGAGAAAAAGACGAAGATGTGTCGTTATGCCCACGATGCAGTGCGGTGTTCGATAAATTGGCTGCTAAAGCTTTCAGAATAGAACAGATGAAGAAGGTCGAGAACCAAAATAAAAGGAAAAATGATAAAGTAGATCAAACGGTCCGACCAACAATCGAAGAAAGTCAGCAGAAATCCGTTGGTTCTGGTGTTAGCGGAAATCAAAGGCAATGGGCTAGAAGAGAGATGTATCCTTCTCGAGGAGGAAGAGGCATACTTCAGAGCAATGACGTCTTCGAGAGATTGTCATACGATGAAGGATCGAACATTGGATTCCCAACATTCCAAAGGAGATTCCGAGGCAGGCCCTGGAGAAGAGGAGGAAGGATCCCTTATTGGAATAATTATAGAAATTTCGAAGAGAATATTGTACCGATGGATAGTCAATATGCAAGAGAATATTTCGATGATAAGAATGAGGGTACTTGGGACGAGCATCAAATCGGAGTGATATCGATACTACCGGCAGAATATGTTAGTGAATATCAAGAGTACCAAGAACAGAGTGATGCCGATCGAGAGGATGACTTCTACTCAGAAAACATAAAGCCAAAGGTAACATGGGTTACACAAACCTCATGTGAAGTACCTCATAGAGATGCTGCTTTTATTGACCCTCCGTCTGAGGAAATGAGGTTCCACTTGAAACCATTATTACTGAATATCGAGATTCAAGGACAGATGGTGAATAGAGTCCTTGTCGATGGTGGAGCAGCAGTGAACATACTGCCGATTACTATGCTAAAGAAATTTGGCATGGAGCTAAAAGACTTAGTTAAACACAATATTATGATTTCCGATTTTAGCGGAAAGACATCAAGTTCAGAAGGTATGATTGCCTTAGACGTAAAAGTAGGCACTTACTCGAGGCCTACTGTGTTTGTTGTGGTCCAGTCGCATGCCAATTTCAATGCATTACTCGGCAGGGAGTGGATTCATGGAGTCGGAGCCGTGCCTTCGACAACTCATCAGAAATTATTCATGTGGAATCGAGATGGACATCTCGAAGTGATCCCAGGAGACCGGCACGAATTTGTAACATTCGTATCCCAGGCTGGTCGGGCACTACATAATCTGACGCTTGCTCAACCATTCACCTTCGAAACAATCGAAAATTTTAATTCAAAGTTGCATGAGGAACGTTTCCTAGAGATGAATGAGAAGAAAGGATTCGTCATGATCAAAGAGGGGGTCAACCTCAAAGTGGCCAGTGAAGATGAATAAAGAATACGAGAAGTTCTTGGCTCGATTGGGAAAATATGAAGATGGAAAGAAGAGCCAAGAAAGTAGTAGCAGTAGTAAAATAGGGATAAATAAGTCGATTCACTCGACCGTAGTTGCAAATAATAGCAATCAAGTTATACTTGATTGTATTTATGATTATTCCCCTTTAGGTTTTGAAAAATCCATTACATCAAGTCACAAGAAAGTCGAGGCTCAGGATCCACTAGAAGAAATTAACTTAGGGAATATCGAGGATCAAAAGCTTACATATATCAGCAAATATCTCGAAAAAGAAATGAAAGAAGACATGATTTCCTTGTTAAAAGAATATAAGGACTGCTTCGCTTGGGAATATGAAGAAATGCCTGGATTGGATCGAAGTTTAGTCGAGCATAGACTTCCCATCATCGAAGGTAGAAAGCCAGTTAAACAAGCACCGAAAAGATTTGCGCCTGAGGTGATGAGTAAGATCAAGGAAGAAGTCGAAAGACTCTTGAAAGCAAAATTCATCAGGACTGCCAGGTATGTCGATTGGATTTCTAATATTGTACCTGTTATTAAAAAGAATGGTAAAATGAGAGTGTGTATCGATTATCGAGATTTGAATTTAGCTACTCCTAAAGATGAATATCCTATGCCGATAGCTGATATGTTAATAGATGCAGTAGCTGGTAATGAAATGTTAAGTCTGTTAGATGGTTATTCAGGATATAATCAAATATTTATGTCTGAGAATGATATAGCCAAAACAGACTTTTCGATGCCCGGGGCATTAGGTACCTATGAATGGATAGTAATGCCATTTGGATTGAAAAATGCTTGGTGCAACATATCGAGAGCAATGAATCTAATTTTTCATGATTTGATCAATGATTTTATGCAAGTTTATATAGATGATATTGTGGTTGTATCGAAAGAAAAACATCAACACTTAAGCAATTTGAGGAAATCTTTCGAGAGAATGAGAAAATATGGATTAAAAATGAATCCTTTGAAATGTGTCTTTGGTGTATCTGCTGGTGAATTTTTAGGTTTTATAGTACATGGAAAATGTATTGAAATCGATAAAAATAAAGTAAAAGCTATAATAGATACTTCTGCTCCAAAAACTAAGAAACAATTACAGTCATTTTTGGGAAAAATAAATTATTTGAGACGATTTATCTCTAACTTGGCTGGTAAGACTTATGTTTTTTCGTCTTTGTTAAAGTTGAAAAAAGAAGCAGATTTTAAGTGGAAGGAGGAACATCAAGAAGCCTTCGAACAAATTAAAATGATGCTGACAAATCCTCCGATTATGATTCCAGTAAAAAGAAACAAGTTATTGAAGCTATATGTATCAGCATCAGATCGAACAATAGCGAGTCTATTAGCACAGGAAGATGAGAATGGTGTGGAATATGCTGTGTATTATCTAAGTAGAATCTTGAATGATGCTGAGACTCGATACAGTGATATCGAAAAATTAGGATTATGCTTGTATTTCTCTTGCACAAAACTCAAGTATGTAATGAAGCCTCATGATGTAATGGTTTATTCCAGAAATAATATTTTGAAGTTTCTTTTGTCGAAACCAATTATGCACAATAGAATAGGAAAATGGGTGTTAGCTTTGACAGAATTCTCATTATCCTTCGAATCTTTAAAATCGATGAAAGGTCAAGTAATCGCCGATTTCATGGCTGAGCATACAGTTGGTTCTACTGATAACTTGTTTATTGAAATAAGTAAATGGATAATGCATTTCGATGGTTCAAGTACATCGAATAAATCTGGAGTAGGAGTTCTTATTATTTCTCCAAATAATATTCCGACTAAGTTATTATTTGAAGTTCAACCCATTTGTTCGAATAATGAAGCTGAGTATGAAGCTTTGATAGCGGGTCTCGAAACTTTAATTAAGTTAAAAGCTCGACATGCGATAATAAGAGGTGATTCGCAATTAGTGATCAAACAAGTGCGAAAAGAGTATAAATGTATCAATACCAATTTGATCAGATATCTGGAAAGAGTGATGACCTTGAGTAGAATGTTCGATGATATAACATTCGAGTATATTCCTCGAGAATTCAACCAAGAAGCCAATGACTTAGCACAAATAGCATCTAAATATAAAATATCTCCGGAAAATTTACAGGAAATGATTCAAATTAAAGAGAAATTACCTCAGGAAAACGAGATTTTACAAATTAGTGACTTAGATGACCAAGATTGGAGAAAATCGATCATAGAATACTTGCAAAACCCCAATGGGAAAACTGACAAGAAAATCAAGTATCGAGCGGTAAAATACGTGTGGTTAAATGATGAGTTATATAAGAGAGGAATCGACGGAGTATTACTTAGATGCTTAGGGAATGATGATGCTTACTTAGCAATGGCTGAAGTACATAATGGAATATGTGGCGCCCACATGATAGGTCAGAAAATGAAATGGACATTAATTCGACAGGGTTATTATTGGCCTTCGATTTTGAAGGATTGTATCGAGTATGCTAAGTCCTGTGAAGAGTGTCAAAAGTTTAGTCCTATACAACAGATGCCCGCGAGCGAATTACACTCGATTATCAAACCTTGGCCCTTTAGAGGTTGGGCTATAGACTTAATCAGACAGATCTTCCCACAATCATCGAAAGGACACAGGTATATAATTGTTGCTGTCGATTATTTTTCAAAATGGGTAGAAGCAATACCATTAAAGGATGTTGATCAGCAGGATGTAATTGATTTCATTGAAGAATACATCGTTTATCGATTTGGGATCCCACAGTCTATCACTACAGATAGAGGGACATTGTTTACTGGTAGAAAGATAGCTAAATACGCTGAATCGAGAAATATTCAACTATTAACGTCAACTCCATACTATGCTCAGGCTAATGGGTAAGTCGAAGCAATTAACAAAGTAATTATTGGGTTAATCAAAAAACATGTTGGGAGTAAACCGAAAACATGGCACGAGACGTTATTGCAAATTTTATGGGCTTATCGAAATTCACCTAAAGATTCGTTACAGAACACCCCATACAAGTTGGTATATGGACACGATGCAGTTTTGCCTATCGAAATAAATATTGAGTCAAATCGAATACAGAGACAGAATGATTTACCCAGTAATGATTATTGAAGTTTGATGTATGATGAATTAAACGAACTCGATGAAATAAGATTACAAGCATTGAATAGTATGATCTTACAAAAGAATCAAATTGCTCGAGTTTACAATAAAAAAGTTCGAAAGAAGACGTTTAATGAAGGTGACTTAGTATGGAAAACAATTTTGCCGATGGACAAGAAATGTAAAAATTATGGGAAGTGGTCACCGAATTGGGAAGGACCTTTCGAAGTTATTAAAGTGTTATCGAGTAATGCTTATTCAATTATCGATTGGTATAACAAAGGCAAAGCGCTGTCGATAAATGGAAAGTACTTAAAGATATATAAGCCTCAAATAAGAGAAATAAACATTCAACATTAATTGAAAGAATAATGTTTACAAATATCGAGTTTTTAGATTCTCAAAATCTATTAACAATTGTGCCCAGGATAATGAAATCGAAGCCTCTTCAGAAACCAGCTTATGCTTATACTCCATACTTTGGCCCAGAGACAACGCAACCTCCTTCGCAGAAGAGTTGATCCTGTCCAGTTTCGACGCTAGGAACTCCTTCTGCGATTCCAACTGAAGTAGCCTCTTCTTCAATTCCCCGATTTCAGTCTCGACTGAAGTCATCTCTTTCAGTGTCTCTTCTCGATCGAGCTTCTGAGTCTTCAATAAATTCGACTTCTCAATCTGGAAAGAAGAGACGTCAGATAACTTAGTCGTTATCGACTGCTTCTTCTTCCTTGCAGCATAGGCCTGGTTGAACAGATCGGTGGTCGCTGCAACCTCTTCATCAAAACCTCTTGGAAGAACCCCTTCAGGAAAAGTCTCAATTGAGGCCAAAATCTCTTTGAAGAGTCGTTTCTTTTCGAAAGACTCTACCAAAGCCTCCAGAGGGGAAGAGTAAAAGAAAGCCCTGAAGCGATGCTTTAGTTGATATGCTCCTTCAGTCGAAACAGCAGGTGGTTGAGGAGAGTGGCTTGAGGAAGTGGCGCCGCTCGATACCAGAATATCGAGGATCGAGAAAGGATCTTCCTCGATAGCAGCTCGATACTCTGGCACACTGCTGGAAGTGGGCACGGTCAGCATGGGCACTGTTGGCAAAATCGGCTCGACCACAGGCATCGAGAATGGGTGGGAACCCATTTGCTCCGTAGTGGCGGGAGATGGAGAATCCTGGACGTGGACGATAGGGATATTTACTGCAAAGAAAATAAATCAGGTGAGTTGAAAACTTATAAAAAGCAAATCGAACTGGAAAGATCGAATAGTGAAGAAAAAAGGGGAAATACCAGGGGGAGGTAGAGCAAGTGGTGTCGAGGCAAGGGGAGGACTTTGTACAGCCTCAGATTGCTATAAATCGAAACAGAGAATTAGAAAAGGAAATATGTACAAGTCAAAAGATACATAGAAATGTTTAAAAGTTGTACCTCGAGAACAGGTGTTGGGGAGGGAGGTACAAAATCGACGTTGGTCGATAAGGTCACCGATGGACAATCCTGGAAATGTCGAATTTCAAATTCATGTTATAAACTTCATCAAAATCAATATATAAATTTTTTTATGCAGAAAAGATGACTTACATGACTCGAATGAGTAGTGGGGGTGGTTTTGCCCGTGGAAGGGATTGTGTTGGAGTCCGTCGACAATGGATCAAGAGGTGGTTGGACGGATCGAGGACTCCTTGACTTTCGTTTCTGTAGATCAAAAATCGAAAAGAAATAGGTATAAGAATTCTAGGTGTACCAACCAAAAATAGAAATGAATGAGAAATAGTAAAAGATCGAAAAGAACCTTCGATTTCTTCGAAGATGTAGAGATGGTGGCCGATTGTTTGCGCTTTCGGACTAAAGCCGAAGGGTCCGATTCATCGGAGGACTCCCAGTCCTTTTCTTTTTCCTTCTCTTGCGCCTTTTCGAAAGCGACTACCTTAGTAGATTTTAAAACTGTCGAGAAATGAAGATAATTAGTTTCTAACATACAGAATTAGAAAATATGAAAAGACAAGTAAAACCTCACCAAAGGTGATGGAGTCAAAATTTTGACTCGATTGATATGTACTAGCCAAGGAGGCAGGAGGTCTTCGGGGAGGTTAAGGTAAGGAAAGTAAAACAATTTCGATACAGAAATGTCTTTGTTTTTGGGTTTTGGGCGAAGTGTTTCTTTAAGGGTTCTCAATTCTCGAACCCATTTGGGATGAGTTAAAGGTTTGGCGAGTCCAAAAGGTGTTGTAGGAAAGGTGGGAAGGCGATCGGGACAATACATTTCAAAAGGGGTTTTTCCTAAGGGATTAATTATTTTACGGTTCGATCTATTGGTATCTGTTTTATGGGATAAGGAAATGACAGCATCATAAAAGGTCGATTCTAGTTTTAGTGGGGTATAACATATTTGATAAAAATTCTCGAATCGAGATATTTGGAGACAGTGGAAGTGTGTACCTTTCTTCGCTTTCGACTTGTCCTGCAACACAAGAGAAAGATGAGCAGTCAGTTTATGTCGAACTTCATCAAAAGCAGCATAACTACGCGAGAACCAACTGGTCCACCATTGAGAAAAACCCACAGTGGATAAATAATTTGACTCGAAAGCATAGGGATAAAAATGTAGTGGAGTTTGCGGTAGTAGTTTGACCAACTCCCGTCCGATGGTCGATTCAGTTAACTTGGACTTTGAGGAGGTATTTAGGGGGAAGAAAGGTAAAGACTGGCTCAAACCAAATTGCCTCGAGAAAAGTTGGGGATAATAGGTTATAAACTTAAAGTCTTTTGACTGAAAACCCGATATTAATACATCATGGGTCAAATAATTACTCTATATATCGACCAGCTCCGATTGCAACCCAAGAGTTGAGGCAGGGAACTTTGACTTAAACCAAATTGGTCCCCTAAGTTGGTCACTTAGTTGTTCAAGATGTATGGTAAAGGGAGTCAAAGTCGAATCGAAAGTGAACCGTGTCAACAAAAAATTAAGATATCTACAATAGGCCGCTTCATCAGGCTTATGGTAAGGATGACGAGAAGACAATCGAGCGCCTTCTATATTTATACTTGGGGGGATGGTAGAAGTTGGGGGAAGTATGCTCTCAAAAATCGAAGTTAGCCATAATTGTATAAACCAAATAGGCCCAGAAAAATTTCCCGAGGCTTTAGGAGCATTCAAAATTTCGACAGCCTCGTCGAAAGCAGTATATACATGTGCTAACAAAAATTTGGCTAAACATATTCTAGGTTGGCCCAGGTGAAGAAGATACGCAAGGTTAAACAAATGAGAGGAAATTTGGATTGATCGGGGGCAGAAAACATGGGTACACAACCAGTACACCAAAAAGGCTACGTGCTCTTCATCGGTAACAGTTATCGATTCGTCATCGACAAAATGCTGCTCGAGGAAATGCCCATAGGCCTTCGATTCCCAATCGATTTTGGACTTTAGAGAATTATCCGAAGGACATGCACCCTGAAAGTATCTTTCTCCTACAGGTTTCAGTCCAGTTATAGCAGCAACCTCAAAGAGAGTAGGTGAAAGGGGACCACAGGGCAACTCCAAGGCATGTAAATCCTTGTTCCACAAATGCACCGCAGACAAAAACATTACCATATCCAAAAATGACAAATCGCATCGAGATAGGTGCAAAAAATCATAAATCCTACATCTCTCCAGTGGTTTCCAAACTTGGCTTTTACCCTATCAAACCATCTAGTAAATGAAGATTTTTTGGAAGGAGGACCCGTTCGGTATACCCTCGAGACCACATTCAAAAAATCAACCCTAACTTCAGGTTGGTGTATAAGAGCCGGGCTAGGCGCGAGGTTAAGGGGAGAAAAGGTTCCATCAATAGGACGAAGAGGACCCCCAAAAGCGAAATTAACATCCTCAGCTGTGAAAGGAATAAGTACCTGCGTCTCAGCAATTTTCCGAGAAGCCTCCTCCATCAAAGGGACTGGAGCGAACTTCTGATTGTTAATCTCCAGCAGGTTAGAAGCCAATGAGGAAAAGGGTGGAGCTGAGAAATCGGAAGACTTGGATGAAGTTGCCATTTCAGTTAGCTTGGAAGAGCAGAGAGAGGTTAAAAGTTGGGTGGCAAAGGCGAAGACAGGAGCTCTAGGAGGAAGACGAGATTGCAAGGAGGTAAGGATTCGCGTAAAAAACCGGAGTAAAGGTCAATAGAGAAGGTAAAAGGAAAATCACCTAGGGAGCTGGAAACGACGGAGGTGAAAGGCAATTAATGTAGCTTGTACTGAAAGGCAGCAGACTGACGAGACGGCGACGTAAAGCAAAAAGGAAACCTAAAACCCTTTTTACCCTAGAACCCTAAAAACCCTAAACCCTAAGTTCTGTGGGTTTCCAAATACTAAGGCGGGAATATTGAAAGAATATAAACAGAAACTATTCATATTCTTCCAAGGGGGCATTTTGTTAGTAGGAAATCGAGAAAAATGATCGAAAAACGAATGAAAGAAAAATCAAGAAACAATGTCCAATTATAAAGGACGTGACACACAAAATCGAAAGGTAGTGTCGGAATAGAAGGAATAAAAGTTAAAAGGTTATTGTGGAACAAACCAAGAAATTAGAAGTATATAATGCCAAAGTTAAAATGAACCAAAAGTAATGTAAAGTTCTCGATAAAATTGAAATCGAGGGGAAAACTAATATACGTGGGTATTGAAACCCTGGCCAAACCGTGAAGAGAAGAATAAATCAAACGCACGTATAGAGAGCAGTTTCGAAACCTTGGAGGAAGTCAAAGATCGTGAGAACATGGGAAACCGTAGAAGATAAACTGCCATATGCACGTAGAACGTGGTAGCAGTCTTGTTAACTGCTCCTGGAAAGCTTGAACGATGCCCTATAAATAGAGCAAAGAAGGACGGAACAGGGGGCAGAAATTGGCAGAGAACAGAATCAGTAGTGGAAAGTCTACCGGAGAAACGACGAACACCATGAAGCTTCTGACAATCTGGATTTCCTTGCTCACTGAGTACATTTACCGCTTTCTGTATTTTCCTTGGTAATTTACTTTGATGCAACTTAAATTCAGCAGTTTTATGTTTCTGTATTTTCGATTCCTTGTCATTTCAATTCAATGAAAGTTTAAATTTCTGCATTTAAGTTTCCCTGTCATTTACTTTTCTTGCAATCTCGATTTCCTGTCATTTACTTTTCTTGCAATCTCGATTTCCTGTCATTTACTTTTCTTGCAATCTCGATTTTCCGTCATTTACTTTTCTTACAATCTCGATTTCTGTCATTTATATTTGCACTGTTTTCGATTTCTTGTCATTTACAATTAATGTAAATTTGGGGTTTTCGCACTTTACATTTCCTCGCAATTTAATATTCTCGTTTCTCGATTCGATATTTTTACTCGTGTTCGGTATTTTAAATATAAAAAATAGCATTTTCGATATCCTGTAACTTTCGATTCTTATACACGTTTTCGATTGAAAGTCAAATTGCTAGCCTAAGTAAAAAGAACTTACGTGGGAGGATTTTGATTAGGAGCAAAACATCTTTAGAATCGAAATCGATCGAAATTCCACCAGAAACATGTTGTTGTGTAATTGATTATAACCGTTGACAGATTTACGCAAAGAGACTAAAATGAGAGGAAGGAAATGTACAAGCACATTTAAGCAGACATTTACATATCATTGACACATCTTCACAAAAGGACACAACCCTGAGAAGATTAGTTTACACTCTTTCTTTCTTCGTTGACTTTTATTTTTTTTTCACTTTTTTTTTTCTAATATAGATTTTAGTTTATAATGCTGAAGAGAGTGGAATGGAAACTTCCACTCTTCATTAATAAATGCATAAAATATTGCTTGATAAACAGTGTTTACAATGATAACTTAAAAAAAACTTTTATACAACTATTCTTATATTATACAGAATTTTTTAAAAGTTATATTATTAGTTATTTTTATCAAATAATAGTGTACACAAATTATATTGATAGTATATCATCGTTAAAATATTATTTAAATTAAAATTAAAATTTAAATAAAACTACTCAAAGTTTTATCGTATAAAAGTAATAATGCTAGATTGTTTAAATTTATTAACACTCTCAGTACAAGTATTATTATCACTAGCTTAAAATTGGGCAAGAAGTTAGTTTTTTGTTAGTGTTCTAAAGCATAAAAGCATGAGTGAAGGAGGGTATAAAAAGAGGTAAGGGACAAGATGTTGGCCTATAGTTGAAGTCTTTTCTTCGCTGCCTCCATTCTTTATTTGGTGGTTTTTTTTACTTGAGAGTTAGGAAAGTATATTGATTTTGCAATAAGTAATCATATCAGAAGGGAATTTCTGTTTTATTCCTTATAAAAATCACCGTGTAATAAACTAAACAACTATCCACGACTGAGCCATAAAAAAGATTATACTTACAAATAAAAAATATCAATGAATTTATTCTTAAAAACCATTGATTATAAATGCTTAGACAACAATTAATGTTCAAGAACGATTTTTTTGGGTATTTGATGGGTTTTGGGGGCAATTACACCCATGTTTTTTTAAAAATATAATATATATATCTATAATAAAAAAATGTCTTCATTAGTTGATTTGCGGTACAAGATGTGAACCTAACTAAAATGCGTAACAACCTCAACAAATTTATGTACTGAGTATTATTTCCACATTATAAAACACACTTTTGTTAAGAACACTATCAAGAGCCAATTTGAGTCCACTTCATATTTAATGGTTGTCATGTATAACCTTGTTTTAGAAAAATGTTTCGGAGAACCCTTGATTTGTGCTTATGGAAATTATTAAGAGGTAAATGAGACACTGGGCGTCAACTTAAATGTTCAAATAATGGGATTTTTTTTGGTGCAAGAATGTAAATTAACGGGGGCCGGTATTCATCTTCATTAGCATGATTTTTTTTTCTCAAAAACATAGTTACTAATAGCTGTTTGGTAACACTAGAGGTAATTTATTTTCAAAAAATACGTCCCAGTTAATAAGTGTTTTACATTTAACTTTATCTTAATTATTTAACATTGTAATGGTCAGATTAAGCCTACCCATCAAAATATTGACTAGTATAAATAATAATTCGCTATTATTAAGGTGTTCAGATATTGTAAACGCCCCTTGTACTTTCTAAATTTCATTGCTTTCAAAGTAAATAAAAAGTTTAAATGAGAACCTTATATAATGAAAATTGATCCACTAAGCCCTGTTCGTTCTGGCGTTAGAAAATCAATTCTCAAACTTTTCAATAAAGACAAATTAAGTAAATATGCGATTCAAATTAAGTAAGCACAGATTGATCATAGGTAATGGTAATGATGGTTAAAAAAGAAATTTAACACCAAAACCCTAAAATTAAACAAATACTTGACCCTCTCCATGTTGTCAAAGGAAATATCTAGCAAAATTATTATGAACGAAGTTCATTGTGTTCACAGCCCAAAAACAGATAACGAGATACTAAGAATCGACCAAAGGCTAACCACTAACTAGTATAGTGTAAGAGAGCAGGACCAGCTTGTATGCAATGAAGTCAGACACGAAAGAGCATGTCCAGAGTAATGCACCGTTTATGATATTTTAGCCCTTGAGAAGTCCATCTCCGGATGCTGCAAAACATAAACAGATAAAACATTAAATCAACTGATAAAGTGATAATCAATCAAAGAAGGCACGTGAACAAGAGTGTAAAGAATCACCTGAGCCATAAACTTCTTCATGATTTCCTGCTTCTGGAGCTCTTCACTGGTTGGAAGGCCCATAGACTTCTGCCTCTGGTCAAACTGCATAACAGTACACGAGAATAGTAAACCAATTAGCAAAGAAACGTCCTTCAGATCTAACTATGCCAGCGCAGATGTATATACCTTACGGTTACACTAAAATTGGTCATTTCTTCAGCCTTGTGAATAAACTAAGATATCTTCAACAAATTACAAGATACATAACCAGAAGCAGACACATAAGATATTTTATATGGCTTATATTTTAACAGTTTGTCAACAAATGAATGGGTGGATTGCAAATATCAAAAGGACCTTAGGAAATGACGATAATAACAGAGACTAAACAAACGCAACTAATATGACCAATTAGTGTAAATATCATTAATGATTACCATCATTTTCTCAACAGTCTGTCGAGTCTCAGGATCCAGGTCAGAAAGTTTGCTGTTCTCTGGTTCAACCTTTTGAGTATCAATTTCAGGATCACCTTTTACTAGACATTTCCACCATTCCATTTGATCATGCTTGGTCAAAAGAATAGAAAGTGCACATTGATCCTCTGCAAAAAGAGTTTTTATGTGAAGTGTAAGATATGAAATGATAATGATTCCAATACCAATAAATAAAACAATCCAAAACCACACCCGAACATTCTTAGCTCATGCATGTACACAATGCATGTATTGTAACTTCAAAGGTTCATCTATTGCTGTAAGTAGTACAGTACCTATACTCCAATAACAATCGTCAGGCTTGACAGACCGGTATAACTCCCCCTGAAAATTTTAAAATTCGTCAATAAGCATAGTCATCGATAAAAATTAACATTTAAAAAAAAAAAAAAACTGAGTCATCATACCATCAATTAGCAAAAATAATTAACATCATAGAATAAAACTCTCCATATGAATGCTATAAAAGGAAAAACTGACCTCAATAATTGGAGGTTGGTCTTTGAGTCCAACTTTTAAATGGTTCTTTTTAATCTCACAGATAACAATCCTTGATTTGGTTCCATTTGGCACCGGAACATTCACATTAACCTCTTGAAGAGTCTGAGTCCAAGAGTATTTCTCCAGATCCATGCCATTACCCTTATTTGGAACTGATTAGGTATTGAAAGAAAAAATAAAAATATCAGCAGTCAAAACAGGTGTGCGCGTTAATGCACATTAAAAGGTCAGCATGCGTATTAGTTTTTGTGCTAGCCCTCTCTCTTCCTAGAAAATTGAATGACAATATACTATCCCAATACAAACTTCTATTCGTTGATGATTACTAAACCAATCCCTAATATTATGTTTGGATTGGGACGGGAATTTGAGAGAGTGAAATTGAGGTGATTTAGAGTGGACCGTGGAATTATTTGGGTTGAGAGAAAGATAATAGATTTGAAGGAATTTGAATAGATTTATTATAGTTGGTGTGAATGATGTGACTGAATATAAAAAAATTGAATAATAGTTTTTAAATGTAATGACCAAAATACCCTTATTGCTGAAATGGATAAATTAAGTAAAAATGTTTATTATGATATAATTGATTTTATAAATATAAATTTAATAAAAATAAATATAAATTATTTTATAATTAATTATCTAATTTCTATAAATTAACACTATAAACTAGTTTTTGTAATTATTTAATAGTGCAAACTTAAATTAACAAATCCTATAAAATACACAAACATAAATCCTATTATGTAGTTTAAAAAAAAAGTTTAAGATTAACATAATAATGATAAAACCATTGACTTAGCACATATTCAATATATAAAATGTCACCACTACAGTATTATACCATAATTGATTATCACACATCTCATAATTGATTAGCAATGGGTGCATAATCGATTATTGATCGTTGTAATGTTTCTTTTCTTCTTCAATTGTATTGGTTGTGCAATGCAATAAATCCCTTAGAAATTCTCATGAAGATGCACATGAGAATGGGACAAAATTTTACTTAAGGGGCAACATAAAAATTTCACCATGTTTCCTTGCTTTTCTTCGTATATATGAAGGTATTTCTAGTATGATTGGTCCACTAATCCATCTTCTCAAATCAACACAAATAGTTAGAAACAAACACGTACATACTTCCTCATTTCTTCGTACACAGAACATCCCTCGATCCAATCGAAGGCTAAGGGATTTGGCTAGCAGGACCCTTAGCTAAAATGCCAATCAGTACTCTTAGGGCAGAATATGCTTAAGTAATTTTTTTATTGGGAAGTGCAATAATACACTCTCCCAATAAAAACCTTCTATTTATTCATTACTTAATCAACCAAAAGTGGAAATTTTTATAGGAAAGTGCAACAGTGCATTCTGCCATGATTTTTAATGCACTATCCGGACAAAAAATTTTGAACATATATCTTAAACAATGACATAAGGTCAACGGTTAGTAGGTAATAAGGACATCTTCAATAGGAAAAACTTACATAAGTTGCTTCTCATATCGGAAAACATAACATATTTGTGCCACATCATACTCAAGCGCAACGTATTTTCTTCTTTTTATTAATTTTTGTAGGTTACAAGGTAAAACAACTCAAAATCTTTTAAGCAACTTACAATGTCAATTAGGATTTCCCCAATAACAAATTCCTTGAAACAACTAATGTTTCACTTAATCATTTCAACAAGCAACTCCGAACTCCCATATAATGGGATGCTATATGTGACCTTAGGACACTGCTTATGTAATCAAATGTGAAACTTCTTATATTGGGAGGTGAAATAGAGTACTCTCTGATGATTACAAACTAACTCTCCAGATAAAAACTTTCAGTTATTGTTTGCTTAACTAATCCCGTAAATACATTGGTTAGCAGTGTTTAAATTCAAGCGTAAATAGGAGTCTCATTGTATAAAAATATGCAAGTTGGGCAAATATAAGTGGGTGGTTTCTCCCCGTGGCACATCGGTGAAATCTCCTACCTATTTTTCTGCTCGTGGTGTTGCCAAAGAAGGAGGAGGACCCATGCACTATTACTGAGATTGTGTCTTTAGTATCAACCCCCAATTTTATCCGCAAATTAATGTTACCGTACAAGCAATACACTACCTATCACATGCAATAATCATTACATGTTTAGCCACTTTATGCATAAATCAAACACAAGACAAATAAACGATCTACAAGCAATACATTATCGTTTAAACACGGTCAGTCCCTCATAAATCACAACAAAGCAAAAACTTACTCCCACCAACACTGGAATTAAAGAATTGTTAGGGTAAGAAATAATAATTGCACATTGGGAAAGCCCGAAATGGATTCTGCGAGTTTACCTCTGGAGGGGCCATCTTCTTCTGCTTTCGGTTCCTTCTCCTCCTTCAATCTCTTCTCAGCCTTTTCTCTCTCTTCGGAGGCTTTGAGTTCCTCTCTCTTCTTCTTATCGGCCTTCTCCCTCTCCTCGGAGGCCTTAAGGTGGTCTCTCTTCTTCTTTCCAGCGGCGCGCACCAGCGATGCTACCTGCTTCTCGGCGGCCTCCGTGGCCAGAAAGTCGCTCTGTTCGGAGACGAATTCAAAGACTCTCTGGAGAAAAGCGAGGGGGTTTGATCGGTCGAAAGTGGCAGTGAAGGAAGAGGAAGAGGAGGATGATTGCGAGGAGTGAGTGGGTTTCTGCTCCTCTTCGTTGAAATCGGAGATAATGGCCATCGGTGAGTCGAGAGAAGGGTGTTTGTTTGCTGTTGGATGGATCCACTCTTGATTCTGGAAGGTTGAAGCGGAACATTCCAGTGCCATTAGTATTTATAAAAATTTAAAGTATGGGCCTTTGGGCCCGATACAAAAATTATAAATAAATTCGGCTCTATTGTCCTAAATTTTCATAATTTCTTCTTACAGGTAATTAAAATAAATCTTATTTTATTATTAAATGAAATAAGATTTTCTAATTTAATTTTTCGGAAATATTTGAAACGATTGTTCTGTAGATTTTTTATTTTTTAATATATTTTGCGAACATCCAACCTGAAATATATTTTTGAAACATTTAATTCAGAATTTTGGAATAACTAATTCATAATATAATTAATTTTTATAAAATTCATTTTTGCAGATACATTGGAGCAACCTGATTTTTATTTACACTTTCAGTCTAACTTCCATGAATATTTAACAAGTATGTTGTAATGGATTCATAGTAAACTTCAACAAAGGTGGAACTCAGCAAAATAAAAATGCAAAAATTATAAATGTGGAGAGGAGATATTAATATATAGAAAACACAAAAAAGGTTTTTAAGATTTCAAACAAAAATTAGTAAAAAAATATTTTAACCATTTTAATAAAAATGCCATGAAATTTTATAATAATATATTGGATTTTGAAAGAAATAGTAAGATAATAACTATTAAGTAGAAAATTAATCATTGATGTTTCACTAAATATATATTGGATTTAAATTTAGAGATGATGATTTTTTAATAATATATATATATATATATATATATATATATATATATATATATATATAATTCAATATCATTTAAAAGTTTTGATTAAATTACATTAAAAATCTTATATAAGAAAAATATTATAGAAAATTAATCGAATATATATACTTTAACAAATAAAAGGTGAGATTAATATACTGTCATGACATTTGAATTATTATTATTGAAAAATCAACAATAATAAAAACTTTTACTATAAAGTCAACTTGCATGTTAGACTGTTATTATGGGTTGAATTATATTTTACAAGTGATATTATATCGTATTTTTTATAGTTAACTAATTTTATTATGCAAGGATGGAATAATTAGTGAATAATAGTATAATTCTTTTATACAAGTGATCAATATTAATGTCCGAAAACTAGTATTTGTATTTTAAATTGTTTTAATATATCAAAAATAGAATTACAACTATAATTTTAATATTTAAAATTGATTAATATTTTAATAAGAATTTTATATTTTAAAATAAATTTATATTCGGCTAGAAATTATATTACTTTATCTGGCAATCGAAATACAAGATATTTAATCATTTCATTTAAATAAATAATTTTAAAAAATATGTCACAAAATAATTCAAATGCTATACATTTTAATTTTTTGGAATTTTTAAACCTATCGTGCAAATACAGGTAAGAATTCATATAATTATTTATTTACAATTTAATTATATTTTTTTCATAAACTTAATCTACAGAGCGATAATGTAAGTGTTTAAGAAAAAAAAATATAGAATGATTTATGGTCTTTTATAAGGGGAATTTTTTTATAAATATTATTAAACAACCAATTAAATTAATATAATAATAATAATATTAATATTTATAGAGGTAAGAGTTGATATTTAATAAAAGGGACAAAATTATCAATAGGGGTTGTAGCTCATATGGTAGAGCGCTCGCTTCGCATGCGAGAGGCACGGGGTTCGATTCCCCGCAGCTCCAGCCTTTTCCATATCTGTCTTTATTTTTTATGTCTTGTGTATTCTTTGAGCACATATAAGAAGGGTGGGGATCCAAAAATTTGTGATATTGTACAGAACTTACAACATCCATGGCCTCTGCTGCTTCCATTCCCTCGTCAGAACCAGAACCACCAAAAGTTCATGCATCTCATATTACAAGCATCAAAGCCTTTGTAGAATCAAAAGGAGATTCTTCTCCTATCCCTTCCACCTACCACTCCATCACACAACTCCATGATGATAATGATGTTGCAGACGACTTTGCAGTTTCCATCCCAATCATAGACTTTTCTCATCTCTCTTCCCACCACCCTCAGACTCACGCCCAAGCGGTGCACCTACTCGGCAAGGCCTGTTCTGAGTGGGGTTTCTTCTTGGTAAGAAAGTTGGAAACTTTCTCTCTCAAAATCTTATTCTTCCCCGTAAAAAGTACCAAGTCGATATCTTATTCACTCACTTGCTTCTCAGCTCATAAATCATGGAATTCCCGAGAACCTGGTGGAGAAGTTGATGAAAAAATCTCGCGAGTTTCATGATTTGCCGATGGAGGAAAAGGAGTCCGGTGACAAGGGCCCTTTTGAACCCATTAGGTATGGCACCAGCTTTTGTCCTCAAGTGGAGAAGGTTCATTATTGGAGAGATTATCTCAAGGCTATCACGTTTCCTCAATTCAACTTCCCCCACAAACCATCAGGTTACAGGTAATTAAATTATATAGAAGCTTTAATCAATTAATCAACTCAACGCAACATTAATTTATGCACTGCTTTCATAATTTCTTTACCTTCTACACTTCCTACTACTGCAGGGAGGTTGCTTATGACTATAGCCAGAAAATCAGAAGTGTGACAAGGAAGTTGCTTGAAGGAATATCAGAGAGTTTAGGATTAGCATCCAATTCGATAATTGAGTGCACTGATTTTGACTCTGGCCATCAGCTCTTCGCTGTGAACATGTATCCACCATGTCCACAACCACACCTTGCTCTAGGGATGCCTTCACATTCGGACATAGGCTTATTGACCTTGCTCACGCAGAATGGAATTGGAGGACTTCAGGTTAAGCACCATGGTAAATGGGTCAACGTTAATCCCCTTCCTAACTGCCAAATTGTCTTACTTTCAGATCAACTCGAGGTATGCCATGTTAAAAAGCTTAAAAAAAGAAGACATACTTCTAGTGAAGAAAAACCGTGTACAAAACTTATGCAGCCATTGTAATATAGGTTGTGAGTAACGGGAGGTACGAGAGGGTGTTGCACCGAGCAATCCTGAACAACAGAGACACTAGGATTAGTGTTGTGTTGGCGAATGGACCTGCGCTAGATAAGGAAATTGGACCTGTGGCGGAGCTATTGGAGAATGAGAAGCCATTGTTCAGAAGCATCAAATACCGGGACTACTTCCAATTTCAACAGAGGTCACGGCTAGCTGATAAAAGTAGCTTGGACGAGATTCGCCTTAATTAATGCTCAACAACGATATGATATGTGCTGGTCTCCTTTGAACAACACAGGTGGAAACTAAACTACCCAATTTAAAGGTATGAGTATGGTTGGTGTTAATGGTGTGTCCTGAGTGATCATGATAATTATTTCTGGATTTGGTGTGTTCGTTTTCATGCTGGTGAATGATGGTGTTTATGAATTCAAAATGGAAAATACATGATATTAAAATGTTTCTTACCAACCTATGGTATTCAATCTAAATTTTAATCAGTGATATCTAACAATTTGTATACGATCATGAGTCTACTCTCTATGATAGTCAACATCATCATTTGTCTACAACTATGCTTTAAAACGTAACAAAACTTGGAGATGAAAGCCCATGGTAGAAATACCATTTTGTTTTTTCTCAAGGCAATGGAAAAATAACATCTTTGTAATTGGGCCATTCATTATCCAACAAAAGCCTAAGGGAGAGAATTGCATAACTAGTTCAGGGAATTTTCATAAAATTTCCTCTTCTTCTTTTTCGGATTTAGTATCAAATCAATAAATTAATATGAAAGACATTGATCAAACGAAAAAAAAAAAAAAAAGATAGGGAATATGGGCCATTTGAGAAACGGAGGTGTAGAAAAACAGGAAATGATTATAAATTATGCGACAAATCATATGACTTGGGCTTAGGAACAATACTCTGTCTCCTACCACCTTGGAACTGCCCACATAATTACACACTCTTTTGTTTAATTGTTCATTCGGAGGCTAATCAGCAGCCTTTTTCTTGAACAAAAATGTTTTTTAGTATGTTTTAGGGATGTTTATACGTGGATTTGGATTTATTCGAATTTTTTAATTTTTTGTATACAATCTAAACAAATCAACCCGATTCAAAAATAGTTGATTTGATTTTAGATCAATTGGATTTTCTATTATGCAAGCAAGTGTTTGAAATTTTATACCAATCTTAATAAACCCTTGATTTGAAATTTATAAATCCATCCATATTATTAAGAAAAAGTGGCATTATATATCAATTTCACATGCCACACCTAATTAATTGGCACTTGCTAACCAAACAATTTTCCTTGCAATCAGATGAAATTTTCAAGAACATAAATAATGCAATTAACAAATAGAGCCTGCGATTTCACAAAATTTGGTTTCACAATACACGAGACATATCCTTCTGATAAGACAGTGTATATATAGTTCTAAACATTAATTTTGGACCCATGTAATGCTCCAAAAATGTTCGTATAATTGTGAATGTTGATAAGACCAGTACACAATATAGGTGGGAACATCAAATTCATGCATCAAAACTATTAAATTTGTTATCTACCTGTATTTTAAAAAGGAAACTTATACTTCACTACTCATTTTAATTGACTTAAACTTTATTTTAATATATTTTGATTAATAACATACAACTATTTAATGAACAAAATCTATATCCACAGACAAAAAAAGAAAATGGAGTATATATACTCTATTTATGTTCGTGATTCAATTAATACAATATGTATGGATTTTATCTTTTATCCGGATAATATTCTCTTATCCTTTAAGGTTGGTGTCATTTTTGTGAACGTGTTATAATTGTACATCAATTGTTATTTACTTTCTATCGATTAATATCAGAGTTTAGGTTGATGCAATGTTATAGTTTTATGTTACAAAAATTGTTTTTACATTCTGTCAAACCCTATCATTTTTCTTTATTTTAATTCTTGCCTATTCAAGTGTACCTTGCATAAAATTATATTTTAAGAAAACGTCGATTTTGCAATAAATGAAATTCCGTTCTATTTTTTCTTTATTGAAATAGATTTAGGGATAAAGTTTTTTTCATCAAATAGTTTATAGGAATTTGTTAAACTTATTTTCAAACCATTTGAAATCGCTTTCTTTCGTTTTCAAAACCAGGAGATTGCGCTGGATCTGATTCACGTTCATGTATCAAATAGTTGTCATTGGAAGTAAATATTAATTTTTCAATTAAAAAAATATTCTTTTTAAGAGTCGAATCCATCACATTTTATTATATATTTGTATTTATCTCTTTATTTGTTTTTCAATTTATTTCTTCAATATATTGATAATTTAAATTTATTTTAAAAAATTGGGCATTAAAGATGTTTATAATGTAATGTATATGGTTGGGGATACTAGTAGTAGACAAACCTAATACCTAGCATTGAATAGATTAACATGGTCATTCTTCAATTAGTTTGGAAAGCAACATTTTTGGTTTGAACCATAGAATATGGATGAGGATGAAGACTTCCTTTTTTTTCACATGTTTATAAAAGTATTTATTATTTAATATAATTAGAATTTTGAGGAGAGAAACATCAAATAAATATTCATCCTAATAATAACTTACTAAGATATTTTTCTAATACATTTACATTCTTTTAATTAGAGCGTGATATAAAAATGAAAAATCCAAAACACTAACAGGAAATGACACAAGTACAGAACGAAAGCAGCATATAAAGTGGTGTCGTACTGAGAACTTTGAATGAGTACCTGCGACATTCAAAGACCAGACACGAAACAACACTCCATAGTGTTTACTATAAAGTACACTAATTTTCAAAAAAGTAATCTGCAGATTTTTATCATAATGTAAGTTTGATATAAATATCTTATTAGTAAATAATTTTATATACAAAAAAAAATTACTTTGAAGTGTAAAGAGGTTTTTATCTTATTGTTACGTTTATCCTCCTCCGTAGTTATATGGATTAAAGCTTATTTTTATTAGCATCTTGATTCTTGTTGAATATCTCGTGAGTATCATGGGATAATTCTTCATAATTAATTAATATTAATGAAGTAACTTGTCATTTATAGATGTAATTAAGGAGGTCGTAAAAGACGTTATGTTGTTTTCGGCATTTATTAAAAAAATTTACCCACTCTTGTGCCACGTGCAGTTTTTGTCGGTGGCGCCCTTTATCTAAACCACATGGTGTTTCATCATCACGCGTTTTTGGTTTTTCCTCTTTTAAAAACTGTAAATTTATTGTTGCTCAAGTTCCACTTAATTCATACATTTACTACATTATTTATTTCATCACAATTTTTTCATCATTAGGCACTAACCTATTAACTACCGCAACAAACAATTATTTTGATTTTTTTTTTCAGTTTTTCCTTGCTTTAAATTTGTGATGATGAGATTAAATATCACTTTTTTGAACATGAGAATTCAATTAAAAAATAACTATATTTTAATTAAATTGATACAAAATCTGAAAAAAATTAAGATAAAACTAGAAAAATTAATATATTTTAATTTTTTTATCTCATCTATAGTATTTTTATCTTATTTTTATAATTATCATTTAATTATTATTAATATATTTTTATTTTAAAACTAATTATTATTATTATTATTATTTTAAAAATTAATTTTATTAAAAAAGATATAATAAAAATATTATTTTATTAAATTTAATTGAATTCTGATTAAACTCTAATTAAATATTTAAATTTTAAATTCATTGAGACGGTCTAATTATAAAAATGGCACTAAATATAAAAAACAGAATTTTAAGGTAATTATATTTTTAATATTTATTTTAACCAATAAAATAGTGATATTTAAAAAAAAGTATAGATAGAAAGGGAATTTTTATAAAACAAGTGTATTGATGAAGTGAGGTGGCAACCTATAAATAATCCATATCTCATTGTTAATGAGTCATTATCTTATCTACTATTGTTAATCATATATTGTTATTATTGTTATTTTATTAGTGAATTACAAAACTTGAATTATTTTATTAATTAATTTTGTGAAATATAACTTATCCCATTGGAATTGTTCATAGAAAAAAAAAAATTATTCATGAGGCGAAGGGATAAAAGTAAGTCACCAAGTCACGTGTGCAGTATGTCACTCACAGTATGTTCTCATTCTTGTCTATCAAATAATTTTTTACCGACAGCAACAATTTATTTGATGAAGAACTCCCTCAAAGAAGAAAAAATAGCTTTTGAAAAATAAACAAATTATGATAATATTAAATAAAAAATTGGTTGAAAGGAGAGAAGGAGATATAAAACGAAGTAGGAAAAGGGAACTGACGGAAAAATGCCGGACATAAAGTGGAAAGGCGAGAAAATGAGGGGAAAAAATTAGGTTGAAAAGGATGGGATTGGTGTGTTAGAGAATTCCTTAAAAGATAAGATGATGAGCATAAGTATGGAAGGACCAAAACGGGGAAGTACTTTAATCCCTGATCTAAAGTTTGAACCTAGCTAATGGAAGTTTGTGGATCCTTATGTCATCATACTTATCAAATTGAGGTTAATAATTATGAGAGCAATAATGGAAAGAGAGGCAGGAACAGAAACTGGAAGCAGTGGTATGCAAAGTTGAGTGGGTTTATAGTAGCAGCCAGCTAATTCCTGCGACATCGACTTCACACCAACTAAACCCCTTCACACAACATCACTAAAAACACACTCACTCCTCACTACTAAGTAGTAACTAAGCACCGTCATTTATATAAAGGACCACTTCTTCTTACGTACCCTTCACCACAATCTACATCGCATTCTCCCAGCACAAAATAAGAAACACATACAATGGATTATGGAAGATTAGGACCCTCTCATCGCACTCCCACTATGAATCCAAGATCTTCCGGGAAGAAGAAGATTGCCTTGCTCACACTCTTCGGCCTCGTATTGATCGCAGCATCGGCAGTTACTGCCGTTGCCGTCCGCTCTCGCATCACTACACGAGCAGACGGCTCAAGGCTCAAAGGGAAGCCTACACAAGCGATTTCACGCATGTGCGGTAAGACACGATTTCAGATGCTGTGCGTCAATTCGCTGCTAGACTTTCCGGGATCCCAAGCGGCATCCGAGAAGGACCTCGTCCACATTTCCTTCAACGTCACGTTGCAGCACTTCTCCAAGGCGCTCTACACCTCCGCCGCAATTTCCTACGCCACCATGGATCCCCGCGTTCGCGCCGCCTACGACGACTGCCTCGAACTCCTCGACGATTCCGTCGACGCGCTGGCCCGCTCCCTCAGCACTGTCTCCCTCGGCGCCGTTGGCTCCGCCAACGACGACGTGCTGACGTGGCTCAGCGCCGCGCTCACCAACCAGGACACCTGCTCGGAGGGCTTCGCCGATTCCGCCGGTCCTGTTACGGACCAGATGAGCAACAACCTCAAGGACTTGTCGGAGCTCGTCAGCAATTGCCTCGCCATTTTCTCAGCCGCTTCCGCCGGCGACGACTTCGCCGGCGTTCCCATTCAGAACAAGAGACGATTGATGACAATGCAAGACGATAAATTCCCGAGATGGTTGAATCGACGTGATAGGAGATTGCTTAGCTTGCCTCTATCGGCGATACAAGCCGATATTGTGGTTTCAAAGGACGGTAACGGAACCGTTAAGACCATCGCCGAGGCCATTAAGAAAGTGCCGGAATATAGTTCACGCCGCTTCATTGTCTACGTCAGGGCAGGAAGGTAAATATACCTAATACCAAACACAAAACTATACATTATTCTTCTTTTTTTTTTAACAACGTACGTAACTAGTTAACTACCACATTTTTAACCATCATTGTTTTCATGTTTTGTGGCCATTGAGCGTTAAAAAGTGTGAGGACCGTGCACTGTGGATTGTGGGATGATTGCGTGGTGGACTTAGTGGTACTGAATCATCATGCTTGGACATGCCATTGTAGTCACGTGAACACAATTTTAACCATTAACATTATATAATATTTTTTATATTTCATCTACTTCTTACTACATACATCACACTGTTATTATTATTATTTTTTTTTTCATCATTTTCTTCTCACTCTTGCACTAACAAAAAAAGTGTACTGACAACATTGTTTGTGAAAATATGTAAAATTTATGATCATAATTAATTGCATGTGGTGTAGGACAACGTAGTATTTACTAATGTCTCGATGCCACCATCCTCATTAATTGATTTTGACCTTTTAACGGTAAACGTGTGTAAACAATACAAAATTAGTTAAGGAGTGAAGATTAAAAATGATTAAACTGTTTTTTTGAAGGAAAAATATGATTAAACTGTTAGTAATATATTAAAGGTAATATTAAAAAAAAAAGATGCATGTGTATGAATATTAACGGCAAATATATGAGATAATGATATTGGTTTTAGCATAATATATATAAATGCAGCATATTTGGTGATGGGAGTTAGTTAAGGTTAGGATAGATAGAAGCTCTAACATTTTATTGTTGACGCCAATACCATTTTTCAGGTATGAAGAGGACAATTTAAAGCTGGGGAGGAAGAAAACAAATGTGATGTTCATGGGGGACGGGAAGGGCAAGACCGTCATCACAGGGGGAAGAAATTATATGGAGAACCTCACCACATTTCACACGGCATCCTTTGGTAAATTCCTTCTCTTTCTCCTCTTCCGAACGCTTTATTAAGTACTTATTGTATTTTATAATATTTCAGTTTAAATCAAAGCTAAAAAGTTATAAATAATATCAATACATATATTAAATCAATTGAGTAATGTGAAAGAATATACTGTTGGGGATATAAAATATGTGTTACTTTGAAATATATATATATATATATATAAAAGAAAGAGAGAAAAAACAGGACAGGGAAAGGTAAAAAACATGGACAACATGAGGTAGAGACCATTACAAGTTGCACGTGGCCTGCAAGTCGTGGTTGCCATATTCAAGATTCCTTTCTGTTAAATTACCTTGTCTACTCCAAATGAGCCTTCTATGTCCACCGCCAATTCTATTGTGTTTCTTTTACTTGTTTGGATAAATAAAAGTAACCAGAGTCAATGTTTAAAAGAGTTTAGTTACCTATATATATACCCCAATTTGTGAAATCGTGAAACATATTAAAAATATAACGCACTATTTTTCGTGTTACTTCCTTCATAATTTCCGCCTAAACAAGAAAGATACAGTTGATTTGTTTCAAATTCTGAGAGAAAAGTTATTGTGGTGATTTGTTATTGAATTACAGTTTTAGTCAAGGTTTTGGACTTTCAAACCTGGAAATTTTCCTTTCCTTAATCTAAGATGTCAGAGTCTCTATGCTCTAATATAGTATAGTTTAGTTGTTCTTTTGTTTCTTGAGTTCAGTATTATATACAGTACATCCAAAATTTACACTATCACTAATTTGGCGTGTCCAGAATGAGCATTCCTGATTTAAAAATAAAACAACAAAACAGCATTTGAAGTTTGAACAACATCAGCATGTCCTAAGTGCTAGGTTGCTTGCATTATATAATGCGTTTTGCGTACGTCTAATTCCTATCTTTAGATAAATTTTGAACTTCCAAATCACAAGAGTGAAAGGTATGTTTCGTTTTCATTTTGTATTTCCATTAATTGTTGCTATAAAAGTGTCATTTTATTTTTTGTTTTGAAAATATCATTATGTTGTCTTCACGATTTTCTGTGCAATTATTATAAGACATTTGACGTTTATTAATGATCACCAAGAAAAAAAAGTTTTTTTTTTCTTTGTGTTTGAAAGATTTGAATAAGAGAGGAGAAAAAAAGTGAAAATAACAAATGGGATCCTCTGGCTTCACCGAAACAAAACGAACCCCATCTTGTTCTCATAAACACGTATTACTCTTAATATTAACCTTATCCTCTAACGAAAGGCACAAAATTAAAGTAGCGAAATAAAATTATTATTAGTGGGTCATGCAATGCTTGCGAAATTGATAAACAAAGTCACATTTGTGTCCATCATCAACAGACTATTCAAGAAGATTAAAGACAAGACCACTACTTCGCAACCAATAATTAATTCAATTTCATCCACTAACATAAAGTTCGCACCTTATTGTTATTAATAATAAAAAAAATGATGATCCTGTGTTGCAGCTGCTAG
Organism: Sphenostylis stenocarpa; assembly: GCA_963425845.1. NCBI lineage: Eukaryota > Viridiplantae > Streptophyta > Magnoliopsida > Fabales > Fabaceae > Sphenostylis > Sphenostylis stenocarpa. The sequence continues at coordinate 14,722,534 of OY731406.1, forward strand.
TGGTTCTGGTTTCATCGCAAAAGACATGACATTCGAGAACTACGCCGGACCGGGGAAGCACCAAGCTGTGGCCCTCCGTGTCGGGGCGGACCACGCGGTGGTGTACCGCTGCAACGTCATTGGATACCAGGACACATTGTACGTCCACTCCAACCGTCAATTTTTCCGCGAATGCGACATTTACGGAACCGTCGACTTCGTATTCGGCAATGCTGCAGTGGTGTTCCAGAACTGCAGTCTCTGGGCCAGGAAGCCGATGCCCCTACAAAAGAACACCATCACGGCCCAAAACCGCAAAGACCCGAATCAGAATACGGGCATTTCGATCCACAACTGTCGGATCCTTGCCACACCGGATCTCGAAGCATCCAAGGCTGGGTACCCCACTTATCTGGGTCGTCCCTGGAAACTATTCGCCAGAACCGTGTACATGCTATCCTACATCGGGGATCACGTGCACCCACGTGGGTGGCTGGAGTGGAACACGTCATCGTTTGCTCTTGACACGTTGTACTATGGTGAATATATGAATTCTGGGCCGGGTGCGGCCCTGGGTCAACGCGTGAATTGGGCCGGGTATCGGGTCATCAATTCATCTGTTGAAGCTTCTAGATTCACGGTTGGCCAATTCATCTCGGGCTCATCGTGGTTGCCGTCTACCGGAGTTTCATTCATTGCTGGGTTATCAACCTGAAAATAATGTTCCACTGCCACTGTAGACACTTTTGAATATCGGTTCATAGTTTAAACCAAACCAATTTCCCAATATAATTTTATAGATATTTAGTTTTTATTTTTTTAACCCAATGATGATAATAAGAATATAAGTTGTACGTAAACAGTGTTTAATGTCATATAGTTTTCCTTTTTTTCTTGCCTCAGCATTTTTCATTTAACCGACACAATTCATATTGACTTTGGGTTACCACTTGCTTACCCCACCTTGGCAATGTGACGTTTGAGTAACATTTTTAGTCAAAAAAGCATCTTTATAAGTTTGCACTAACCGTGCTTAAAGTTCTCACCTTATTATTATTTGATTCCTTTAAAAAGTCTTCCTCAAATATTAACTTGTGTTAATTTTTATAGGGTCGCTGTTCCTATCAATCGGTCATCATTCTGATTGTATTCTATAGTTGTTATTTTCGTTGTTTGTGTTGTCATGCTATTGCAGTTACTACTTCAAGCATCATAAGATTATTGTCGTCATCGTCACGTCTATTCCATCAATAATGTTTGTTCATCACGTCCAATTTATAATAGCAATTATATCAGTTATATATATATATATATATATATATATATATATATATATATATGTTATATTATTATTTGCTAAATTATTTTATGCCCTATCATATAATGTTGGATTACATATATTATTCTACTTATATTATTATCCAATGCATATCCATTACTTCCAAAATATTTAGGAAAAAAGAAAAGAAGAAGAAAAAAATAATAAAAAGTTAGAAATACGTTTTATTAAAAATATTTAATCCCATAGTAAAAACTTGAAGAATAAAAGTTATTGCATTGCAGGGATAACTCATGTCCATGTTTTATTTTTTAATCAAAATAAATATTATATTAAAATAAAATAAATAAAGAAAAAAAAGAAACAATGTTTCGGATAAACTTGATATCTACTTAAAAAGTTGATAAGAAAATATTAATCTAAAGATGAAAAACCCAAAATACTCACGTTTGTCAACTTTTTATCCTGTTTTGCTTTTTCTTTGGGCGGTGGTGGAATCACGTTTATAACTGCAGAACGACCTTGTGACAAACTATGTTTCACATCGCAGGTTTCGATAAATAAACAGTAGATAGATGGATAGGTTTCAATAAAAGGAGCTCTTCATATTAATTATCATTGGACTGATTTTTTTTATTTGTAAAATTAAGTTTTTTTTACCGTACTAGAATTTTAAAGATTTTGGGAAACTATTATTACTATATATTTTGAGCGAAACAATATTTTTTACTTTCCAAAAATAATTATCATTAGTTTAGATATAAAAAAGTTTTTCTTAAGAAAACGAAGTAAAAGGTCAACAAAACTCTAATATTTTTGAGACTTTATGCTTCTGTTTTTGTCTTTATCCCATTCAATTACAGTTGAACTCTTCTGTTTGGAAATTTGCGATGGACGTTGCTTGGTCTGAATTGATTCTGATGAAGATGTTTAAATTACAGGTGGAACACAGAATTTAAATCTTACGTTTGTGATTTTAATGTTTAGTGTTGGAAGTTTACGTTGTCTTATTTGTGCAATTGCGCAGAAACTTCATAGGAGCATGCATGATGCATGGGAAGCCATTAATCAGTGGGTATGAGATAAGATATGTAGTTTCTCACGACACAAGGGGTCCATTCTGGATTTATAATTGATTTTATGCTTCCCTCTCACCCATCTTTATGTTTATGTTCATATTAAGTATTCGTTGTCAAAGATTTATTAAGTATGGTGTACAATTAGTTATTGTAAATCTTTGATATAATTCTTATATAATAAATATTAACTGTTGTTTAATTATGATTATGCATAAGTTAAGTACCAGGGTAATTTTTCTTTCTTAGTTAGGTTTAGTTTTTCTTCCTCAATGATATTTTACTCTTAATATGTCTTTTATTATATGAGAAAATAATAATATTAATTATTGAAACACTTATCATTATTCGATAAAATGAAGTAGATGAGAGACCGACATACCAACGTGTATTAAGATAAATTAGTAATTTTAACTTCATAACCCATCTTAATAATCTTAAAATTTATATTATTGAAAAATGTGAATATATTATAATATTATAATTTAAATTATAAATATTAATTAATTAAATTTTAATTATTAATTATAACTAAATATTTTAATTCATAAACAAAATAATTTTTTAAATTTATCTAATAATAGTATTAATTAATGAGTAAAAATTTAAAAATTATTTATATTATTAAAGATGTATTTTTTTTAAAATATATAGAAAAATTGATGCATTAACTTAGTAACTCACTAGGTAATTTTTTTAGATAGATCGAAATCTCTGATCCATTTTAATTATGATGAACTAATATGACTCATTCAAACGTCTTATTAATTATAAAATGATGTTATATTTTATAATTTTTTATAAATTTTCAAGTTAATTTATATTTATTTATTATTTTAGTTTTTTTAAGTATAGATTCTTATTAGAAGATACTCTAAGTAGTTTTTTTTTCATAAAATTTTATACTCTAACGACCATAGGAGAAGGTTAAGAATGTGGGCACTACTTTATTCATTATAACGAAACGTTGATGTAAAGTTAATTATATAACCTTTTTTATTGGGTTTATTTATTTTTTAATTAAATTCGTACTTTGAGTTTCAGTTGCAACTTTATGCTTGAACTAGAAATGAAAGCTCATACTTTGTTAAGATATTCAAATGTGAAATCTGTTGGATTCTAGTAAATATAAAGGATAAAAGGTAGAAAAAAATGAATGTTATATTCATTTTATCTTTCAAAAACATAAATAACGCTAATATATAACTGCTCCTAAAATTATGTAACCATATTTGAGAAATTCTTCATTAAACTAAATATCAGTTTATATCATATTCTATACATACACCTGGTGACCTGCGTAATTTTGAAAAGTATTTAACTTAAGTGGTTTGGTCATAATATTAGTCACTTGTTTTTTTTTCTCATGATGTATCATCTTAATAATTTTAGTCTTTGTAAGATATGACTTGACAAACACGTGAAGTTGCACCTATAAACTCAGTATTTGTAATGGATAAACTCACAATTGGTTGTCTCTCTGAGAATTAAGAAACAACAATTGAACATAATAAAAAAACGTAAGAAAGAAGTTCATTGTTTCCTCCCATTTTCTAAAAAATGCCAAACTCAGTTGTTCTTCTCAAATATCTTAACATTCGTTTGGTTGTCAGTAAGTGTAACTCACTGGAAATGAGATTCACCACACACACACACACGCACACGCACGCACACGCACACGCACGCACACACACGCACACGCACACGCACACGCACACACACACGCACACACACGCGCACACACACACACACATGCACACACACGCACGCGCGCGCGCGCACGCACGCACGCACACACGCACACACACACACGCACCCACACGCACCCGTTTCTTTCATTGCATACCTGCATCAATGCTAACCAACACACACACACACACATTTTTATCTTTCCAAGAATTTTCTTTCATTACATACTTGCATCAATGCTAACCAACGCCCGTGTATAATCACCACACACCTTACATCAATATTAGCCAATGTTCTTGCACAATTATCGCTAGCAAAAAACTCACAATTTTCCATGACAACGCGGTTATGCCATGAGGATACTTAACTCATCTTTTTACAAAAGATCACCCTTTCCCAACATAAGAGAGACAGTCTCTGAATCTGACTCCATGTCAGAAGTTATTTATTTCAACGTCTTGTGTAATCAAGATTGTATCAGCACATCTTTGACTTGCATTAGTGTAAAAAATGGCTTTTACATCAGGTATTTTGGATTTTTTACGTCGTATTTAAGATTGACATTAAAATGGGAGACGTAAATTTACGTCGCACCCTTTAGCCCGACGTAAATTAACATCAATTATCGAGACCTGACGATAATTTACGTTACATATACTACTAAACAGACGTAAAAAGTTTCAAAAATTAAAAAAAAAAAGCAAATTTACGTCGCATATACCAATATGTGACATAAATTTACGTCGCACATACCAATATGCGACGTAAATTTGCTCCTTTTTTTAAAAAAATTGGGTTTATTTTGTCTTACAACCAAAACCTGCAAATATATATTATAACCAGATAGTCTAGAGGTTCAAGTTTCTTTAGCTAGTAAATAAAAAATATGATATTATATATAATTCAAACTACATAATAAAACAATATAATACAAATAATAACCTACAAACTAAAATCTATTACAAACTAAGCTACCTAAACTACATAATACACACAATATAATATGAACAATAACCTAAAAAATTAAGTATTAGAATTATTGAACGAAAAATCTTGCCCATTATTCTCTAATTTGTGTAATATCATATTATGGCAATGGAGATGGATCTTGAAATACCTGAAACATTAATTTGACTCTTGTAAACATGCATAAAGTTAAATAAACTTAACTAATGTTAAAAGCAATTACCTCCGATCTAAGAATCAGTTATACCGCAGTAAAATATGGCTCTCATCCAATACATAACATTGTAACCACATTCAAATGAGCTTGTTTGCTTATTACACTGAAATGATGAATTAAACATAATGTTATTTTCAAAATTTAAATACAAACAATAATTATGGTATTCACTTATATAAATAAGTTTCTAACCTTAGGATAAATGAACTGCAAAGTCTTTGTTTCGGGTTTTCCACTTAGAACATTAGTTCCAGACGTGATTCTAAGTGAAAAAAGTCATATATTATTCAATATGTATTTACAATTTAAAAACATAATTATAAAGTTACCCTTGTAACAACTTTTTCATTTCTTGACTCGATTTCCGATGTAATGAACAAAACCACACCACAAGTGTAATCCCGGACATGATTACAATTAATTGTCAATGAGACCTACATTATATGACATAAAAATTAGTTATAAAAATATAAATTAAAATACAAATTAAAATACTAACCCTTCAATGTATGGAGCCAAATATATATATGTCTTTTTGAGTCACTCATCCATGTTTGCATATATGGTTGGATTCCAACCTTTGTATTTCCGCATTTTTGGATGGATTAACTTTCTTCAGATTAAAGTTACTGATAATCTTGTAAAACTACATCCTATGTACAATTGTTGCGCAAAGTCATATTTCAAAGAATCATATAGATGTGCTTTCATAAAATTTTCTTCACCAATATCACGTATCATATCTTCTAGATTATCATTCATCCCTTTGTCAAAATTGTCTGTAGTTGACATAGTTGGGATGTCTAATATTTCTCCATGCCATGTCCATATTGTATAAATCTTAATAATACCATAAACAAATAAGTGATCACGTATATCCTCAAGTTTATGATGAATTTGATTCAAACAACGAACACATGGACAATAATATGTCCCTTTCATAGCTTTTCCATTTTCACTAGCAAATTTCAAAAATTCCTTAACTCCCTTTTCGTACTCTTCACTAATACGACGTGTATTCATCCAACTTCGATTCATATTATGTTATAAAGTTTCATCACTCCTAGATATTCAAAATTTATATTTAAAAAGAAATTAATATACAAATAATAAAACACGTAAATGGAGTGTGTAAACTGAAAATGCACTCAAGCAAATAAACAGATAATGACATTCCAATAACAATCCAATGGAGACATTCATACAATAACGTGATTGAGATACCAAAAAAAATCATAGATTCAATTTAAACATATATCAGAAAACATAGAACACTAACCTCGAGTATACACGAAAACGATTTCAAACTCGAATCCAATCGGGAAGAAATGTCAAATTCGTAAAATGAGACACAATGTTAATGTTTTTCACTGTCAAAATGATCGAAAATGGTGTGGAAAGGTAGTTGTCGTCGGTCTCATTGTTGTTCTCAAAATTCCTTGCTGCGCAAGACGAGGGAGCAGGTCTAGAAGAGAATAAAAGACACTTGTTACGTCGCACATCCTAGGAGGTGACGTAAAAAGCCCTCTTTTACGTTGCGCCACCCAGGTGCGATGTGAAAGAGGCTTTTTACGTCACCTCCTAGGATGCACGACATAAAATTTTCGCCTCTTATTTACAAAATTGCCACCGTGTTTTATTTATGTCGAATATTTTTGCATGCAACGACAATTGGGTGACGTAAAAGCCCCTTTTTGCATTAATGTTGTGTTTGCCACAAGCCAAAATGAGTCCTTCCATCAAATTTCTCTATGCCACATTTGACAGCACTTACAAATAATATTGCAACTTTAGCAATCAAGAATGATTCTCTAGCAAGAAGGAATTAATATTTTCTTATGTGGAAGATCAAACTAAGTTGCAACCATAGACCATACTAAGAAAAATCCTACTGAACCATAAACTCTGATACAACTCTTATGGGAAAAAATGTCATAAAGAACATTACCATTTATCCCCGAGAATTACCCTACTAATAGAGAAATAAAAGAAAAACAATTAACACAAAAATATAACGTGGAAACTCTAAAAACCGGAGAAAAACCTCGACCATTATCTAATGATAACTAGAAAATAACACTATGGGAAAATTTTTACAACACATAGACAACTCTCTCATACTCTTGACCCCAAGTACAGTCACACTCTTCAAAGCAAGAATTTAAACTAAACCTCACAATACTCTAGTACAAGAGTATAAGAAAAGTCAAATACAAGCTTAAAGTGTCTTTGATTGGGGTGAGAAACCTTATGGACTTTAAGTCTATTATATAGCTACTATCACTCACTCAATTGCTTATCTAATATGATGTGGAACTTTTCAAGATGTAATATTTTTATCAACCCAACAAAGAAATACCTTATTTTGCCAAGGTATGTCATAACAAATCATGTTTCATGGAGCTTTTGAATTTTTTAAACATCAACTCATCATTTCCAGTAAAAATGAGGTTATCAACATACAAGCTAACAATTAATATTGTACCCTTCTTTTCTTTTTCACAAAGAGAGTATACTCGTAGTCATACTTCCCAAATCCTTCTTTCAAAAAATATGTTTCTATGTGGCTATACCAAGCACATGGTGCTTGCTTAAGCCCATAAAGAGCTTTCTTCAGCTTAATCTGCTCAACCTCCTTTTGTTCATAACCAGAAGGTTAATCTAGATACATTGTTTATTATAGTTCTCCATGTAAAAATGTTGATTTTACATCTAGTTGATAAAGTGTCCATCCCGTTTGAGCTGCAAGTGCTACCACCAAGCAAATTGTTTCCATGCGGACCACTAATGCAAATACCTCAGTGTAACCTACCTCATACTCTTGTGCATATTCCTTCACTATAAGTCTTGCTTTGTACTTGACAACTTCACCATTCTCTTTGAATTTGGTCTTATAAATCCACTTCACACCAACTTTCTTTGTTCCGTCAAGTAATTCCACCAATTCCCATATGCCATTTTTGTGTATTGTTGTCATCTTTTCATACATGGCTTTCCGCCATTTTGGAATTTGTATAGTAGCAAAAAAATGTGTGGGATCATGTTCACCAATCATAGACATAACCAAATTAGCCTCTGGACTCCCTTTAAAAATTCCTTCACCAGTTTCATAATCTTCCATCCAAAGGGGTGGTCTTCTACATCTTTGAATGAGACTAGAAGTATTTTCTACTATAATAGAACCATCCTCATCTGGTGTAACAGGATCAGGTTCTGGAGTAACAGGAGCATCGCATACTTGATGAACTGCATCTACCATCTCATGGTCGTCATCTGCAACAACATGCACGTCTTGATCGCTCCAATCTAAATCACATAAGATAGCTTATGCATATTTCTTGTCCCAATCCCAACCTTTATCTTCATCAAAGACAACATCTCTGTTGGTAATGATCTTTTGTAATATCAGATCATAAAGTTTGTAAGCTTTAGATACTTTACTAATCCCAAACAAAACAAAACACAACACAACATCAACTTTTATTATTGAGCTTGGTACGTGTAGCATTAAGTACATGCACATGTGATAGACATCCAAAAACTCAGAAATACTTAACTGAAGGCTTGACTTCGCTTCAAGCTTCTTCTGGTGTTTTATTTCTCACTATTAATGTGAGACTCCGATTTAAAATGTGAACAAACCAGGTGGTAGCTTCAGCCCAAAAAAGTTTTAGGCACCTTCTTCCATGACAGCATGCTTCGAACCATGTTCATAATGGTTCTGTTTTACATTCTACAATTCAATTCTATTATGGAGTATATGTAGTTGTCAACTGCCTACGAATACCATTGTCAGAGCAAAATGTGGTGAAGGCCTGAGAGGTAAACTCTCCCCCGCAATCAGTGCGCAAACATATCTTTTTTCTATTAAAGATGGGTGTGATTGGTCCACAAATATCCGCATGAATTAATTGCAGAACCTGCATAGCCCTCCAAGTGCTTTTCTTTGGAAACAAATCTCATGATTGCTTCCCAACCAAGCAATCCTTGCATATTTTCGTAGGTGCTTTCATCATTGGCAAACCATGTACCATATCCAGCTAATAAAGTGGATTTAGACCCTGAAAATTCAAATGTCCACATTTACAATGCCAAAGATGAATTCGGAAGGAGGAGAGATTGCATGCAATAGAAACATGCGATTGGAAGATATTATGTTTCCATAATTAAACCATTATCAGGATGAAACACTTTGCACTTGCCATGTTGGAAAATAATACTAAGACCCTTTTCTTACAATTGTCCAATACTAAGTAAGTTGTTCCTTAAATCTGGCACAAAGAAGACGTCAGTAATAGTATAAGTATTATCATTCATGTCTATCTGAACATTGCCTTTGCCAGGTACAACCATACTAGAACTATTGCCCAACCTGATTGAATCTTTGTAATTTTCATCAAGAGTTGAAAATATTCCTTCTTCCCACACATGTGATTGCTACATCTAGAGTCAAGGAACCACACAATGTCTTCATTTGCCTTAGTTATATCGGTGTGGACCATCAATAACATTTCTTCATCATTATCGACATAATTGACCTTTCTCTTTTGGTTTGAACTTTCCCAACTGAAATGTTTGCTGAAAATTTGGCAAGCATACCAATATTATCAATCGCAGTATAGTATTTCGATTAAATAAAAGTTGATCCCACGAGGAACGATTTCACTAGAAATACCAAATCATAGGCTTACAAAGTGGATTAACACAAAACTGAGTTTTCATAAAGATTTGAGTTGAAAGTAATTGGTAAAGAACTGTAAAGTATTTTTAGAAAATATCAAATAAAAGAACTTAGGATTGACTTAATTCATTTTCCCTCTTTTGTATAATGGCTAGGTCAAATTAAGAACATCAATTAACCTATCAATGTTGATGTCACCTTCTTAAATCATTCACATTGATTCTCACACATGAAATTCATAAGAAAACCTAGTAAACTTTCATTCCTCATACATTTAATAAATTTTCCAGTATTAGGTTTAGGGTGTTAAGCAATTGATACATCCATTCTATTCCTAACAATTGACGTAGCAAATATTCTTAACCTGATCTAGGGTTTCAAGATATATTTTGCAATACATCCTGTTAGATATTGTTTAGATATTATTTGATATTGTTAAGATATTGTTAGATATTGTTAACCACAATATCAAACAATATTTTCTTTTTATTCTGTTACTTTCAGTTACTCTTTTAGTTGTATCTCTCTACTATAAATAAACTACCCTATGTGTGATTTATACACAAGGGAGATTAATCCCAAACTCTTTTTTTTTCTAAATTCAACATGATATCTAGAACTTAAGGTTATTTTGAAATTTTTTTTCGCCTTTGACCACTGTTGGAGCCGCCACCACCGCTGCTATCGCTGTCGATTAAACTGATCTTCCACATCAGAAAAATGTTATTTTTGTTACTGGATATTATTTGGTAGTGTGAAAGTGCATGTCTAGGAAGGTTTTGACAAGGAAATACTTGGTATTTAAGCGTGTCCATTAGTGACTCACCTCTCTTTCTTGGGAACTTACCTAGTGTACTGGTTCACGCCGCTGTCACTATCGCCTCCGCCGCCTCCGCCCTTTATGACTTTTTCTGCTCCTTTTAGTACTTCCAATTTTGTCAGTATTGCGTCTGATCCTTCCATCTACACTAACTATGTTAATGTGCACTTATCCATTGACAAGTTAACTGACCCTAATTATGTCACATGGTCATCAGACGTCAGATTATGGCTTAAGAGTCAGAAGTATCTTGATCATCTTGCCCCGAAAAGACCTACTCTCACTCCTGGTGAGGAAGACCGTTGGGACACCATTGATTCTCAATTATGTGTGGTTCTCAATGGTACTCTTGATCCTTCGTTAAAACAAATTTTTCGTTCCTACGAAACATGTGCCAAAATCTGGGAACATGCCAAGTTATTATACACCAATGATACTCAACGTTTCTATGATATCTGTTCTAAATTTGTAGATGTTATTGCCTCTAAACATCAAGATTTTATGACTGATTATATGGGCAAAATTCATGCTCTTTTTCATGAGTTCAATGAGTTTTTGCCTCCTTCCCCCGACCCTGCCACCGAGATAGCACAACGATCAAAGTTCTTCATGTTAGGGGCATTACACGGACTTGCTGATCAATATTCACATATTCGTGATCAGATTTTGGGTTCTCCGGTTGTCCCACCTTGACATCGACCTGCTTCACTCTTTTGCGTATACCAGCAAAACCCAATCCTGACACACCTACTTCTGTTAATGATTCTTCTGCATTGGTATCTCACCGTGATGATCGAACTCGCCCTCGCAAACAAGGAAAAGGGCGTCCTAAGTGTGAACATTGTGGCAAACTAGGTCACAAGATTGACCAATGTTATGCATTACATGAGTGTGAACATTGTGGCAAGCTAGGTCACAAGATTGACAAGTGTTATGCATTATATGGTCGTCCTCCTCGATCTGCTGCAGTTGTTTAGACTGATCTTTCCCCCCCCCCCTTTATCTGCTAAGGATCCTCCTTCTTCTATTTCATCAGACACACCTGCTATGTTAAAGAAATTTCTCAAATGGTATAAGGATCAACAATCTTCTAGTTCTACTTTGTCTGTCGCACACACAGGTACATCTTTTGCTGGTCTGACCCAATCTTCTTCTGGTCATTGGGTTTTTGATTCAGGAGCCACTGATCATATTACCGGTAACAAATCTTTGTTCTCCTCTTTATCCTCTCCTGATCCTTTACCTTTTGTTACACTGACTTATGGCTCTAGAGTATCATCTCATGGTGTTAGAACTGTTAAACTTTTCCCCTCTTTAACCATTGATAATGTTCTTTATGTCCCTGAGTCTCCTTTTAACCTGTTATCCATCAGTCGTCTAATTCGTTCTCTTGATTATGTTGTTTCTTTTACCAACAATTTTGTGTGTTTACAGGACCGGAGTTCAAAACAGGTTATTGACACAAGATGTGAGTCTCATGGTCTTTATCATCTTCGTCCCTTTACACATGTTGGTACATTTATAGAGTCTCCCTCTCTTGTCCATGCTCAGTTAGGTCATCCAAGTCTTGTCAAGTTACAACAACTTGTCCCTGTCTTATCTAAATTGTCTAGTTTGGCATGTGAGTCGTGTCAATTAGGCAAGCATAGTCGTACTTTCTTTTCTCGTAATGTCACACATGGTGCTTCGTCCCCTTTTGTCGTGGTTCACTCTGACATTTGGGGACCTAGCCGCGTTAAGTCTACTTTAGGTTTTCAATACTTTGTTACTTTCATTGATGATTATTCCAGATGCACTTGGTTACTTTTGATGAAAAATCGTTCTGAATTATTTCATATCTTTCAAACTTTTTTCAATGAAATTCAAACTCAGTTCGGTGTTTCTATTAGAGTTTTGCGCAGTGATAATGGTTGTGAATATCTTTCTCATTCTTTTAAACAATTCATGGCTTCTCATGGTATTTTGCATCAAACTTCTTGTGCTTATACACCTCAACAAAATGGTGTAGCTGAACGTAAAAATAGACATCTTATTGAAACAACTCGCATTCTTTTAATTCATGGAGAGGTTCCTCATCATTTTTGGGGTGATGTTCTTCTTACTGCATGTTATCTTGTTAATCGCATGTCATCTTCGGTTTTAGATAATAAAATACCGTATTCCATTTTATTCCCTCATGAACCACTTCATCCCTTACCTCTAAGAGTTTTCGGGTCTACATGTTTTATTCATAATTTTAGTTCTGGTCTTGACAAACTTTCTCCTAGATCACATAAATGTGTTTTCTTAGGGTTTACAAGATCATAAAAAGGATACAAATGTTTTTCTCCTTCTCTTAACCGTTATTTTGTGTCTGTAGATGTCACCTTTAATGAGTTCTCTTTTTATTTTAAAAGTCAATCTTCACCTCTGTCTCCATCCAATCTTGTCAAAACTCCTAGTACATTTAATGTTCCTGTTGTTTGTGACCCTCTGACTGTGTTTTCTTCACCGTTAGTTTCTGTTCCGCAGTCAACTTCTTCTTCACTCCCTCTTCAGGTTTATAGTTGTCGAAACCAATCACAACCACCACCATGTGACTCTACTCAAGTGTCAACTACTCTGTCTCCTTCGGATGTGACACCTGAGTCTAACCTTCCCATTGCCCTCCGAAAAGGTATCTGTTCTACACGTAATCTCTTTCACCATTATATTGGTTTAAGTTATCATCGACTGTCATTACCTTTTCATACATGTCTTTCCTCTCTTTCTTCTGTGACCATTCAAAAAACTGTTCGTGAAGCTTTAGCTCATCCTGGTTGGCGTCAGACGATGTTAGATGAACTAAGTGCTCTTCATAATAGTGGAACTTGGGAATTGATTTCGTTATCGTCTGGGAAATCTGTTGTTGGTTGCAGGTGGGTGTTTGTTATCAAAGTTGGACCTGATGGTACTATTGATCGCCTCAAAGCTCATCTTGTGGCCAAAGGTTATACTCAAATTTTTGGGTTGGATTATGGAGATACCTTTTCCCCCGTGACAAAGATGACTTCTGTTCGTTTATTTATCGCCATGGTGATGAACGTTTGGCAAGTGCACCAATCGTTAACGTAGTAATAAAATATCGTCCTCTGGGATTGAATTTGTTGAATACTAGATTCCTAATGTACGTAAGTTTGAGCAATTGAAAATTTGGATAAAATAGCAAACATAGAATTATAATAAGAACTTTAGTCAAAATAAGATCTGTTAGAGAATTGATTTCATACCCTTTCCTATATAATTCCAGTCCTTTCAATTGATGCAAGAAATGTAATTATCCACTTGAGTTTACCCAGAGTTGTTTTACCCCTAATCCCTTAGTAGGCAAAACTATTCATTGAATCCGAACCCCCAATCCCTTAGGTCAGATACGCCATTCAATAGAATCATGAAAAAACAATAATCTTCTCTATTGCAAACTAATTAGATATATGCCCAATTTCCCAATTGTGACAAACCCTAACACGTTATATTTAGGATCGCGAACAACCTCCAATCTCCCAATTGTGAAAGCTGCTCGTGGAATGAACTTGAAAATTATAAATAGAACAACTGAGATAAAGAACATTAACTAAACATCAATTGTCAAGAACAAGAAAATATAATTCGAGTACTACATCAATCCTCTAACAACAGGAAAATCAGTTCTCCATAATGTAAAAAATTGCTAAAAGATAATAACTAGAACGTAAAAGATTCTCGAATGGTTCTCCCTCCTTCTTCGGTTTCGTTCCACCTTCTTTATAGGGTGTCCCACGTTTTTTCTCCACTTGTTGAGGTAGTTACCACTTCTCATAACTGTCTTGAATTTCCACATGTTGTGGAAAAATCCACAACCCACCTGTGGAACTCTCGACTTCAAGCTGTGTCTTTTGAACCACAAATCCACAGGTTGTGGAAACATCCACAACTCACCTGTGGAGCTCTACGATCTTGATCTTTGCATTACGGTACCAAATCCACGAGGTTGTGGAACATTTCACAAGGTACCTGTGGAACTTGCTCCAAACTATGAATTTAAACCTCCAAACACCTATTTACAAGAACAATGCACAAACCACATGTATGATCCAAAACAACGATAATGCATGATGAAATCGTTCCCATAATGCAACAACATATGAAATTAACCTAAATTAATGCATGAATGTAATGATATTTTATCCACTCATCAAATTCTCCCAAGCTTAGACTTTTGCTTGTCCTCAAGCAAAGAGAATTTAATAAAAACAGGACGATAATGCAAACAAAATGATGAGTGTTTTTGATTGGGAATACATCGTCTTGTCTCAAATCCAAATTCAATCAATGATATTCCAAAAGTATTTATTCCACAATTGTTGTTGGGTCCCTAAGTGAGTTGAGGAAAGGATGTAAGGCACAAGACATCAAGGAAGACAATCTTTGAGCTTTAATTTTTTCTTTACAAAACTTTTTCTTAGGTTACGGCCTAGAAGACAATTACCTGCCAACTAAACATGGATCTTCCACTCGAGATGCTTTGCACTTGCCACACCGGTCTCAAAGGAGTGCCTCTTTCCCCGATAACTCACACGAGTCTCAAAGGGGTGTCATTTCACTTATTATGGTTTTTTTTTTTTTTTTACATTATTGTGAACTAACGAGACAATTCTCCGGTAACCAAATGCGGTGAGTGTCACCATAGAAACCTTAAAAATTTAAAAACTTTCATATCCTTTTTACTCTATGACTCAAAAATTTTCTTCCTTAAGTGTCATAGTGACCAAACTTCCTGTGTAGTGTGTGAAGTTTCCCAACAAATAATCGTGACGAGATAACCATAGTATGGTTCACAAAATATCACTGAACAAACTTAAGACTTGAGTTAAGATAATGAATTCCCAATTCAATGTATATGTTATGCAAATGTAACAACAGAATGACATGCAATTGACCCTCCCAAGCTTAAATGTTTATGTTGTCCCCAACATAAGCAACATAACTAAGACTAGAAGGGATAGAACTCACAAAATTATGGTTGGTTGGAGCGGAGGAATTCCATCACCTCTTGGAGCAATTGTTCCATGCGTTGTTGATGTAGAAGTTGGGAATCCCGAAGCTGCACGAATTCGGTATAATGGCGTTGGTGTTGAGTGCGGAGATCGGCAAGTGATTGAGTGATGCGAGTAACCACGTCGGCATGAGAATGAAGGGAAACGGAAGGAAGTGTCGAGGGTGGATTAGGGTGAGGATGAGAGGTATTGTGGGAAGTCAAATCTGAAAATGTCCACCTTGTTAGACCACGCACAGTTGTAAATTGTGGATTAGGAAGTGGTTGTGGTGACATGCCTTCGACAAAATTCATTACTAAACAATAGTGACCATCTCGTTTGACTAACATTTCGTTATTTATCGGCATCTCTAAATCAATGCGAGATGTCCCGACTATTGCCTTATCATCTTCCAAAGGAATGTTGAGATGTAATGCGATTGGAGTTATCAATCCACCAATTGCTATTTGTCACGATGAAGCTTTTCCTATCTTAGTGAATTGACGAGCTAACCATGAACACTGAATCCGAGTTGAACATCGTTGACCATCCCCCATAAGAATAATAATTCCGATTTCCTAAGCTGCAGACGATACTATCGCCCAGAGCAAATAAAGTATGAGCTAACAATCGGTGAGCATACAGAAAACGGGGATGATGGATATGAGACTCTTTAGACTACGAGGAAACAAAGTTTGCGGAGGTAGATAATTGGTGCCAAAAGGAATGTTCATTAAAAGCACGGGGATATCTTCTCTCACCTCCACTAGGAAACTCGAAAATAGCATTCAACTCGGTTAAATCAAGGGTATAATTAGTGTTATGCAATCTAAACTTAATCAACCCCTCTGTGCAATTTTTTCCTTGCAAAATTTCTGCATTCACAGAGCTAAGAAATTCTATAGTGATTCTCTCATAAGTCTGGGTTGTTCAAGTTGACGAAAGAGTTCCAACCAACATTCCCCAACATCCAATTGATCTCTTCTAACATGCCCGATGTGTTCAAAGAAGTGGCATCAAAATAGCGTGTCGGAAGAATAGTTCTACGAATCAAGGAAGCATACCTCTGTTTTTGCTCTTCATTCTCGCAAATAATGCCATGGACATTGTCATCGGAGGAAAAGAAGACCGTGACCGTTTTCGGTCGAAGTCCCTACTATCGGAGATGGTTCTGCGGAACGAGAGCCGGAGTTGCTCGTTGTCGAGATGACGTGGGGTTTGCGTTGTTGGTGCCGGTGTGGATCTTACGACGGCCTGAGCAGCGACTCTTTATCCGAGTTGACATGATGAAGTGACGAGTGGAAGAGGGGTATGGAACAAGGTGGGTGTGCTTGCACTAAGGAGAAGGAAAGAAACCCCCAACGTGAAATATGTTTTAGGGTTACTGTTCTTCTAAAATAAATATATATATATATATATATATATATATATATATATATATATTATATATAATTTTTTTTTTTAATCGGAATGATTGTTACATGGTGATGTTAATGAAACACATGCCTTATATTTTTCAAACTCACCACCAACATACCTTTTCAATCTTTGACCATTTACTCTAAAACTTTTTTCTGAATTGAGAGTTGAAATTTCAAGCTGTACCAAATGGGAATACTTGCTTAATCACAAAGGGACCAGACCATCTAGATTTTAATTTACCTGGAAAAAGTTTGAGCCTAGAATTGTATAACAACACCTGTTGTCCTGGAGTAAACTCTTTATTCACAATCCTTTTATCATGCCATTTTTTTGTTCTTTCTTTATAAATGCTAGCATTTTGATAGGCTTGCGAGTCTAAATTCCTCCAATTCATCCAATTGCAATAATCTCTTTTCACCTGCATTCTTTAAATTGAAATTCAATAATTTAATAGCCCAAAATGCCTTATGCTCTAATTCCACGGGTAAATGACATGATTTCCCATATACCAATTGATATGGAGACATTCCAATCGGTGTTTTAAAAGTTGTACGGTAAGCCCAAAGTACATCATCTAATTTCTTAGACCAATCTTTCCTAGATGAACTCACAACTTTCTCTAAAATTCTTTTCAATTCTCTATTGGAAATTTCAACTTGTCCACTAGTTTGTGGGTGGTAAGGGGTTGCTATCTTATGGTTGACACCATATTTTCCTAGAAGTGATGCAAATTTCTTATTATGAAAATGTGAACCTCCATCACTAATGATTGCTCTGGGCACCCCAAATCTAGAAAATATGTGTTTCTTAACGAAAGAAATTACCACTTTGGCATCATTTGATGGAAATGCCCTAGCCTCGACCCACTTAGAAACATAATTCACTGCAACTAAAATGTATTGGTTTGAAAAAGACGAAGGAAATGGCCCCATAAAATCAATACCCCACACATCAAAAATTTCAACTTCCAAAATATTATTTAAAGGCATCTCATCTCTCTGTGAAATATTTCCTACCCTTTGACATTTATCACACCTCTCAATAAAACTACGGGCATCCTTAAAAAGAGTAGGCCGGTAAAATCCACTTTGTAAAATTTTAGAAGTTGTTTTACGAACACTAAAATGCCCCCATAATCTGATCCATGACAATGCCAAAGGATACTTTCAAATTCATTTTCGGGAACACATCTCCTAATGATACCATCACCACATCTCTTAAACAGCAAGGGATCATCCCAAAAATAAAATTTAACATCATGCAAGAATTTTTTCTCTGCTGAAAGGTTAAGTCGTATGGGATTATACCTGCTTGCTTTAAAATTAGCAAAGTCTGCAAACCATGGCAAAGAAGTAATGGCCAGCGGTTTCTCATCTGGAAACTCCTACGAAATAGGTTGTACATCCCGATCCTCCTTCATTCGGAAAGGTGGTCGGCTATTAAATTTTGCTTCCCTTGCTTATCTCGGATTTCCAAATCAAATTCTTGTAATAAGAGAATCCAACGGATTAATCGTGGCTTGGCATCTGCTTAGCAAACAAATATCTCAAAGCGGCGTGATCGGTGTAAACAATAACCTTAGACCCAATAAGATAGGATCTAAATTTATCACAAGCAAACACTATAGCAAGCAGTTCTTTTTCAGTCGTGGCATAATTCTTTTGAGCTTCATTCAACACACGACTGGCATAATAAATGACATGAAACACTTTTTCTTTTCTTTGTCCCAATACAGCACCCACAGCATAATCACTAGCATCACACATAAGCTCAAATGGTAAAGACCAATTAGGTGCGGTAATTATAGGAGCAGAGACAAGTTGTTTCTTTAAGGTTATGAATGCTTGCAAACATGCCTCATCAAACTCAAAATGTGCTTCTTTTTCTAGAAGATTAGTCATAGGCTTTGCTATTTTAGAAAAATCTTTGATGAACCGCCTATAAAAGCCGACATGACCCAAAAAACTTCTTACCCCTTTGACATTCACGGGGGAGGTAATTGTTCAATTATTTCCAATTTTGCTTTATCCACCTCTATACCTTTAGCAGAAATTTTATGACCAAGAACAATACCTTCTTTCACCATAAATTGACACTTTTCCCAATTTAACACTAAATTAGTTTCTTGACATCTTTTTAACACTAAAGTCAAGTTAGATAAACAAGAATCAAATGAAGAGCCAAACACGGAAAAATCGTCCATGAAGATCTCAATGCAATTTTCAATTAAATCGGAGAAAATGGAAAACATACACCTTTGAAATGTTGTTGGTGCATTGCGAGAGCAGAAAGGCATCCTCACTGTAAGCAAAAACTCCATAGGGACATGTAAACAGCTGTCTTTTCTTGATCTTTAGGAGCCACTTACTATTTGATTGTAACCGAGAATAACCATCTAGAAAACAATAGTATTCTTGCCCGACCAATTTCTCAAGCATTTGATCTATAAATGGGAGTGGAAAATGGTCCTTTCTTGTGGCTTGATTCAATCTTCTGTAGTCAATACACATGCGCCACCCTGTAACTTTTCTTGTGGGAATAAGCTCATTTTTTTCATTTGTTACTCTTGTCATCCCACCTTTCTTGGGTACCACTTGAGCTGGACTTACCCACTCACTTATCGAAATTGGATAAATAATGCATGCGTCTAGAAGCTTGATTACTTCCTTCCTTACCACATCTTTCATTGTGGGGTTGAGCCTTCTTTGTGGTTGTCGAATAGGTTTGAAGTCCTCTTCCAAAAAGATTTTATGCATGCACAAAGTGGGACTAATACCTTTCAAATCATCAATTTTCCAACCTATAGCAGATTTGTGCTCTCTCAATACGCTTAAAAGCTTTTCTTCTTCAACGATCGTCGAGTACATTGCTTATAATAACGAGGATTAAGCATTGTGTCATCTAAGAATTTATATTTAAGATGAGAAGGGAGTGGTTTCAACTCTACCGTAGATGTCTCTTCTTCGCCAATGTCACTCCTGTTTAAGTTTTCTATTTTTCTAGTGGAGCCTGAATAATGGCTTGAGAGCTTCTAATTGATGAGCACACTTGCACCACTTCTTCTTCACTCACTTCTTCAATCAACTCCTTTACTCCCATTCCAGAAAACAAAGTTTTCTCTAACGTACTCTTCCTCGGGTGATTACCCCTTTCTTTTAATACCAGAGATTCGATGATTTCAGCCGGAAACAATCCTCCTTGTCCACCTTATGCTTCATTGCTTCATATATGGAGAAAGTGACTTTATCATCGACTACTCTTAACATCAATTTACCTTGTTGTACATCTATTAATGCTCTTCCTGTGGCTAAAAATGGTCTTCCCAATATAATTGGGACTTTAGTATCTTCTTCCATGTCAAGGACCACGAAATCGATTTGGAAAGATAAATTTATCAACCTTCACTAAGACGTCCTCCACCACTCCATAAGGATAAGTCATTGATCGGTCCGCCAATTGGAGAGTTATCATAGTAGGCTTCACTTCTCCGATACCCAACCTTTTAAAAATGGACAAGGGCATCAAATTGATGCTCGCCCCAAGATCACACAATGTCTTGCTTACCATTAAATTTCCAATCTCACATGGAATGACAAAACTTCCTGGATCCTTCAATTTAGGAGGTAATTTTTGTTGAATAATTGCACTACACTCCTCTATAAGCATTATGGTTTCATCCTCCTGTAGCTTCCTTTTTCTTGACAACAAGTCTTTCATGAATTTAGCATAGCTTGGCATTTGCTCCAATGCTTCAGCAAATGGGATATTAATGTGGAGCTTCTTAAAGACATCAAGAAATCTTGCAAATTACGTCTCTTGTTCTTTCTTCTTCAACCTTTGAGAGAATGGAATAGTGGGAACATATTCTCTCATTTTACCCTTTTCACTCTCTTGACTTTTCTCTCCCTCATTCTCCTCTTCACAATTTTTCTGCTCTTTTTGTTCACTCTGTATCACAATCTCCTCTCTTTGTTCTTTTCTCTCACTACCCATCTCACTCCTTTTCTCATTCTCTACTAATCTCCCACTCCTCAATTGAATTGCCTTACATTGTTCCTTTGGGTTGGTAATGGTGTCACTAGGAAATGTTCCAGGAGATCTCTCTGAGATTTGTCGTGAAAGTTGACCAATTTGGTTCTCCAAATTTCTGATTGAAGCTTCTTGATTCTTGAAATTTGTCTTTGTCTCGTTCATGAAATTAGAAGTTTGTTCCACAAATGTTGATGTTTGCTCGAGTTAACTTCTCTAAAGCTCTCTCAAAAGTAAACATCTTAGTTCCTTGGTTGTTAGATTGTGGTTGATATTGATATGGAAGCTTTGGTTGATTGGATTGATTTGATCCACTCCAAGGTTGGTTTGATGGGCTTCTCCAATTTGTATTGAAATGGTTAGCAAACTGATTCGATGTTGGCCCACTGCATTCACCTGCACCTCTTGTTGAGTGACTTGACATTCACCATTTTGATGCATTCCTCCACAAAAATCACATGTTAAAGGTGTTATCTTCACTTGCTTTCACTTGCACATTATCAATCTTCTTAGTCAACTCGGTCATTTGTTGTGTTAACAACTTGTTTTGGGCTAGGATAGCATCCAAAGTGTTAACTTCTAACATTCCACCTTTTCTATTCGACGATCAAGCTGCATATTCCCTGTATTATTTGCCATTAACTCAATCGTTTCCAGGGCTTCTGCTGGTGTCTTTAGATTGAATGCTCCTCCACTTGCTGCATCCAACATTGCTCTAAAAGAGGGTACAAGACCATTATAGAATATCTAGACTTGTAACCAATCTGGTAAAGCATGATGTGGACATTTCCTCAATAGCTCCTTGTACCTCTCCCAAGCCTCGTACATAGATTCAGTCTCTTGCTGCACAAAATTAGTGATTTCATTTCTCATTCTTGCTGACTTGGATGGAGGGAAGTATTTGGTCACAAATTTTGTAGTCATATCTTCCCATGTAGTGATGCTTCCTTGAGGTTGTGTTTGAAGCCAACTTTTAGATTTATCCCTTAATGAGAAAGGAAAAAGCCTCAAGCGGATTGCCTCACTTGAAACTCCATTGAGCTTCAAAGTATCACAGATGGCTAGAAAATTCTCTAGATGAGAATTAGGATCCTCTGCAACTGCACCTCCAAATTGATTCTGTTGGATGACTTGTAGCAATGCGAGGCTTGATTTCAAAATTGTTGACTTGAATAGGAGGTCTCACAATGCTCCCTTGGTAATTATTCACGTCCGGCATAGAATAATCAAGAAGAGTTTTCCTCTCTGGTTGTTCCTCTGCCATTGTTGATACGTGCTCTTCCTTTTTACTTGATGTCTCTGCTTTTCCTTTTTGCTTCTTCTTTCGTGTCTCACTTCTATTATGTCTAGCAGTACGTTCAATTTCTGGGTCAAAAAGCAAAATTTTTTTCTGCCACTGTACCTCGCATAAACAACTTAAAACGAATACAATATTCTAACAACAAAATTAACGTGACAACAGAAAAACAAACAAAATAATGAAAATAGAAAAAAAATAGCTAAAATAAAAATAGTTTTGACTACCTAAAAACTAACACTCAAATCTTAAGCGAATTAGATCACTAATATCAACAGAAAAAATCAATCCCCGGCAACGGCGCCAAAAACTTGATGAACGTTTGGCAAGTGCACCAATCGTTAACGTAATAATAAAATATCGTCCTCTGGGATTGAATTTGTTGAATACTAGATTCCTAATGTACGTAAGTTTGAGCAATTGAAAATTTGGATAAAATAGCAAACATAGAATTATAATAAGAACTTTAGTCAAAATAAGATCTGTTAGAGAATTGATTTCATACCCTTTCCTATATAATTCCAGTCCTTTCAATTGATGCAAGAAATGTAATTATCCACTTGAGTTTACCCAGAGTTGTTTTACCCCTAATCCCTTAGTAGGCAAAACTATTCATTGAATCCGAACCCCCAATCCCTTAGGTCAGATACGCCATTCAATAGAATCATGAAAAAACAATAATCTTCTCTATTGCAAACTAATTAGATATATGCCCAATTTCCCAATTGTGACAAACCCTAACCTGTTATATTTAGGATCGCGAACAACCTCCAATCTCCCAATTGTGAAACTGCTCGTGGAATGAACTTGAAAATTATAAATAGAACACTGAGATAAAGAACATTAACTAAACATCAATTGTCAAGAACAAGAAAATATAATTCAGAGTACTACATCAATCCTCTAACAACAGGAAAATCAGTTCTCCATAATGTAAAAAATTGCTAAAAGATAATAACTAGAACGTAAAAGATTCTCGAATGGTTCTCCCTCCTTCTTCAATTTCGTTCCCCTTCTTTATAGGGTGTCCCACGTTTTTTCTCCACTTGTTGAGGTAGTTACCACTTCTCATAACTGTCTTGAATTTCCACATGTTGTGGAAAAATCCACAACCCACCTGTGGAACTCTCTGACTTCAACTGTGCCTTTTGAACCACAAATCCACAGGTTGTGGAAACATCCACAACACACCTGTGGAGCTCTCTGATCTTGATCTTTGCATTCTGGTACCAAATCCACAGGTTGTGGAACATTTCACAAGGTACCTGTGGAACTTGCTCCAAACTATGAATTTAAACCTCCAAACACCTATTTACAAGAACAATGCACAAACCACATGTATGATCCAAAACAACGATAATGCATGATGAAATCGTTCCCATAATGCAACAACATATGAAATTAACCTAAATTAATGCATGAATGTAATGATATTTTATCCACTCATCACATGGCCGCTCTTCAACAATGACCTCTTTATCAACTAGATGTTAAAAATGCTTTCCTCAATGGTGATTTGCAAGAAGAAATCTATATGGAGCAACCTCCTGGGTTTGTTGCTCAGGGGGAGTCCTCTGAGATGGTATGTCGTCTTCGCAAATCCCTATATGGCCTAAAATAGTCTCCTAGGGCCTGGTTTGGAAAGTTTAGCAAGGTTGTTCAACAATTTGGTATGACTCGGTGTGAAGCAGATCACTCTGTCTTTTATTGACACTCAAGTGTTGGATGTGTTTACTTGATAGTATATGTTGATGACATCGTTCTTACAGGTAGTGACAACCATGACATCTCTTAGTTGAAACAACATCTCTGTTACCATTTTCAGACCAAAGATCTTGGCAAACTTAGATATTTCTTGGGTATTGAGGTGACACAGTCCAATGATGGTATTGTTATATCTCAGAGGAAGTATGCCATGGATATTTTGGAGGAAACTGGGTTGATGAATTCAAAGTCTGTTGATACACCCATGGATCCCAATACTAAACTTCTACCAAATCAAGGGAAGCTTATACCTGATCCTGAGCAGTATAGAAGATTGGTTGGAAAATTGAATTATCTTACAGTTACTCGTCCTGACATTTCCTTTGTAGTCAGTGTGATAAGCTAATTTCTTAATTCCCCATGTGAAGATCATTGGAATGCAGTCATTCGTATCTTAAAGTATATTAAAGGATCTCCTGGAAAATGATTGTTATATGATTCTAATAACTATACAAGAGTTGTTTGTTACTCAGATGCTGATTGGGCAGGATTTCCTTTGGATAAAAGATCTACATCTGGATATTGTGTCTCCATTGGTGGTAACTTGGTATCATGGAAAAGTAAGAAACAGAGTGTTGTGGCAATATCTAGTGCAGAAACAGAATATAGAGTTATGGCCTCAGCTGCCTGTGAACTTGTTTGGCTCAAACAATTACTTAGAGAGTTACAATTTGGTGATGTCACTCAAATATCACTTGTGTGTGACAATCAGACTGCTCTTCATATTAGTTCTAATCATATCTTTCATGAGAGGACCAAACACATTGAGATTGACTGTCATTTCATTCGAAAAAAGATTATGTCTGGAGACATCATGACTGAGTTTGTTAACTCAAGTGATCAGTTAGCAAATATTTTTACTAAATATTTACGAGATCCTAGAATTGATTATATTTGTAACAAGCTTGACACATACAATTTGTATGCTCCAGCTTCAGGGGGAGTGTTAGATATTATTTGATATTGTTAAGATATTGTTAGATATTGTTAACCACAATATCAAACAATATCTTCTGTTTATTCTGTTACTTTTAGTTACTCTTTTAGTTGTATCTCTCTACTATAAATAGACTACCCTATGTATGATTTATACACAAGGGAGATTAATCCCAAACTCTATTTTTTCTATATTCAACACATCCCAAACATAAAAAATAAACATTAAAGAGCACAAAGGATAAGAATATCAATATCAAGAACATAAATTAATATCTCAAAATATCACCAAGATACAAAAGAGTTCAAAGGAAGTGCACACAATCCTAAGAGAATGAAGTTAGTCACTCATGATGGCCATTATAATGATCCAACGGAGAAGAATTCAAGAAGAATTGAAGATTGGACGAAAACTGGAGTAGATGGTGCACCTCTCTTCTAAAAGCCTCGAACTCCCTTTCTCAAAACATATCTTATTTTTTTATAGAACAATTTAGGTCATGCGTCATTCGCTCAAGCGAAAAATAGCAATTTCGCTCGAGCGAGAGATGTTCACTTGAGCGAGTGGATACCCAAGAACTTTAATGTATTTTCGCTCAAGCGAATAAATGTTCGCTTAAGCGAGTAACTTTCAGAAAGTTTTAACGTATTTTCGCTCAAGCGAGACAACTTCTCGCTCGGGCGAATCTCAGACTGAAAATCTTTTTTCTTCTTCCACTTTTTCTCCAAATATCTCGAGAATTATGATCTATGCTCTTGTACCAAGGTATTCTGCAAATTCATCCTACATTGGAGGAAAAATGAATCAGAATCAACATAATTTAAGTAGTTGAATAACAATTAAATGGTACATCAATTTTTACCACCTAATAATTTCCAAGTTGATGACACGTGTAGCATTCCACAGTGGATTTATCAAACCCTTGTCTACCACGTCCTCGACCTCGTCCTCTTCCAAAGCCTCCACGACCGGTCCCTGTTCTGCATGGTGATCAACGTTGACAGAGGAGATGACAAGGGTGCAACATCATGTTCTTGTGTAGAATGCAAAGGCATATTGTTGGGAAAATTGTGTAGAATGCAAAGACAGACTGCTACTGTAATTCATTGTAATAGTAACTCTACTATTAAATTGTCAACTACTACTGTAATTCACTATGATAGTAGTTCTGTTATTAAACTGTCAAAGAATTTAGTAATACATGATCATTGTAAATATATTCTTGTCCGATTTCACTTCCTTTACGTGAAAATTTTCAAATTCTCTTCGAAAAACTTGTAACTAGATATGCTTAACCTATGAGATATTGTGATACTTTTGTTTTAAAGAATCCTATATATCATTTATTATATCTTGTTAAGAATGGTCTATAAATTGAACTATCTAATGCTTGAAATAGATAATTTTTTACTTTTAAATCTTTTAATTACAAATCATCCATGTGTTTCTTCTATGCATTTGTGAGAGATGTTCCTTCCCCTGATGAACGAATGTCATTTTGCACCAATCCTAATACTCCTTTAAACATAAAAAATCTTCCATGAACATAGCCCAATAATCGTAATGTACTTGAAACTTTGGTATAGCATGCTGCACAAACAAATTTTCTGATGCCATTTGTGATACTTTAGAAGACCGACGGGGTTCCGTAATACAGTTTTTATACCAAAATGTTGGACTCTCATAAATATAAAAGGATAAAATGCAAAAAAGAATGAATCTTTTATTCATTATATCTCGAAAAAAATATAAATAACGTTAATATATAGCCTTATATAAAAAAATTGTCTATACGAATTTCACGTTTTATTTTTTAATAATAAGCTGGAATTTCTGCAACTACGTCACTCACTGACAAAATCATTTATGTCAATAATTTTATCCACGTTTTAAATCACTTTGTTAACAATTTAGAGTATATGATAAAGTTTATTTGATTTCATAATAAATGAGAGTATGATGAATGAAATTGACTGAAATTAAAATGGCATTCCAAATTTACGTGTCTGGTTTTTTAAGAATGGGATAAGTTTTCAAGCAAGTGTTTTCATCTTATTTTGGTACGTCAGATCAACGTTAAATATAATTAAAATACTCGTAGCAATAATAAAAATATAAGAAGAAAAATACTTAGTTTCGTCTCTGTTCCACGTACTTATTACACATTATTGGAAGTAATATTCACATTAATCACTATATTGGCTAACTTCAACTTTGAAACGCAAATAAATAATTTGTTCGTATCTGATAAATTGTTCGCCAAATTGACTGTTATTATCCTTAATTTATTACTACCTCAATTTAATTTGTAAGTGTCATTATGATAAATAGCCACAAGTCTACTTTTTG
Organism: Sphenostylis stenocarpa; assembly: GCA_963425845.1. Taxonomy (NCBI): domain Eukaryota; kingdom Viridiplantae; phylum Streptophyta; class Magnoliopsida; order Fabales; family Fabaceae; genus Sphenostylis; species Sphenostylis stenocarpa. The sequence goes on from OY731406.1 coordinate 14,750,072, forward strand.
TTATTTTGACATTGTATCTATTACAAAGAAAAGTCTCTTTTTTTTTCAAGTATTTTCATCTTTTAATATTAATAGAAAAATCAGTAATTACTAAATATATTACATTTATTGTTTCGTAGTTTCAATAAAATATTTATATAAAAAATTAAAATAAATGGAAAAAATTGTTAATTATTAAAAAAAAGACTGGAATTATATTTTTCATTGATACCTCTTAAACACAATTTTATTAGTTAAAAGAATAAATTATGTGAAAATATGTTTGAGTACATGATTTTTTTTACTTAAATTGTGTTTTAAAACACATCTTCCTCCCTAAAATTCTGGTTACCCATGATATGTAAATTACCCGAGCTAGGTAGCTGCAAAATTCCCTTAACATATTTAAAGAAAAATATAACACGGTAGAATATTTATCTTTTTTTACAAAGTAAAACTTTATTTAAACATATTTATATTCATAAATATCAAAGGGATAATATTGCACAGGACATTCATAAACATTCCTGGTCAACATTCGAATATATTTCCATGTTATGAGAGAGATACATACAAGAGAAATGGATATTGCAATACAAGCATGGAATGCTTGATTGGGATCAGCAAGCAAGTTTTAACCACAGTCTACTAAAGAGTTTGAGGGATCCTCTTGGAAGAGGAAAGAAGCAGATCACTTTGTCAATGTTTTATCAAAATGATACGTAGTAATAAGAATGGTATTATGTATAGTCCGTCACGGGAATAGCTCATCCAAATGACTATCCATGATCGCTGAAACGATATCGAGAAATGCACCTTCACTTGCTCCAGGAAATGCAGCTTCCTCAGCTTCCTGCACAATCTGTTCAATGACAGATTTTTTCTTCAGTGTTTCTCTACACATGATGCTTCCTATGGCAAAAGGAGTGAGTCCTCTCTCTGCACCTTTTTTAAGAAGCATGGTTGATATACGAAGGATCTGGGCACACATAGGAGGAAGATCCCATCCATGAAACTTTAAAAGCTTAATATCTTCTTCAGCATCCAGAGATTTTATATAATCAATGGTGTCTGTAGAGTAAGGTTCCTTAGCTTGTGGCCAGTATAACCAGTCAAAAGTGCAGTCTTCATACTGCAAAAGGGGGTCAAATAGAGAAAATAACTGAATGAGTATGAGAAACACAGGAGGGATGCCGAACTTTTAACTAATGCTAAAAAATTTAACTCCTTTTAAGAATAACAAAAACAAAAAAAGAGGAATTGATAAGTGTTAAGGCCTTTGCCATGAAGAATTATCATATTCTAATTTAGAGAACCTCAGAAAATCATTTGGATCAACTTATTTGACCAATTTCTGATTTTGTAATTTGTGAGAGTACTTAGGGGTTGTAGCTCATAAGGTAGAGCGCTCGCTTCGCATGCGAGAGGCACGGGGTTCGATTCCCCGCAACTCCATTTTATTTTTATTATCTCTGATCCTTTCAAAATAATATTGATAAGAATTTGCTGAAATAAAAGTATAAGAGAATTTCAAAAGGGTTGAATGAGCAATAATAAGAAATCAAAATATACAAAATCAGAAGATATTCATAAGTGTAGTGAATTTAAAGAGGAGCCAACACTCTACTTCTCATGCAATATAATGCCTATGGCAATCTGAACAAAAATATTTACATATAATTGTAACAGTATTCTTATGCATGTCAAATTCAGAATTGGCTAGATTTAAAAAAAACACGACATAGCTGCCCATAACAGTACCAAAGCATTTTTAGTTTCGAAGACTTACGCTCTCGGGCAAGCAATAGCCATGATCAATTGGAATGAGAATAGTTGAACCGTCTTCACCATCCTTGGCAATCAAAATGTTGCCAGCATGCCTATCTGCATTTACCAACCTTATATCCAGCACAGAGATCTTGTGTACCTCTTCCACTGGAAAAGCACTAGGGCCCATGTCTTCACAACTTCCAATATTCCTCATAAACATCTGAAGCGATCCTATTTTAACATTACCTGAAACATTCTGATAACCTTCAACATTATGAAATCCTTTATGCAGGCATTTGACCATGACAGTAGGAGGAACTCCAGCAAATCCTGGTTCCTCATTGTTATGATATGAGCGTGGTCCTTTCCTAGGATGATCCAAAATGTAAGCTGCAACTTCTCTCAATGCACCTTGCCCTACCCGTGTACCTTTCTTTAGCCCTTCACCATCCTCGGAAATAGGTAGGCCTCGAGGGTTATTAATTGCCATTGGCTCTTCATCAATGGGTTTGAAAACAGAAATATACTTCGAGCCAGATGAATCTTGCATGAGATAAGCTCCTCCAGATCCCTCTGAAGATTGAATTGGTTTACAGCCTTTTTCTAGCCCCTCCGAAGTGATCTTAATTAGCTCGTGGATCACTGGTGGAAATTTTATGTTGGAATTCATAATAATTGGTTCCACAAGATAATCCCTTGATAATTGATTCCTTTCCAGGATCTCATTTGTTACAGAGACTGGCCCTAACTGGTTTGTATGTAAATTTGGCACCAGATTGTTTGCATATGATGCCTCAATTGATAATTCAAAATCCTTCTCAACTGGTTTAGTCCTCACCTTGGCATCTGATATTCTAACCAAAAAATGAATTACAGCATCATTATCCTTACAGATATCCTCAATAAGTCTCTGGTCTTCAAGAGCCTCACCCTCACATATCAGTTCTTGATTCTTGAGATCAACTAACCCTTGCCCTTTTTTTGCTATCTGCTGCTTCACATAACCCACACTCCTACTCTTCTCAACATAAAGCCCAAACTCCTTTCCACATACAGTCCTAACTGTGATAGCTTTGAGATCAGAAAGCCTCAGCACCAGGTGCAGAACATTCCCATCACCAACACCATAATCACGGATACAAGATCTGTTACGAGCCAACTCCTTCCCTTCAAAAACCAGTTTCTGCTTTTTTACGAAAAATCCTTTGAAGGTTTGAATTCTCAGCTTCACTGAAGCAATTGAATCTGTCCCCATAATACGCATAGGAATCACAGATCCACCAACAGTTAGGTGAATCAAAATTGAGTCCCTCAAAAGTGGGTTAAAACAGCCGGTGAATTCACCACCGGTGTTGAAAGATTCTTCACGCACAGGACGAAGTGCCACGCAAGCCATTATCAAGTTACAACTTCAACATCTTGCTGGCCCAAAAGTAAACAAGTTATGAACAACCTCAAAACCAATAGCAAAATTCACCCGTTTCCCATCGGAAATTTAATAGGAAAACACAAAAACGATAGCCTCAACTGCTTTTTTTTCTTCGTGATCCCTCATGCCTGAACCTAAGCAGTAAACAAGAACTACATACCTAATATATTTATATCCGAAGTTTCTTTCCAGAAACCAAGACTTCCAGAAAACACAAATTTAGGGAAATGAAGACCAACTGATCACATATCTCCTTGAATTGATTATATGATTTTTTTCACATCTGTCGCGTTTTATTCTATGCTTAGGAAAATTCGTTGATGCTGAGAAAGGAATGATGGATTCCCTGCAAAATGGACTCCAATTTCCCTACAAAAAGAAATAAAATCTTCAGTCGGAGGAAATTAGAGTCAAAGAAAGGAAACATGAAGTAAAAAACATAAAAGAAAAGAAAAGAACCTCTTCACCCACTTAAAAACTTAGCAATCAGCAAAATGGAGAACATCTCGTTCAGTTTTCCAACAAAGAAGAAACATTCAATCAGATAAAAATTAAGTAAACAAGTACTTTTTTCTTTCCGATTACCTCAGGAAACGAGTAAAGCTGGGCGAGCTAAAGACACATCATAACTCTCGAGTTCCAATATTCCTAGAATCATACATGAAAGCCAAAACTCGGAAAAAAAAAAAAAAAAGAAAAAGCAAAATGCACAACAAAACGAAACAAATTCCAATGGATTGCGAACGAAACGAGACAATTGTTTCAATTAGGCGAAACGGACACGAGATATTTTGCATAAAATTGAAATTGCTTCCTACAAAAACAAGCTACATATGCTGAGAAACACAATTCACGAGACGAATCTTAGAAGAAAAGAAAAAAAAAATCTGAAACGAAAGGAAATAAAGTGAACAGAAAGCTTACAGAGAGTGAAGCGAAATCGGGGAGGAGATTCATCAACGATGACGGTGATAGGAGAAATTAAGCACCATTGTGTGAATTTTCTCCGAGAATCGGAAATTTCTCAGGTTCCCAATTTTCCGGGGAAAACGCAACTCAGTGAGTCAGTGTCGCGGAATGCAGAAAATTGAAACAAGACAGTGTCAGAATACGGTTTCGAAACGGGAGTGCCATTTATAGGCGTGGACTCCATGACTTGTCACCAAAGTTAAAGACACGTTGCAAATCTATTTATTTATTTATTTATTTATTTATTGGTTAATTAATTAAAGACATTGGCCTTGTCCCCATTTAATGTATTAATGCAGGATATTTTATTTTTCAGCATAAGAAGAATAATTAATCTAAAACAGAGGTAACATAGTAGTTAATTGTGTAAAGAAATTTCTAGACATTGTTGCTACGATAAAGCTTTTAAATTCTGAGTTCTTTCCAATACTTTTTTACTATTTTTTTATTTATTTCATTGCATGGTAATTGTTAAATATATCTTTTTTCTAAGGCATTGATATATTTTCCCAGTGATACATTTTGTAAACTAATAAGAAATTTTATTTTAATATATAATCATACTCTTAATTTTATCTTTGTAAACTGTATATGTAGATTTTACGAATGAACACGGGATATGTTGATCACCTAATTATTCAAACATTTTAACGATAATAATAATATATACAAAAATTTTAATTTTTTTATTAACATTATATTAATAAACAGAATTGTTAGATAATTTTTTTTTCTAATAAATTATCTAGACATACTTTTTCATTAAGCATTTGCAAATTATAACTATCTAATGGAAGATGTAAAGGAGATTTAAAAAAAAAAGAGTTAATCATAACACTTTTGTCGTTTATTATTTTAATATATTTATCATGCAATAAATTCACCATTTATATTTTCATAAATATTTAAAACAAAAATATAAATTATTTTCATGATATATATCAAATAAGAAATTGAAAGGTTTTTTAAAATTAAAGGGAAGAGTTTCTTTTTTTTTCTTCAGAGAGTATTAGCCTTTATCTAACTTCATATGAAATTAATTTCATGATAAAAAAAATATTTCTATTGATTTCATAAGAAAGTATTTAGTTTTCAAAATTTAATTAAATTAACATTAACAAAAAAAAATATATAGATAAAATGGTAATAATAAGAATAAAATTTATAACATTATTGAGCGACACCAGATAAAATGTTTTCTTTGGACGACGTTTACGTAACTTTTTTTTTCTATTTTAATTATCATTCAATAATATATGATTTATAAAAATAAAAAATTAAAAAAACTAATTTCTAATAAATAATAAAGAGATAAAAATCCAATAGAAAATTAATTAACAACTTTTATGCAGATTAGTTGTGCAATGAAATGACTTATTAATTACGTGTTATAATTATTTAGTAATTATTTCAAGTAGGTAATAATTATTTAAAAAAACGGTGATTATTTATGTGTTAATATTATTAGTGATATGTTATTGTGATTATCATTCAACCTAGGAGGGCCAATGTGGTAATTTTGGGAAAAGAATTCTTCAATGGGTGTGTAACTTCCGCCGGAGAAGGATCTAGATTAACATTTATAATAAAATTTAAGTTAATGTGATTTTTGGTTAAAAGTTTATATCTTTGAGAAAGCAAGTCTTTATTTCCTTTTTTTTGGGTTTAGAAGTAGATAGACGAACAAAATCATTTATGCTATTAAAATAAATTTAAGAAAATTAATATTAGTTGGAATTAAAATTATTTGTTGATATGTAATTAAGAAATGTAAATGATTAGTTATAAAACTTTCAATATCCAATGACATCACATCAAACACATTCAACGTTCAATTAAATAAAATAATCTTGCTTGGTAATACATTGGATGAGTGTTTTCTTCGGTTCAAAACTTTTGTCCAAAAAAGACTTTCAAATACAAGAATTTGTGACCTGTTCCATCGGTCAAAGCTTTAAGATCACACGTGTGTACTTGGTGAGTAGGGATGGTAATGAATTGGAAGAATACGGATAATGTATTCCTGCTATCTGTATTTTTATTCATCGGGTACCTGCTAACGTATTTGTTTAAAAAATATTTATAAATATTTTTATACCTGTGATTATTTATGAATATTTGTAGATATTTATATTTATATTTTTATTTTAAATATTATTATTTACAAAATATTATTTAAAATATATTTTTTATTAAAAAATATAATTTAAATTCAATTAAATAATAAAATATTAATATAAATAAAATTAGCCTTTATAAAATATTAATTTCAATAAGTTTAAGTTTATAGAATAAATTTTAATAATATTAATTTTTTAAAAATAATCTTATTTTATAAATTTAGATAAAAAAATATAAATCTATAAATTATAATTCTAAACCATTTTTCAATAATCAATATTTTTCTTATAAATAATTAGACAATACATAAATCAAAACGTGTTTATAAACCTTGTTTGAATGAATTTAGTTGTCAATATATTTTGTAGGAGTATCAGACTTATGTTGAGTAGTTATAAGAGTGAAAATCACACCATATATATCTAACAAAGTAGAAATGACCAATATGGGATTGTCTAGAGAAAATTTTAATTTCTAAAATGTCTAGTAAAGATTTTGCAAAGACCGTTTAAGTTCTAAAAATATTGTTTGTCTTCTCGTATGTAAAATTATTGTTGGTATCTTTAATATCTATCTTAAATCCTTAAGATTATAGTAAATGCTCACAATCATATAAACAAAACTTTCCTAAAAAATATATAATTATTACTCTTAAGGATTTAATACAAGTCTGATAACGTATAATAAAAATCTTAGATTTTCTTAATAATAAACTCTATAAAAGTAATAACCCATAATAGAAGAGAAGAAAAAAAATAGCAAATAAGATAAAATTGAGAGAAATGTGTGATTTACACCTAAACCATATTAAACAAAATATTCACTTTCAGAATATTTTCTCCTAAATACCATTCTTTGCACTATTCATGCATACTTCATTCTAACACTAAGTTCGGTGGCCATATCTTGCTTTGTGTTTGATGCGATTAATCATTTATCAATATGATTGTGACTATCTATTTGTTAGTGTATGTTTGTTTTATTTTAGTTACATAAACTAATTTTAATTTATAATTTTTTTTCTTGGTATTCTCCTTGTTAGGTTGTAAGATGTATGATACTGTGTATATTTGTGGGTTTATATAAATCATGTTTCATTCTGTTATTATATTTGCACAAATTTATTACAATTTTAAACTAGGTTATAAGATTACTCTTTTTTATAATTTTTTATCTTCAAATTATTATTTTTTTTATTAATTTCTATCTTTAAATTATTACATTAAATACTACATGTAATTTATTTGATATTAAGATTTTTTTGTTGCCTATATTTAACTTATCTTTATGTATCTATTGGAATATTTTTTCATGATGACATCTCATTCAAATCATTTTCTTTACCTTACAATGTATAGATTGATAATATGAAAAGGATAAACAAGACACATAGTCAACAAGAAAACAAAGGAAATCAAACATCTCTTAAGAAAAAGAATGAGATTGAAGTAGAAAAAGCATGTGAAGGAGGAAATTTGATATAACAATTTGACTTAGATCTATGTTTGTAATTAGAGTAGTAATGTAAGTAGTGGATTATTAGATTATCAACCTGATGAACGAATCCTTGGGAAATTAAGATCTTATAATCCCAAAAATGTTCATTACTGTAACTGCCGCGTTTAAATATTCAAGATATTTACAGTATATAATACTGGGTGATCAAGTTTCATATCATCAAAGCCGAACCTAAACGAATCGACTTAATAATAATAATAATAAAATCTTTAATATTAAGTTTAAGCATATTCATTACAAGTTCAGAACTAACTAAAGTCCCCATTTGGTTAGATCAGTAAATAATTTAAAATCATCACATATCTGTGTTCCAAATTAAATTATGAAATATCAAGAAAAAAAAAAAAGATTATCCAGTTTGTTAACGAGTCCTAAAAGACGTCATCATCATCCTTGTAAGCAACACATAATATCCTGTTGGAGTATTTAGTTCTACCAAGAGATTTCTAATAGCAGATTAAGGTAAGGAAGAACAACATATTTGAGAATTTAGATCAAACTAGTCTATTGATAATTCCTCCTCCGAATATTAGATAAGACCTACAATATTTGGATTTTAAAGGCTTATTCAGTTATTTGATACCAGAAGAGTTTGTTTTAGGGTGTGAAGTGGGCAAAAATAGCCATCAAAGTAGCTTACCAGCTAGAAGGCAAGAAGAAATAAAACCAATTCTTGGGTAAAAGAACTTCAGAAACTACTCAGCCCATTCAACTAAACACAACAACTAAAGATGAAAGAAAATTTATGTTACAGATTCCTCTGAATGAAGTCCCACATCCTCCTTTCCATGTAAACTCGATCGCTGTGACGCCGCGGCATGTGGCGTTCATCTGGGAAAACTATTAGTTCATATGGCTTTCCAGCTGCCACAAGTGCATTGATAAGCCTTGCAGTGTGCCTGAAGTGCACATTCTCATCAATCATGCCATGCACAAGCAACAACCGCCCTTTCAACTGGTGCACTTGGTTCATAACAGAACCACTTTCATATTCTGACTTGTTTTCAGATGGCAAACCCATGTACTTCTCTGTGTAAAATGTGTCATATCCGTCCCATGATGTGACAGGGGCACCTGCTATTGCACACTTGAAGAAATCTGGATATCTTGACAGTGTCATTGCAGAGAGATAACCGCCATAGCTCCAACCATACAACCCAATGTGACCAAATTTTGCAAGCCCTTGTTTGACAAGCCACTCTGCTCCAGTTAGCTGATCATCAGCATCAATTTGACCAAGTTTGTGTTTTAAATAGCTTTCGAATTTCAACCCTCGTCTTGCAGTTCCTCTATTGTCTAACTGTAAACAAGGACAGCATGTTTAACTTGGAAGCATAAGCTGACCATATAACAGAATCCAGATAGAGGCAAAAGCTATATTTTTCCATGCTACATATCATAAAAAAGTAGGCAAACTGCCCTGTCTGTTGCCCAAAGAAAGAAAGAAAAAACATTCCCAATTAAAAAGTTCCAGGGACAAGAACCAATGCAAGTAATGTTTTTGGGACATTAGAGCACTGCCACAAATGGAAACATGAAATGCATGGGTGAAAACATTTGCAGTCACTATTAGACGTGTCAGAAGTTTCATGTTTCAATAGATGGCTTGCTTATCTCAATCATAGTTCATAAATTACATTCAATATATTGTAATTATGTACACGTTTGAGTTTAATCATGCAGTTGTCATCAAAACCTGGATGCATAAAAATTTAAAAGCAGGCAAAAGCAAAAAAGGTGGAGCATAATCATGTAAAATTCAGGGAACTGACCTTCCAAACTAAGATGCCTTGGTTTCTCAAATATTGTGCTCTCAGATCAACTGTACTAATCCAAGAGTTACAAACAAGCTGTACACTTGGACCACCATAAACATTGATCATAGTTTTGTAAGGTGGAGGTCCAAACCTTGAAGCATCAGGCTTATATAGAGCTCCATACAATGTAGTGCCATCACTAGCCTGTATTTCAACAATCTCCGGTGCCTCAAGTTGAAGCCTTTTGAACCTTGGAACTGTAAATGACTGCTCATATAAAGGCTTGATTACACTTCCATCTTCCAATGAGCACAGTAACACCCTAGGAGGAGAACTAAGGGAATCATGAATATCAACAAAGTTTTGCATATGGTGATCAAGGACCACAAGGTGCTTCCCCTTGCTGTGTGTAAGTCTGACAGGAATCTGAAGTGGTTGATTTCCATCAACAAAAAGTTTGGCGCAATACAAATTGGACTCCAAGGGACCATCTAAGGTCCCAGTAAAATATATTAGACCTGTAGCTTCATTCACACCAGCAATTTGCTCAACCATCCATTCACCTTCAGTGATGGGTCCTAAACAAACCCCGTTCGCATCATGAAGATAGAGATGTCTAAATCCTGTTTTTTCACTAGCCCAGATAAATCCACCCGAAAATTTGGTAACTCCTTTATCAAGAGGTGTGAAACAGTCATGTATATTGATCCAATTGCTGTTTTCTTCCATTAATATATCTTTCTTTTGGCCTGTTCTAATATCAAACTTAACAATCTTTATTTTAGTGTGGTGTCTGTTCAAGATCTGAGCAGTGAGAATGTTTCCATGCATCCAATTGACTCTTGCCAAATATTCCTCCTCGTTGTTTTGCTGTTCCGTACCCCCACAGTGAAGGTCCATCCATGTAATGGAGTTTCCAGCTACTGAAACAACCCCAAGGCGCACATTAACATTGGAAGCTCCGGCAAAAGGATAAGGGTGGTCTTCCTGTGCCTCTAAACCAACTGAGCTCTTCCCTTGGTGCATAATTCTAAAAAGTGGTATTTCAGAAGAATCAACTTCAGTGAAAGCAATATATTTACTGTCCAGTGACCACCAATATCCAGTTTTTCTATCCATCTCCTCCTGAAATCCAAAAATTACATGTTATTGTTAAATTTAAAAATCATTCCCAGGCCAGCACAGCACATAAAAATATTAAGCTTTTAGAAGGGTGAATTTTGGCACTTTAAAAGTAAGGAAAATTTTAACAAGCTAACAATGATATAGTAAATAATAGCATCATTTCAGAACCTATTTATCACGCAACTTGCCCGGTCAGAAATAGAAGGAAGGCCTAATTTGTACAAGGAATGTAAAGCATTATATTTAGCCTAAAGATGAATATAAAAATATATAATTTTCAATCTCACCTGGGCTATATACTCTGCAAGCCCATGAATCTGCAACACCCAAACCCAGCGTCAAATTTTCTCAGACTGAAATAATGTTAAAGTCAAACAAAACATTTCATCTACTACAAAACAAACAATCACATCGATGACAAGTCTACAAATCCAAGGCTAAATTCTAATGGATGATCAAGAATAATTGACTCTTCTGAAGTTTCAGTTTTCAAATATCTTAATTCAATCAAGCTTATTTTCATAAAAAAGGAAAAGAAAAACCTTGGAGTCCTACTAAATTGAACCTAGAGGAGAATTAACACTCCACACTAAATTACCATTATCCAGGCCAATGGCGGCACAGACAGAAGGACCAAGCTTAACCAGATTCAGCAGTAAAAAGCCTCATAACTGATGAAAACACATAGGACAGAGTTAAAAACATTAAATAGGATATGTGCAGCTGATTTGAGGTAGGTGAACCTTGGAATGTTTCAAAAGAAACACTACCATACAATCTTTCAATTGCTAAAATATTTTTTTCTTTAAAGATAACTTATGTAAAAATATTAGTTTAATTAGTCAAGTGGCCATATACAAGAACCATTAACTGCTTTTCATTAAACTCAAATGCATTTACTAAATCAAATACATTAGAGAATAGCCAATTGTTGAACTTACCAAACCATTTTCCTTTGCCCCACAAGTCAACTGCTTTGATTCATTGGATAAGAGATTCAGAACATGCAACTCACAGTCCCTTACATAGGCAAGCATTGACCCATCTGGAGAGAGATGTGGATCAATAATGGGTGAACCAGATACACTTGGAAGCTTGAGCTCTGGTTTTGAAAGGGAAAGGTCCTGAATATAAATCTGTTCATGTGGAAAAAGAAATAGCCATTAGACACATGACTATTTGAATTTAATAATCAATATCAAATTCAACATAAAATACAAAAGGGGAGGAAAACATTCATTCAAATACACACCTATACAAAACACAACAGAATATATACACACCTTGACATAACATTGCTATATATGTATAAATAAGATTCCTATACTAGTATCAGACTAGGGTGGTACAAGCCTAGTCAATACCAATGGCATTGATGCATCAGTAATTATTCTAGTTAACACAACTTTCAAATTCAAGAACAATAAGCTCAGTTTTAATAAAGAAATTGAAGAGGTTAGTAAATAACTCCAGCGACATTCTTTCAAATATTTTAGAGAGTTGCAGAATGATAAGCCACCCTAAACAAAAAAGATAAATAAATAAAAATCAGCATTTGAAGATTCAGTTAATTAATTTGTATAGAATATCTAATGCCGACAGCTGGTTCCAAGCAGGTGTTATAAAGGTTCAGACATGGCACCAACGCAGAAATAACATTCTGGTGGCATCATGATAAGATTATTGGAGTAATGTGAGCTTGTGGTCGATGTGTTTCTGGGGTGTGCCTACCAGCATTAAGAATTAAAGTCTAACATATATGTTTAACACCTTTTACTGCTTTTTCTCTTCAGAAACAATCATAAGACAACATTTTAACCAGCTGCATTGGAGGATAAGGAACATACCCCAGCAGGCAATGGCACCATGACTGCTTTCCTTTTTGAGCTTGTCTTCACCCATTCATACCGTGTCACGCCTAAACCACGCTCCCGCAACCTCTCCCTCCTCAACTTTTCTTCTGGAGAAATGTTACTTTCATCTAGTCCACCATCTGGGGGACTGAATAACAATTCCTGTGCATTGGTCTTCAGATCAAAAGCATAAATCTTTCTGTTTAAAGAGTGATCAGGACTAAACAAGTAAGAAATTAAACTATCATCAGGACTAAAACTTATTGAAGATGGCGACACATATCCCGGCAATGGGTATTGTACAATCTCTTCAACGGGGAAAAGAATGTTATCATCAAAATTCTGGGCCTCATTTGAGTCTGTCACAGGCATCTTGTAAGGAAGTGATTTTGGACGCTTCGGATTCCTCTTCTCATTCATTAACTGATTGCATTAAAGATACACCAAAAGGTATGAGATTGAACTGCAACAGAACATGGATATTATGGTGAGAGCATTTCCCAGGAACAAAAAAAAAAAAAGCTTTACTACAAAGAAACAATAAGCAAGCTAAATAGTTTAATAACATTTACAACAACATCAAATTGCAATAAAAATCAATACAGAGGAGTTAAAGGATTCTTCAATGCTTAATTACGAATACTTCCTCTACCAATGAGCCCGACTGAAGAATGTGTTCAAAAGACCAAAATTTCAGAACTTCAATTTTGTAATAAAGGATATAAAATCATTAGGAATCATGTGTAGAGAGTGAAACCTAAAAAGTTGAGAATATTATCCAGGTGGAGAACAACAAAGGGAGGACCAACAACATAAATAAAAAACGACAGAAGGTAAAAGTTACCTTTGATATTGACAGGCACGAATCATTTGAAACTGGTTTTAAGTCTAAGCTTCTACGTATATATAAAGAATGTAGCATAACTGAAAAAACACGGAAAAAACCTTGGACCCCAAGCAAGATAGAGGATGGAGTAAGCAACAAATCAAAGGAAAGAATGCTATTTTTGTGTTTATTTGGTTTTCACTTCATCACATAATAGATTTTAAGGAAGGTAGAACCGGATCCGATCGCAAACTGTGTGTGAAACTAGAACCCAGTAAACAAAAGAAAAAACAATTTTTTAATCGACTAGCATTAATTAAAGGCTACCCAGTTTATTTGAGTATTAGGGTGATTTGAATCTAACCTGAACGAAAAACGGGTAGGATCTGCCATGAAAAGGAAGAAATGTTTAGTTGGAATATTTTGGATTCCGAAGATGCAAAGAGCGAGATAGAGACAGAGATACACACAGAGAGAGAAATAAATACTATATAGTTTGATGGGAAATAAGAATCTAAAGCAAAACTTGATTGGGTTATGCGAAAGTTTAAGGTTTGGAGGAGAAGGAAGAGGAGGAACCAAGTTGAGGTTGTTGTTGTTTTGTTCTGTGTTCAGTTGGTGGCGTTGGACTATGATAGATAGATAGGGAACAAATGCTGAATAAAATTTGCAGAATTTAATTAATTTATATTTGTTTATATATATATATATATATATATATATATATATATATATATATATATATATATATATATATATTATTGCCATAAAAGAAAGGTTTTCGGTGTTATCAACCAAATCAAAGAGGACAGAGGATGATTCCGTCCATGCTCCATCTTTCTCTGCTCCTTCGTTCATAATTGCATAGATAACTATGAAAAAAGAAAATAAACAAAAAAGACAAATCTTAAGAAAGAAAAAAAGGTAAATAATAGTAGTTTCTATTGAAACTATTTAATGCATATTTTTCTTTAGGAACCTAATAACTCTTGTCCCTTTCTCATAACGATTCACATTTTTAACTTTTTTTCTTATATAAATAAAACTTATATTTTAGGAATTTAAAGTTTAATTATTTTTTAATTACATTTTTCTTTATTAAATAAGAATACTTCGATTTAATGCTGCATTATTCTGTAACTATTTAATGTACATTAATAATTACGGAGGGAAACGGTAATAATTGTAATAAAAAGTCAAATATTTTTTAGTAATTAAGGTGTTTTATAATGTTTCACTATTATTATCTAATTAATTTTTTCTCTACAGTGTTTAGATCAGAGTGTTAGGTTGCACTTAATACCAAAATGATTAAGATTATTTTGCTTATTATGTAAAACGACGGGGTTTGTTTATAACCTATATAGTTTCGTGGAAATCGTGTTTCCAAAGTGAACTTTCATTTTAAAAGATAAAATAAACAATTTTAACTATTTCACTCAATAAATAAAAAATTTAATTTCATAAACAATTTCAACTTAGAATCACCCGAGTCACCATAATAATTAATTTTATAATAATTTGCAGAAAGATACAAAAATTATCATATGACAACCTCGAAAATTCCAACTAAAAATGACAAAATTCAAAAACAAAGTTTACGTATAAATGTGGATCACAATGTGGTAATAGTATTTTATTTCATTGCGGAATATTGAAAAATATTGAAGGTGTCATCATGTTAAGTTTTAAAATACGTTTAACTAAAAATGAAGAAATAATTCTTGTGTATTATGTTGACCTTTCATAAACTTAACTTAAAATAAAGCTTATATACATAATTGTTTAATCTTAAAATAATTGAAAGTAAATTGAAATTATTGTTTGGCAAGAAAATTTAGAAACTTAGAAGATGAGTTTGTGATGTGGGGGAAAGTGATTGAGCATAAAGAAATGGCTCCCACCTCTCGCATTAAACAATGAGTGTTGGGTGCAATCATTTAACTCATTAACAAAAGAAAAAGAAAAAAATCACAACAGACACAAGACAACAAAGAAAAAGATTAAAAATACAAAAATTAATATAAATATTAATATTTCATTTAAGAATACAAATATTTTGATTTCATATCTATAATATATTTATGATCAATTTTCATATAAGAAGTATTGTTATTTAGGAGATTTAGTTCATCATAATTTTCATAATGAATTATGATATATAATTTTATAATTTATATAAGTATTTATGATTTTGATATTTGAATGATTATTCATACAATTTTATAAATTTTTATTTTTTAAATTTAATAATTATTAAATATTTTTATTTATAAATTTATAGATTGGATCTCTTATATTTTTATAATTTTTTTAATTTTTTTATTTGATGATAATCTATTACTTAGTTTTAAAATCAATTATTAAGATTGATCATTGTTTAAAAAAAATATATATATATATAAATTATTATTAGCGTTCACTTTTAAAATGAATCTACCACAGTAGCTTATAAAACAACCATTATTATTTAAAGTGTGTGGAAAAAAAATATAAGTTACATTATTATATATGATACGTAAAATAAAACGTTATTAGATTTAAAAAGAAACGAAAAGTTTACTCTTTAAACTTTAAGAAACTAGGTCTAATTTAAAACTTTAATTTATTGGGTTAGTATTTTTTTTTAAGTTAAATTTCCAATCATATTTCTTAGCACATTTTTACTAGATCTACACGAATTATGTTTATCACCTAAATCAATAAAAAAATGAATTATTATTTTTATTTAACCCTATTCAATTTAGTTTATTCTTGATCGAATTGATTGGATTGGCTCACAGATTTTTCTTTAAATATTTTTCTTTTAGATTTTTATAATATTTTTTAAATATACTAGATTGTTTATTATTTGAATTATTTAATATTTAAAATTATATATTTAACTAGTATAATAAACAAATTAATAATAGTTAAATTTTTTATTATTTTTAATGTTAATCTTATTTAATAATTTTCATGAGTTAGATTTTAGATTATATATATAATATTGATATATTCATTCCAATAAATATAACAATACAAATAAATAGTTACAGATTTTATATTTAAATGTAAAGTATCAATATGTAAAATAAATAAAATGATTTAAAAAAAAAAATGTTGACTGTAATAAAAGACACTTGACACACATAAAAGAGATTATAACAGATAATATATCACTTCAGACTGAATAATATTGTTTACAACATTCTTCTTAATAACTTTCTTAATCTATCTCTCTTTTTATAATAAAAAGATAAAAAACAAAATATTTTTTAAAGGAAGACAAGGTGAAAAAATGGTATCCTTAACTCATTTTTCCCTAATCAATGTAATGTTTTTTTCTTTCAATCATATTGAAAGATGGATATATAAACAGTTGTTTGGGGTGTTATAATCTGGTCCACTGTGAGATTATGTAATGAATTTTTCAATAACTTCTTTCCTTCCCAATTTGAACGTTCACCTATTCATATTTAATCAAATCTTTGCTATTGCTATGTTTTGATACGCAAATATTCGACAAAGACAACAAATCAAGAAGAATTAAAAGAACTAAAAGGTTTAATACATAAGGAGAATATTGTGCAATGTTATATGAAGAATCCTATTAAACCATACAAACTAATCCAAAACATATAAAAAGGCATATGAGATGATTTAAAGAAAATCTTTGAAAAGTCTGACAAAGATACGAACAAAATTTAATTCCTGAGATATATATAATTCTTGTTCTTAAAGATTTATCCACATTGTATTGTGTAAATTCTTCAGGATATAACAAAAAATTCTTATAATTTTGGAGGAACTAAAAAATTAGCAAATAACTCATAAAAGAGTAAATAAACTCAGAATTGGATAAAATGAATAGAAAAAGAGAGAAGAGATGATTAGTAAAACCGAAACCTTTGAAGGAGTGTGAAATTGTTTATTTATATGTGTAATATGAGCAACAAAATTCATTTCCACATTCAACATCATGGGTAATTGTGGTTTGGAATCATGGGAGAGTGAAGTACTCCTAGGTTAATAGAACATGTTCTAGGTTAGCGGGACACTTTCTAAGTTTTGCAATACCTCTATTTTACAATAATCTTCCATATGTTGCCAAAAAAAAAAGGAGATAAAAGAACAAAAGAAGAAGATCGTGGGTCTCATATAAGATGTAAAAGATGTAATGTATCAGAATTGGTATAGCAAGCTATATGAAACCGTCTTAGACTGAAAACTTAACACATAGTGTAGTTGATATAACAAGCTATATGAACCAAAATACTTAGTATGTGTTAGCAATTTAACAATCACAATACACCCCTACAATTCTTGTTATTATTGTTATATTGCGCGTACTAGACCATGCGTGTGTCCGGTATTCATGAGTGCTCTAAAAATTTTGCAAAGATCTCATACAAGTGGTCTCACTCGATACTCATATAGGTGATTTCATCAAACGTATGCTACAAATCATACATCACCCATAAGAGATATGAAATCATTAAAAAGTTTGTTTAGACTAAAATCTATACACCACATAAAATTTTAATTACAAAGTTTAACCTCTCAATGATGCAGTATCTAGCACTTTCACACACACCATAAGAATGAACATAATTGATTTTAGTCAATTTTAGTGCTAGCAGAACTAGCAAGTGACTTGTTTTTACCCATATGAATCTTATTCATGAGATCTCAAATCATAAAGGTTGGGTTACCATCATGTTTCTTCCTAAGGGTTTCGTTAGAGGATATGTTAGATTTCGTTCTAACTTCACATAGTCAATGAAAATTGTTCTACTATTTAACAACTACTTCCTTAAATTATGTTTCAATTGTATGTGTCTATTCTTTCCATTATACTTCTTGTTCTTAGCTATAGCTATTACCGATTGGCAATCACAATGTATTGACACATATAAGGTTGGTTTTATTCTTAATGGAATATTTGCTAAGAAGTTTTTCAATTACTCAGTTTTACTACCAATCATTTTGAGAGCAACAAACTCAAATTCCATTATTGATCTTGCAATAATTATTTGTCTGGCTAATCTCCATGTAATCGCATTACTTTCGAGTGTGAATACATAGCCACTAGTGAATTTTGTCTCATCTGGAGTTCTAATTAGCATCATTGTACAGCGGAAAATCCACTATATTCAATGACATAATCCATTGAACCTCTTAAGTATCTCATAAGCCTTGCAAGTGCATCCCAATGTTCCTGATTAGGACATTAAGTGTACTTACTCAGTCTACCTACTGCATAATCAATGTCAGGCCTAGACAAATTCATTAAGTGCAGTAAGCTCCCAATTATCTAGGCATATTGAGATTTGAGAGATTGAGTCTCTTCTATTTTTCTTTAATTAAGAGTTAGCGTCATAAGGGGTACTCATTAGTTTGAAGTCAAAATACTCAAACTTCCTAGGAAGTTTCTCAATGTATTATTCTTGGGATAATAAAATATTATCTCCCTTCCTTATGATTTTAACTCTCAAAATCACATTGACTTCACTCATATCTTTCATTTCAAATTTAGATCCCAGAAACAACTTAGTTCTAGAGACTATTCAAATACATGTATCAAATATTAACATGTCATCTACATATAAACGTGTAATGACACATTCACCACTTTCAAATTTAGAGTACACATTTATCAACATCATTAGTTGAAAAACTATTACAAAGTAGAACACTATCAAGTTTTTCATGCAACTATTTTAGTATCTATTTTAATTCATACAAAGATTTTAAAAGTTTGCACACTTTGTTCTTTTGATCAGGAACAACAAACCTTTCAGGTTGAGTCATATAAATTTCATCCTTTAATTCATCACTAAAAAAGGTTGTCTTAACACCCGTTTGGTGTATAACTAGCTTATGGATAGTTGCTAGAGCTAACAAAACTCGAATAGAGGAAACCCTAGTCATAGGGGCAAAGGTACAAAAATAATCAATATTGAGTTTTTGAGTAAAAGCATTTGCTACTAATATTTCTTCATATATATATATATATATATATATATGGATTCATCAGGATGATACTTTTTCTTAAAGATCCACTTACAACCAATAGATTTTGCTCCTCTAGGCAAATTTACTAAATTCCAAGTATTATTTCTTAAAGATCCACTTATAACTAATAGATTTTTCTCTCCTAGGCAAATATACTAAAGTATAAGTATTATTTTTCTTAAGTCAATTTTAGTCATAATGGCATTATCCCAATGTGTTGTATCAGAAACATTAGTTGCTTTTGAAAAATTTGTTGGGTCATTTTCAACTAGATAAGTGTAAAAATCATATCCAAAGTAGATTTCCTTTCTCTGTCTTTTACTTCTCCTCAAATCCTCTTGCACGTCATCATCACGGTTAATATTTATGGGTTGTTTAGGTGTCTCACTTACCTTTAGAGGAAACATATGTTTAAAAAACTTAACATTTTTTTCTCTATTATAGTATTATGTTCAATTACATCACTTTTTAGGATAAGAAACCTATAAGCAACACTATGTTCTACATAGTCTAAGAACATATAATTAAAAGTTTTAGAACCTATTTTTCTTTTCTTAAAATCAGGTACCATTACCTTAGCTAGACACTCTCACACTCTTAGGTATTTAATATTAGGTTGATAACATCTCCATACCTCATAGAAAATTTTACCAGTTTTCTTATGTGGTATCCTATTTTATAAAAAATATGTTGTAAGTAGAACTTCTCCCTAGAAGTTATCAAGTGCACTATAACTAATAAACATAGATTGTTCTTCTTTTGCAGCATTAAGAGGAAAATAATTTAGTTTTTCTTTAGTTTTGTAAAATTAGAAGAACCTCAATCTTCTTGTTCCTAATCAGTACAATACCTTGATGTAATACTAACTACAAAAAACTTAGAAAATGAACCACAATATCATAGAATAAGAAATTAGAGATAACATCCAAGACAAAGCAGACACCAGCCGTGTAAGATACCATTCCATTGTAGCAAAATGTCCTGACATTTTCCCAACTCCCAAATCTATAGTTGAAACCCATCTATACTATAATAGTTTGTACATTGAACCAATAAAAGCAAAGCATCTGATAACATATTTACTAATGACAAACATTACACATATAGAAAGCACTGAAACACATCATATTGCACACAAGCCAAAGCGATAGATTGCACGACCGCGAGAATAGTGTCGGCAGCCACAACTTGGAGAAGAGAGGGCATTTGGAAAACTGTGTGAATTGGAATCTGAAGCTCCATTGCATAAACTGTATGAAGCTAAAGGTGTGAGAAGACAGGTCAAAGGGTTTGGTCTAAATCTAATTATTGATTATAGTAAACCCCACAATCTCCACCGTTTAGGGTTTTGTGAACCAAATTGATATTGTTATTTCTATTGCCACCAAAATTAAATAACAATTCAAACGAGCGAAACACCAAACCCTGCTTAACACTCAATTCCAGGGCTATAAAAGGAAGGGAAACTTGTGAGACAATTCAAAACAGAAAGCAATTATGATATTAATCTCAATAGTACAAGGGATGATTTAGGATTTTTAGGGTTAGAACCTTGTAGAAAATTTAGGAATTTAGTGATAAGGTGGAAGGAAAGAATCACTCTTCTCAAGGGAGGCAACTCACAAAGGATGTGAAAGTCCTTTGATACAGTCAAGTGTTCTTGAATCACTCAAGAATTTAGGTATCATGAAAATAAAATAGCTAAACTCTAATATTTTTAAATAAAATTCAACTTGTTATATTTGATAAAAATATGATTCAGCCTATATAGAAGCTTTACCATCAGAATTACAAAGATTCAATAAAGGAAAATAAATGCTAATAATGATTCATTAACCTAGGAATTGAAAACTACTTAATGGAGACAAATAAAAGCTAATAATGATCCATTAATCTAAGAATTGATACTACTTAATGACTGATTGTAACTGAAATTGTGGCAACCAAAATTCAAACCAAACTAAAGTCCATTAATTGATTAATCCAAGACACAATTTGGTCAACCAATAATACTTGTTGAAAAGCTTCTTTTGTTTTTCTTGCTCTAGTCCTTGTTATAGGTCATGTCCACATCATTCTCTCCCTCTTGAAAAGGATTTGTCCTCAAATCGGATTCATCATCTACATAAAAAAGAGACAAGTCTGACAAATTGAATGTAAAACTAACATTATACTCATTTTTTGTGACTAAATAGCTCTTTCTCACTTCAAGTGTTTCACTCTTCTTATGATCACTCTTTTTCTTCTCAAGTGTTTCACTATCACTTTCTTTTTCTCTCTTCTCTTAAAGAAATTTTTCTCTCATTTTCTTTTTATCCTCACACACTTCTTGTGGACTTAAAGGTTTGAGCACAATCTTTTTGTCTTAGTGCATGAAAGATATCTTGTTAGTAAACCCGTTATGATATACTCTTTTATCAAATTGTCACGGTCTCCCCAAAAGTAAGTGACTGACCTCCATAGGAACAATATCAAAAAGTACCTTATCATTATATTTTCCAATAGAAATGTTCACTTCAACTTGCTTTCTCACTTGCACCTCTTCATCCTTACTAAGCCATTGAAGTTTATGATAAGACCTAGGATATAGTTTAGTAGGTAAATTTAGCTTTAACATTAATCTAGCACTAGCCACATTGGTGCAACTACCTCCATCTATGATCATCATGCACGTCTTGTCATTGATTAAACATTTAATGTGGAAAATGTCTTTTCTTTGGCTTTCTTCCATAGGCTTCAATTGGTCATCAAGTAATCGCCTAATCATCAATAAATCTTCCTTTAGAATCTCCTCATCTTCTTCAACCTCAGATTCACTTATATATTCTCCCTCTCTAAGAACCATAGACCTTTTGTTAGGACACTCATAAGCATAGTGTCATAGGCCTTGACATTTGAAACATTTTACATCTCTACTTCTTTTGGAGGATTGTTCTTCAGACTTTGAAGGAGTCTTTGTAGGAATAGGTGTGGAACTACTAGAAGTAACAACCCTATCTTTCTTGTCTTTGTCCTTCCAACTTGAAGATACAAAGTTGGTAGAACTCTTCTCAGCCACTTCTTTTCTTTTGAGTTGTTGCTCCGCTCGAATTGCTTTATGAAGTAAATTTTTCGTATCAACAAACTCTTACAATTCAACAATATCACGTATATCAATATTCAAACCACCAATAAATCGGGTCATAATTACCTCTTCATCTTCTTCAATCTTTGCTTGAATCATGAGCATGTCCATTTCCTTGAAATACTCCTCAACCCCCTTGTTGCCTTGAGTAAGTTTTTGGAGTTTAAATTTCAAGTCCCTTGAATAACTAGCCGGCACATACCGCTTCCTCATGATTCTTTTCATCTCAGCCCTTATATCAACCATTGACTCTTCATTTCTACTTCTCTCCTTTTGTAGCTTGTTCCACCAAATAAGAGCATAGTCAGAAAATTTCTTGATTGCAAGCATCACCCTTTGGGTCTCCTTATAATTGTTACATGAGAAAACATGCTCTATTTTTTCTCCTAATCCAAGTATGCCTCCGGATCACTTTTTCCTTTGAATAGATGAATGTTAAGCTTGACTCCTTCAAGCCTACTTCGTTTTGCTACTCTATCATTCTTTCTCCTATTTCTCCTTTCCTCTTCATCTTCGGGATCTCTATTCTCCAATCAGTTCAATCTATCGTGGAGCTCATTGTTATGTCGTATAATTCATCCTTCCAAATGTTGTACCAATGTCCTCATTTGAAATGGACTAATTTATGCTTCTTGATTGTAATTTTCCTCTTCTGCCATCAATTTGATGTTCAAATCCTTAAATCGGGGCTCTGATACCAACTTATATGAATCTCAATAGCACAAGGGATGATTTAGGATCTTTAAGGTTAGAACCTTGTAGAAAATTTAGGAATTTAGTGATAAAGTGGAAGGAAAGAATCACTTTTCCCAAGGGAGACAACTCACAGAGGATGTGAAAGTCCTTTGATACAACCAAGTGTTCTTGAATCACTCAAGAATTTTGGATAATCACACTCGCCAAGATAAAAAAGTTAAACTCTAAAATTTTTTAAATAAAATTCAACTTGTTATATTTGATTAAAATATGGTTCATCCTATATAGAAGTTTTGTCATCATAATTACAAAGATTCAATAAAGATGTTAAGGTTCCAACATAAAACCAATTAGCAATATGTTAAGTAGTCTAACATGTATTTAAACCATACCAAATGGACATGAGGTAGGCGATGTGGGACTTTCAACACACCCCCTCCAACGAAGTCAGCTGGACCAGACAAAAGGTACTTTTGACCCACCCAAAGGGCAACTTTTCACCCATGACAATAACCGGAAAGATATTAGGTTTTGGCTCTGATACCATGTTAAGGTTCCAACATAAAACCAATTGGAAATATGTGAAGTAGCCTAACATATATTTAAACCATACTGAATGATATGAGATAGGCGATGTGGGACTTTCAACACGCCCCCTCCAACAAAGTCTGCCGGACTAGGCAAAATGGTACTTTTAACCCAACTAAAGGGCAACTTTTGGCCCATGATAATAACCGGAAAGATGTTAGGCTTTGATTTTGATACCATGTTAAGGTTCCAACATAAAACCAATTGGCAATATGTGGAGTAGTCTAACATGTATTTAAACCATACCAAATGACATGAGGTAGACGATGTGAGACTTTCAACATATTGGAACTTCAACTTTAATAAATCATTGTTTTAAGGAACTTCAACTTCAATCATGGTATATACTCTCCATGTTGTTGTAGGTCTTGCCTTAGGTGCAAATGGGTTAAAATTTTGTTTTTATTACTAACATTCAGAGAATATATGACCAAGTTTTCTACACTTGAAATAGACAAGTCCCTTAAGATGACAATCTTTTGCATAATGATCTTGTCCACATTTAAAACACTTAACTTGATTATTTACAGGTTTATAAGAATTTCCTGCAAAAAATTGGTTGGGTTAAGATCTCCATTGGGGATGGTTGTAGGATTTTTCTTCATTTTGTCTCCTTTTATTTTGCGGGGGTCCGAAATATTTTGGTTTATTATTTAAATTGTTTTTAAAATCCTCCAAAAATCTATACTTATGAATAAATGTAGGAAAATCTGAAATTTCTAATATTCTCACTATTTTTCTCAATTCAAACCTAAGTTCATTCTCAAATTTTATACACTTCATTCTTTTATCAAAGTGATAAAAGAACACATAGTATTCTTTTAAATCTTCAAATTAGAGGCATATTCTCTTACTCGTCATATATTCTTGCTTCAATTGCATAAAACAATTTCTTTTACTATCCTCACATCATTGAAAAATTATTTTTCTAAAAATTTTGTTTTCAACACCTTCCAAGTAATTATTGGTTTTCCTCCTAGTAATCTCTTGGTACTATCCCACCAATATTCAGTCTTTCCTATTAACATAAACACAACATAATTCACTTTTTGGTTGTCAGGATAATTCATAACTTCAATTTTTTTTTCCAATTTTAATATACAATTCAACCTTTTCTGGGTTATAACCTCCAAAGAATTGTCGAGGTTTGTTTATCTTAAATTCAACTAAACATTTATTGGTTCTTTAATAATGCAGTGCTCATGTCTTTGATAGCTTGCACCGCTTCTGTTAACTCATTGTTTCTCATATTATTTATTATATGAAATTATACAAGTTAAGGTTCATAAGATCTCATGATAAACTCATTTCACAGGTCATACATAAAACTTTGCTCTGATACCATTTAATGTGACATCCATTTTTATGACGTTAATTTAATCATATTTTAAGAGATGATTATTTTCTATTAAATCTTTAAATCTTGATAAAAGTAAGACATGAGATAAATGTTTATACATTTATGTGTAAATATGTGGACTTTACAAGTTTATATTGTTTTTATGTGAGAAAAAATTATTAAAATTGATAAATATTTTTCTTTTAAAAGTGATTGATTTATCAATTACACTTATTTTTCACATTTATGTCTCTATCTATTTAGGTTGATATTTTAGTTGTAACATACACAAAAGATAACAATAGAAAAGTGAGAACATGTAAAATAACATAATCTTAAAATGATATATAAAATCATCTTTTCAACTTTATCATTATATCCCATTTATTTTATATTGTGAATATTTGAATTGATTTTTGTATCGACTAGTCAGAATAAATGAGCAAAAAATTAATCACTCTTTAAGTGATATTTACTCATTTAATCCCTAAGGATTAACCTTCATCTATATTATCATCAAATCTTTCATAAATAAAATATTTTTCTTTAAAAATAATTAAATAATATAAATATCAATTAATAAACAAGGAGCAAGATCTGAAACTAAGGATAAATATAAATAAAAAGAGAACATGCGCTTAATTGAACGTAAATAAATATATATAAATGAAGATCAGTATATAACTAGACATAACTAAAATAAATATAAAACAGGACTAGTACGCAATCGAAGATAAATAAACAAATATAAAACGTGTAACTAGAGATAAATAAATAGAACTAATGCGTAATTGAAGATAAATAAAATAGAATCAGTAAATAACTAAAGATAAATAAATAAATATAAAAAAATACTAATACGTAAATAAAAATAAAATAAATAGGACTAATACATAACTAGAGATAAATAAAATTAGACAAGTGTATAACTGAAGATAAATAAATAAATACAAAGAGGATCAATACGTAACTAGAGATAAAATAAATATGACAGAATAAATAGAATGAGATTAAGAATATCCAACAACCATAAAATAACAAATATTTCATTCTCATATCTTAATAATGACACGTGATACACCAATTTTATTTTATTTTTTTTAAGTTAATTTTTCTTTCTCTTTCTTCTCCTTTTCCTTGTTCTGTATTTCTTTCTCTTGGATTCTCTTTCTTTTCCCATCACTCTCTCTTGTTTTTTCTCTTTTTTGCATAAATTTTCTCTCTTCTCTCTCACGTATATTTATAGTCACATTTTTATTTACTCTTTATTATTATTTCATTGCATGCTTATCTCTTAAAGAGATAAGCCTCCTCTCTCTTTTTTTAATTAAGTTTTAATTATTTTTATTAATTATATAATAACTAATCAATTTTTTTATTATTACATTTTTTACTAATAATAATAATAATATATATTTTAATAATATTGTTTTTATCTTCTATTATAAAAATATATAAATTAACTAAAATATTATAATTTAATATATTATATTTAAAAAAATTTAATAACAAATTTTTATATGTTACAAAAAGATAAATTGATAAATGTGTGAATATATGAAAATAACGTGATAGTAAATGACAATGTGGTAGAAGGAAAATAAGATAGAAATAAGATGAAAGAGATAATGAATGTATGAATTTAATTACTCCTAATTTTATTAATAGTAGTGTAAATGTGATATTTAAAATATATTTACATTAGTGATGTAATAACGGATCTCAAATAAATATTTAAATTATTGGACATGGCCAAAGAAATTGAAGAAGACAATGTAGTGGTTATAAGCTTGTATAGGCACTAAATATGTTAAAGGGTAAGCGAAATAAATTACAGATACTTTTAATGAAAATATAATATTTAAAATAATTATTAATAATAAAGTAAAAATTACCTTATTTATATTAAATAATAAATATATTACTTAATATAATTACATTCCTAAAAACAATTAATTATTTTAATTTTTAATCTTTCTTATTATCCTAATTTTATTAGTTATCTTCTATTTTTAGCATTAAACTAGTTATAATTAACAGTTAGTACTAAAAATAATAAAAAATGTAAAAAGTTTAAAAATATTACAAATCTCCAAAGCTACGTTTATAGGGACTAAATATATATACTTAAACTGAAAAAAACATTTAATTTTTTTAACATCTTAATAAAAAAATTCCAATTTGATGCAAATAAGATCATTGGATTAAAAAGACGAATAGTAACAGGACAGATTTTTTTTATCTCCATATTTTCTTCTTTCATCGCACCTTATTTTGTACCTTCTTATTTATTTAAAAGGATAATAATATTCTCTGTAAATTTTATAAAGCTAATGCTCCGAAAACATGTTTTGGAATATTTTGATTTAAAAAAATTTATAAAAATTTGGATGAATGAATCTAAAAATATATACTTTTTTATTTTATTTTAAATTATAGAATGTATAATATAATTTTACCATTCTAAAAATATCAATTCGAAAAGTTTTAAAAAATTAAATCCAAAAATAATTTTCATGGAACAATAACTTCACTATCTCATAAAGAACACTTCAAAACATTTTCAAAAAATTAATTTTAAAATATTTTAAAGAAAGATTAATCCAAAAATATTTAAAAAAAAACGAGTCTATAATAAAGGCAAAAAGTACCAAACAACAGAAATGACACTTGTGTCTAAATTCAGTCCACGCTCTTAGCAAATTGTATCAGTTGAGTGATTAAGATGCTCAGATACAGCGATCTTGTTAATGGTTATTCAAACAACTATATATCCAAGGTGATTAAATATCCTCTACCATAATTCTCATACCTTCAAACTCAGAAGCAGTAAAAGATGGCCGAATTACATATATATATATATATATATATATATATATATATATATATATATATATATATATATATATATATACCCTACTTATATGTATACACAAAATGCATGTGCAAACTAACCTTGCATTGTAATAAACAATTCAAATGAATAATTCGTACCCTTACACCAAATTTAAAACTTCACTCGGTAGCTGTGCATTTGCAAAACCAGATTTAGAACTTTTGCTGGGGAACCATACACCAAATTGTATTCTTGTCTTGGACACCGCAGCTAAGGGCATCATCTCTTGACAACAACCATATCAAGAGACGAAATCAAAGATGTCTATAAACTAGTATATAGCATCTTTGGTGAAGCCAAAACCTCCCAAACTCACATCTCTGAGTCTTCAGTTTCTGTATTTACAATAAAACTGGGAAATGCCAATGTAATATCCCTGCAACATGGGGAGGAGACACGCATGAGAAGGAAAAGTTTTCTGAAACACCAATTACTGAAAAAAATAAGGTTCGTGGAGAACGAATATACTGACTTCAGATATGGAAGAGTCATATTCTTTATCAAGGATGGATGTTTGGACACAAATGCTTTCCACTCATCTTGATCGATCTTTCCATCACCGTTTATGTCAGCATCACTAAATGTCTGTTGGTAAGAAAGTATACAACAACGTGAGGAATGCTGAGTTCAAAGGGAGCTCATTAGAACTTGGAAAGAATAAATATAAATATAAGGTAAAGTTTCTGATTTATGAACCTTGTCCACAATGCTTTCAATCATATCATCTGAAAGCTCAAGATCCGACTCGTGGAGAAGTGCCAATACCATCTCCTTCAACTGCACATATAAATCAGGCCACTATGTAAGCAGTGAAAGCAATGGGTTCATTTAAACTTATACTGAGCAAGCATAAGACTAAAGAACCATGACTTAACATTGAATTAATGACCAAAAACAAAATTTCAAGCTGTGATTTCAACAAGGAAAGAAAACCCATACCTCCTCTCTTTCAATAAACCCCGTCTGCCTCAGATCATACAACCTAAAAGCAACTGCAAAATCATTATTCCCAATTTAACGAAAGATAAGTATCTTGTGGTTGACTGAAAAGCTTTAGTTGAACATTAATAACCAGTGCATATACTTAACATAGGAAACTCCAAAACTAGGGGGAAAAGAAGACATTAGCATGAAATGTTTATGTTGGAAGATCAATCTTACAAGTAATTTTGTCTTCTAAAGGTGCATTTGGGTGAAAGACACCCAATGATCGAACAAATTCGCCAAAATCAATGACCCCATTGCGCTTGAGATCAAACAAGTCGAAAATCTATGGAGAAACAAATGTGAGTATGCATCAGATTCAAACAGTATGAGTGTGATAGTCAAATATGACTGTAAATGTAGAACAAAATGATACATCAGATAAAGAGATTTCGCTGAAAAAAGCAATAAGCTTCGGATATTGTAAGTATAGCACGTAGTCTCCATGAACTTTAGGGTCAAATAATCTTAAACTATAGAACATGGATTAGATTTACAAACCCTATCTGCAAACAGATTTCTCTTGTTTTTATTCCTGAATAGTGCCAGCTGGAATTCTTCCTGGAATGAAAGATGATCGATAAGTTAATTATCAAACAGATTACTTAGGTGCCAACTTTAAAGACATTTCATCTAAACTGGTAAACTTAAATGCCTAACTCACCCTGTGAATAAGACCATCTTCGACAATTGAATTGCTCAACTTCTTGTAGAGTTCATGCAAGGCTTCTACTTCATTAACAGTAACTGACGAAAGAAAGAAAGCAACATTCCTTTTATCAGCTTTGAACCTTAATAAGAATGACGAATCACTTGGTAGGGGGTTTCAACAACTAGTTGCATAAAATACAAACCCTCGAAAGAAAGCAAGATTCTTTTATCAGCTTTGAAACTTAATAAGAATGACGAATCACTTGGAAGGGGGTTTCAACAAATAGTTGCATAAAATATAAACCCTCGAAAGTTTCTGATTATAAAACCATTTTCCTTTAAGTATGTCTGTTCCTTTTAAAACAACTAATTCAGAATTTCCTTGACCTTAAACTCAAATATGTACCTATCTTTTGCGGAAAATATAGAACAGAGTAAAGAAACTATCCGTGGCAAAATGCAAGTACCGCTGTCCAGGGATTGCAAGTTAACCGTATACATGGGGAAGAATCAGATTTCAATACTTCGATGCCCACATGGGAAAAATTCTAGAATCATTGTTTTAGTAAATTTACAAATTGAAGCCGGAGATGAAATGCCCGTCAGAGTTACTAGACTAGCGGGTTTGAAAAAGGACCTTGATGGTTCTTAGCCGAAAGCAAACCAATATTTGAACAGCAAAGCAGCCAGAATTTACCATTCAATGATGGATCATGATACTCACAAGGTGTCTCAGTTGCTAGAACGGTGGGTTCCTCATAACCTGACGCTTTGTTTTTCTGTGAAGTTGAACAGAAGCAGCCCATTAAATTGAACTGCAAAACTCTCTCTCAAATTCCTTGATAGACAATGGATTCATTCCAGGGAAGGGCCAATCGCAACTATGCACAATTTGAATATCTGCAACACAACATTAGTGCAAGTTTCAATCAAAACTATGTTGCATGGAGTACACAAGACTCTGGAGGGCAACTTTCACCTTCAGGATCACGACAATTCCCTTGTGATTTGAAAATTGGACCAAAAAATAAACATGACATAATTATCTCAATTTATAACCATCATATGTAAAAATATATATAAATTCTCAGTTTCATTAATGACTCACGTCATTTCATACCTCAAAGTTTCATTTAACTAAGTCAATTAATGGCCCTTTCCAAGATAAGTGCAAGAACTAAATTGATGTTTATCCATTTACCAGAATCCTCGCAATATTTTACTCTCCATATTTTCAGAAAAGTCAAAGCAGATACAGAAGAAAAAATTAGTTCCTCCTTGTGTTTTGGGAAAACCATTAGATAAAACATGCTCTATTATTCTATGTACGGGTCAATTTCTTTTTCCTTTTCTGTTATAACTTTATATTAAGAATTACATAATTAACTTGTTTATATACATATTTGATATGTTAATATTTTAATACACTTCCACTGTCTTAATTTAACTTTGACACGATGGCTTTACAAACTCATTTCCAAAAGGATAAGGACATGAAAAAAAAAAATAGCAATCTAGGCTCTTGGTAAACATAATAATAATAAGAGCTGCAAATGGTTCTGAGACAAGTTAGTGTAGGTTTACAGTTAGGCCACGCTTCTTTCCTCGTCACCAACCAACCAGCCGAATAAATAATGCCACCCTTCTTTTAAGGAAAAAAAAAGATATTCTTTCTTCTGATTATTTTAAATTATTCAAGAATAAAAATAATTATTTTTTTAAAATTTATATTTAAATAATTTAAAAAAATGGTTTAAAATTTTTAAAAAATTACTTAAATTAATAACTCTGACCAAAAAATTTAAACAACTTAATTTTAAAACCCATAATAAAATATTTAATTTTATTTTTAAATAACTTTTATTAAAAAAAAAATTTAAGATAGCACTAAGAATTTGAAAACAAGAGACCGTATTTAAAATAATAATTCTTCGATTAAACGAAGCAAAAAAAATAACAATTTTTAAAAATAAAACTCCAGATCGTAACCGAGGTCGAAAACAAAACCATCACTAGTAGTACCTCCCTAGAGTATTTTATTAAAAAATAAAATATGACGTCATATATTACAGTTCAAAGTATACAATACAGTTCAAATTCTCAACTTATATTAAGTAGTACTTTATTTGTTTTGATTAAAAGAATAAGAGAGGGAAAAAAATGGAATTGAATAAAGAATAATTTTTTATTGTTTAGTAGAAGAAAAGTAAAGAGATTCCTCAGTAAAATAAAACATTGGAAAAAAGTAAATATTTTTTATAACATGAAAAAGTGGTATATTGTTAGTAGAACACAGATAAATGAGGATCTCTAAATTATTGTTAAGAATGAAAATATTCCTATAATAAAATCTATAGGATGTGAGGAAGATAAATTAAATAGTGTATCTTTTTGAATAGTGTATGTTTTTTAGATATTATAAATGAATTTTGAGATAATTTTTATTTAAACCAACAAGATGATACATTCGATAATTTATTTAAAATAAAAAAATAATATAATAATAAGTTGTTTGGTTTATTTCTAACTCGTGTAATTCATTCATCTGGTACTGGTTGTTCGAATCTGCTAAATAGTTAATGGACAAAGCAAGGAGAGTGACAAAATTGTAGTGAAGGATCTACGATGAAGCAGGAAGGGTGAAATAAACAAAACATGGTTGTGGTTTGTTGAGAAAATTTCAAATGTAGATTTATTCCGTCTAAATATAAATCAATCGTATCTCGTTATGGAAAAAGGAGAAGATCAGATACATGTGGAAGGAAGAAAAGACGATGAAAAACCGAGGAAGACAGAATTCACGACAGGCACAAGTGAATGAATGAAGAAACGCAAAAAGAAAGAGGGGACAAGAGAGAGAGAGAGAGAGAGAGAGAGAGAGAGAGAGAGAGAGAGAGAAACCTGATTATTTATTTGTGAGAGATGAATGGGGATGAAGACGGCGCGGAAGAGGAGGAGGAGTGTAAAGAAGGTGTGGTTTGAGATGCAATGCAATTTGGAAATTGCTTGTGTGTATATTTATAATGGAGGCAGCCATTAGATTAGACCATAGAGTCGAATGATGATGATCGGAGGCGCAAATTTTTCAAGTTTTTTTTTTTTTTTTCCTTCTGTTCCAGCTGGTGGTGGGCACACCCACCAACACTTTTGTCATCGCATCGTCACCTCAACAATTTGTACACGACTCGACCAATGTATACGCGCGCGGCATAGTATATTCAGCATGTATCCCATACGGTATACACTAGAATAATTAATATGTTCCCACAAATAATTATTATATTTTGCTTCAAAATATTATTTAAAAAAATATGCTTTAATAACTTAAATCTATACAATTTTTATAAACAATTTTTTTTAATATTATAATAATAATTTTAATTTATTTTTATTTTTATTAAATTATTTAATAGATTATTATATTAATAAAAATAAATTATTTAAAAATTTTACGGTTTATAGTTATCAAAATATCACTAATGTCTACTTAGATATGTTTGTATGCGGAAGAAGGGAGACGAAGAGAACTAAAATATAGAAATTAATGCATCAAATTTCAAAATATAAAAACTAAGTTTGAATAAATATATAGGACTCGCATATCCCAAATTTCCCAAATTTTTAATATTTATAAGTTTTTCTTTTCTTTTCATTACATTTTATTATTCTTTATTTTTTTCTATTATATCATTTATCATCATTGCTTTCTCTCCCCTTTTTTTCTCATTTTTTCTTCTTCTTCTTCTTCCTTCTCACTCATCGTTCCACTTCAATCAACCCTAATGTAAATGTGACTGAACCCTCTTACTGACTTATTGGCAATTGCTTTTAACTCGATTTTGCAAGAAGTCCCTATGTTTTTTAGCTTCTCCAACCCTAAGAACTTAATAGGAATGCTTTTTCAAGTTACGTGTAGACTTTTGAAAGCAAGATAAGCATGGACACTATTTTAATATATATCTATATATATATATATATATATATATATATATGAGAGAGAGAGAGAGAGAGAGAGAGAGAGAGAGAGAAATAGGTACAAGAAGTACCATGAAAAACTACAAATGATAGCATTGATTTAATTGGATTTTTATAAATCTAATCGTGTATTAGTGTTGGAGATGGAAATATGGAAATTTAGTGGGTATTTTCAATGGAATCATTCTCTTAAAAATTAAATACCCATTAGAAAAAAATTAATATTGTTTTAAAAATCAGGTTGATAAAAAAAATTGACCTAAAAACTGGTTCATTATTTTAAATAATAAAATTTAGTTAAAATGATGAAATTGGCTAACTGATTTTTTTTAGAATTGATTTTAATAAAGAAAGAAATAAAAATAAAATTTTAATTTGTTTTATAATAGATATAATATTTTACAATTTTTTATTTATTTATCTCATATTAATTATATCAATTTAAATATTAAAAAAACTACTATTTAAAATTTTATTATATTATAAAAATATTATTTATTAAATTTATTTATAACTCTATTAAAATTTTAAATCTAAAGTCATATTTTTCTGCGTTTAATTTTCAATTAAAATTAAAAATTATAGATTTTTAATATAAAACTAAAGTTTAATTCCAATAATATTATAACATTATTTATTAATCTTTATTAGAATAAATAACTTATTAAATATATTATTATTATTATTATTATTATTATTAAATAAGTTTTATCTTTAATATAAAGAATTTGATATTTCCAATATAAGGGGATAACACTTATATAAAATATTAAGAAAGTCCATCCATTACAAAAAATGTATAGTCCCGCATTCAAAAATATCAGCGGGAATTCTAAAGTTGTATTAAATACAATGTGTATTAATAAGTTAAATGGTTAAATATATATCTTTAATAATATTTTAACACAATATAATAATTTAAAACTTAAATTAACCTATTTAATTAACAAATGAATTGTTTCAGGAATGATTGACGGAAAAAATTATTTAAAAGTTCCTCAAACTTTTAAATAAGTTAACAAATGTAATTATCTCACGATAAAATATATTATTTACATGTGATTAAATTAATAAACCTGATATTTGTAGTTTGCTTTACTTTTTAACTCAATTAAATAATAAAATATAATTATGATAAAAATGAAATATATTTTCTCATATGTTCCTCTTTATACTTGATTCAATCACTACTACATAAAACACTTTCTACGACACAAATCGACGTCGGTTTTTATGAAGACCGACGTTGTACAAAACGCGGTAACAAACTTATAATTATGAAACAATATTTAACGTTGGTTATAACAAAACTGACGTAGGAATGAATAAATAACATCGGTTAGATAACAGACGACGTTAAATATTTAAATTTAACGTCGTTTATGTATAATCGACGTTGAAATCCCAAAATCAACGTCGGTTCCATGATTTAACCGACGTCGAAAACATTATCCACGTCGGGTTTTTGAATAACCGACGTCGAATGTCCTAACATATTTTTTATACCTAATTCGAAAGCGCACAGTTCTTCTTCTGCTTCTTCTTCGTTCTCTGCTACCCTAGTCCTCATCGTCGTGTTGTATCCACCCACCCTTTAGTGCCCTGCATCGTTGCGCCATTGTTGCTTCCTTGTTTGACGTGGTAATGCCGCCCCCTCGCCGCCCCTCGTCGCGCTCTTAGACGTCGTTGCACCGCCGCTGTTGCCGTGTGCGTGGTACCCCTCGTTTCCCTAAGGAAACCCCTTCTCATTAGGTTAGATTAAGTGGTATGGATGATTTACAGCATGCATTTAACATAAATATGGATGATTTAGAGCATTTCCTGCATATGAACAGTGGAAAGATGATGGATGATTTTGTATGGTTTGATTTGATCTAGGTTCCTTTAGGCTTTGGAAGTTTGTTTTCGGTTTCGAAGTGGTATATACTCTTTCATGTAGATGTACACGTTTGACTGTGACTGTTTTTGGGGTTATTTTCCCATTCTTTACGTGGGAAATCAGATTATCATTATGAGCAACTTCTTTGCTATCTTTTTTTTTTGTATTGTTTTGCTAAACCTTTTCCAATAAACCTTCAATATCTAGGCAAGCCCTTTTGTGTATGTTAGATGGATCGAAGTTGGGTGAATGCAAGTCGCATGTCAGAAGAGTATGAGAATGGAGTTGACTCCTTTTTGAAATTTGTCGAAAATAATGCTCCCAAAACGAATGGAAAAATCTATTGCCCATGCGTTCATTGTGTAAATGGCAGAGTACAAGAGATGGACACAATGCGGGAATATCTTATTTGCGATGGGATGATGCAGAATTACACCATATGGACATGGCACGGTGAAGTGGTTGATATTCCAACAGTATCACAAACTATTGAGGATGATGTGACCTGTGAAGATCGAATAGAGGACATGCTTTGTGATGTGGGTCAAGAGAGCTTTCTTGAAGCACATGCATCTATATATGATACATTGAGGACTGATTCAGAGACACCTTTGTATCCCGGATGTACAACTTTCACACGGTTGTCATCTGTGTTAAGATTGGTCAATCTAAAAGCAAAATTTGGTTGGAGTGATACAAGTTTTAATGAATTACTCCAACTTTTGAAGGAGATGCTCCCAGACAATAACACCTTGTCGAACCATATGTATGAAGCGAAGAAGATACTTTGTCCGATGGGTTTAGAATATAGGAAGATACATGTTTGCCCTAATGACTGTATGTTATATAGGAAAGAATTCTCATCTTTAGACCAATGTCCAACATGTGGTGTATCACGTTACAAAGCGAAGGATGGTGATGATTGTAGTCAGGAGAGTGATAAAAAACGTCCTCCTACAAAAGTTTTATGATATCTTCCAATAATTCCAAGATTTAGGCGGTTGTACGCTCACGAAGATGCTGAAAATTTAATTTGGCATTCAAAGAGAAAAACCTGTGATGGGGCAAATGCGACATCCATCTGATTCTCCCCAATGGAAGAATTTTGATCGTCTATTTCCAGGTTTTGGTAGTGATGCAAGAAACCTTAGACTTGGATTAGCAACAGATGGGATGAATCCTTTTGGAAATTTAAGTAGTAACCATAGTTCATGGCCCGTTTTATTGATGATTTACAATCTTCCACCATGGTTATGCATGAAGCGCAAATATGTCATGTTGTGTATGATGATTGCAGGTCCAAGACAGCCAGGAAATGACATAGATGTGTATTTGAGTCCTTTGATAGAAGACTTAACATTATTATGGGAGGAAGGAGTAGATGCGTTTGATGGGTATCAGCAACAGAAGTTCAAGTTGCATGCAATGTTATTTTGTACCATTAATGACTTCCCTGCCTATGGAAACTTGAGTGGGTATAGTGTGAAGGGGCATTATGCTTGTCCTATTTGTTAAGAAGATACCAGTTATCTACAATTGAAACATGGAAAAAAGACAGTTTATAACAGGCACAAAAAATTTCTCCCGCATGACCATCCATACCATAGACTGAAGAAAGCTTTTAATGGCATACAGGAGGATAAAATTGCCAGAGAACCATTGACTGGTTTACAAGTTTACACATCGGGTGAAGAACACAAGCATTACATTTGGAAAGACCCAAAAAAGGTCTTCTGACAAGAACATATGGAAGAAGAGATCAATTTTCTTTGATCTTCCATATTGGAGTCATTTAGAAGTACGACATTGTATTGATGTTATGCATGTGGAGAAGAATGTATGTGATAGTCTCATTGGCACATTGTTAAACATTCAAGGAAAGTTAAAGGATGAGATCAAAGCACGTCAAGACCTTTGTGAGATGGGAATACGTCCTGAATTACATCCAAGGCATGAAGGCAATAGAACATATCTACCACCAGCATGTCACACCTTGTCAAAGAAGGAGAAAAGTAGTTTATGTCATTGTCTTTAAGGTATTAAAGTGCCACAAGGATACTCTTCAAATATTAAGAGTCTTGTATCCATGAAAGATCTGAAGTTAGTAGGATTAAAGTCCCATGATTGTCACGTTTTGATGCAACAATTGTTACCCGTGGCTATACGTAACATATTGCCTAAGAATGTTAGACATGTCATTATGCGACTATGTTTTTTCTTCAATTCTATTTGTGCCAAGGTTATTGATGAAAAATCACTAGATGAGTTGGAAAATGAGGTTGCGGTTGTGCTATGTCAATTGGAGATGTATTTCCCTCCATCATTCTTTGATATAATGATTCACTTAATAGTTCATGTTGTGAGGGAGATACGAATTTGTGGGCCGGTTTATTTGAGGTGGATGTACCCAATTGAGCGATACATGAAGATCTTCAAAGGGTATTCTAAAAATTCATACAGACCTGAAGCTTCAATTGTTGAGCGGTATATTGCAGAAGAAGCCATAGAATTTTGTACAGATTACTTGGCAAGAGTCGTAGTCGTGGGTGTACCTAGAAATCGTCATGATGATAAGCTAAATGGTAAGGGAACTCGTGGTATTAGAATTCAAACAAAAGATCATGTTGAGTTGAGCACCGCCCACTTGTATATTTTGAACAATACAAAAGAGGTTATTCCTTACATAGATGCGCATAAAGTAATGTTAAAGGACCTAAACCTCAAAATGGGTGAAAGGTGGTTGATGAAAGAGCATAACAACAACTTTATCAATTGGTTTCAAAGCATAACATTTTCAAGTGACAATGCCTCTAATACACTGAAATGGCTAGCACATGGTCCTAGATACAATGTTATAACTTGGCAAGGGTATGACATTAACAAATACGCATTCTATACAAAGGCACAAGATGACAAAAGTACGGTCCAGAATAATGGAGTATCTATTGAGGCCACATCTATGCACTTTTCTAGTGCAAAGGACAAAAACCCCATCATGGCATCAATTAGTTACTTTGGAGTCATTGAGGAGATTTGAGAGGTCAACTATACTAAATTCGAAGTGTCTTTATTTAAATGTAAATGGGTTGATAGCGATGGTGTCCAAAGAGACCAAATGGGATTTACTTTGATTGATATAAACAAGATTGGTCATAAGGAAGAACCCTTCATAATAGCATACCAGGCAAAACAAGTGTTTTATATCACTGATCCATCAAATGGTAGGTGGTCAGTTGTCCTCAAAGAAAAAATGATTGATGTCACAAATGAGAATGGAGAAGAATTAGATGATTTTATTAACATTCAAAATTCACCACATTTGCCTATTATTATATCCCAATTGGAAGAGGACTTTGTTCATGCTACTCGTAATGACCACGATGAAGGCATATGGGAAAATATTAATACAATCTAAGTTATGTTTCTATTTATTTATTTATTTTAACATGTAATTGAGGAGACTTTGCATGTGTATTGATATAATTCTATGTTTTTTTCATTACAGGTAAATGGCATGTCCTCCACCATCATCACTATCTCCACCTCCATCTCTTCAGGCATATGGAAAGATATTTTCCAGTAAGAGGAGTCGGCAAGCTACACGGTTGAAAGGCTTGATCGTTAGACACATATCTGGACAGAAGTTATTTGTGTCTGTTGATCCTAGGACTGGCAAGGTGGCAGGTCCCTTTAGTACCCAATTTAATAGCTACTTGGGTACACTAGCTAGAGAGAAGGTATTTATTTTA
Organism: Sphenostylis stenocarpa; assembly: GCA_963425845.1. Classification (NCBI taxonomy): domain Eukaryota; kingdom Viridiplantae; phylum Streptophyta; class Magnoliopsida; order Fabales; family Fabaceae; genus Sphenostylis; species Sphenostylis stenocarpa. The sequence continues at coordinate 14,789,297 of OY731406.1, forward strand.
TTTCAAAGTGAATTTCATTTCAAATATATTATTGATACTTATGTTGTTTATGTTGTGTAGATATCTATTCTTCATCTTACTTGGGATCATGTGGAGGAAACTGTCAAGAACTTGTTATGGCAAGATCTTCTTGTAAGTATGTGTATTTAGTTGTTTATATTGTTTATACATTACTATCAATTGGTTAACTAAAACTTGTTTGCTATTGTAGGAACACTTTGATATAGTCAATTCTGAGGATGTGAGGAGGAAGATAATGACAGTCATAGCAAAAATGTGGAGACAGTTGAAGTCCACATTGACCACTAAGTGGGTGTATGCTGAGGACAAAGTTAGGAAGGGATTAACCCCTTGCCAAAGATATGACATAGATGAGGACACTTGGAAGAAGTTTGTACATAGTAGGACTGGTTCAGAATGGGAGGTAATGTTAATTTCTTAATTGACTTGAACATTTTATAATGAGTTGTGTATCTAATATTGTGTTCAAATATGTTGCAGGAAAGAAGACAAAAAGCAAAAGACATTCAAAGCAAGAATGTCTCCCCCCACCGTCTATCTCGTGGTGGGTATGACCTACTGAGTAAGAAGATGATGGAGGAGAAGATTAGACTTTGACAGTCGCAGTTAGCCTCTTCTGGTTTAAGCGAAGAATAGATTCCTCCACCATCTCCTCCAAAACGTCACCAGAAGTGGAAGAGGGCTCGTACAAAGCCTTTTGGTGACATGACATCGGAGGAAGCCCAAGAAATTGCTGCTCGGATTGTAAGTAAAAGAAGTTAATTTACTTTGAATTAGTTATATGTAACATGTTCATTAATAAAATTAACTTATAATCTAGGATGCCTTGGAGGAGCAGTGTACACAGGGAACTTTCATCACTTCTGGTCATCAGGATATCTTGACCACTGCTATTGGATGACCAGAACATCCAGGTCGTGTTCGAGCTGTTGGCCAAGGTGTGGGTATCCAACAGTATTTTGGACCACCATCACAGGATATTCGCACCTCCACATCCCTGAGCCAAGAAGATATTGTTGCCTTGGAGATGACTCTCACAGAGAAATTGACACCAGCCATCAAGACAAAATTGGAGGAAGAGTTGACTCCTTCTATCAGCACACGAATTGAGGAGGCCATCACTGCACGTGTGCAAGAGCAGTTCCTGCGTATGACCTCCATGGGTACTTTATTTGCTGATGTTCGTCCTCCATCAGGTGCATTTTCAGCCACAAATTGGTACTTGACTTGTGTTTCTAAAATCTTAGTCCTTATTGGAATTTAATCTATTTGTAGGTCCAAGAGTTAGCACAAAGGGCATTTGTGCTGAAGCCACTATCGAGGTCACACCTGAGGTGGCATCTATTCATCCTGAATCCACAAAGGATGATCGATGTGGCTTGTGGGTTGAGGTAGATCAAGGTCTAAGACTAGTGGCCCATGGATCAGTTCATGAAGGGGCTTCAACCATCCACAATGTGCCTTTGGATCCTAACTTAGTCAAAGTAGTGGTTGAAAAGGTGGTTCACACTGAGGCTAGTGTCCCTATCCCCACTGAAGAGGTGCAGATAATGGGGCAAGCCCTTCAGACCTTCATTACTTGGCCCTGACATTTAGTTAGGTCAATCATGGCAAAGGTCTGTATATGTATGGTTATAATACATCTAACACATATATTAAATGATTTATTGTTTATAATTATATTTTATAAAATATGTAGGATGTTCAGCAGCTAATAGACTTGGGTAAAGCTATTATCACTCCTTCTCGATCTAAGGAGAAGACACCAGTTGTGGGGACTTCTCCAAATCCAATTTTTGATCTCTTGTCTCTTTCCCCACAATTGTATATGCAGTCAATCCAAGTTCTATGGGATTCTACATTATTTGGGATGCCTTCTAGCAATATCCCCCTATACATTTCCCACACTGATGCCCTGGAGATTAGGATGGGCAATCAATGTCTAAATATAGCTGTTTTACAATTTTGGACATTGTAAGTTCATATCTTTCATGACTCTTTTCATTTTATTAAATATATAAGGTATAAGTTCACTTAAATTGGCATATTTTAGGATGATGCATGAAATGATAGTGGAGCGAGGTATTGGTCATGTGTATGGATTATTCGAGCCTCAATCCATACAAAAGTTTGGGAATAAGCGTGATCAAATTCTCAGTTACATGCAGAATTGGATGACTGATTCTAAGAGAGATATTTACCTTGGAGCATACCATCATTCGTAAGTTATCCTAGCCTCTTCTGGTTTTACACAAGTTTTTTTAATATATTCTAATCATGTGTATATATAGAAACCATTGACAGATATTAGTTATTTGTCCAAAGCAGAATCTTGTGTGTTGGTTCTGCTCATTGGGAAGAAAACCTGACATGGAGCTAAAAAACATTGTAAACGAGTAAGTATTTCTTATATTATGTCTAAACCTCTTGATTATTCTATTTCTAAGCCTCTTCTTTTCAATATATAATGCTTTAAAGGTTTGCAGTACATTAGATGGAAAACACACAAGTAAAAACACGACTCCAAATTGGAATTTTATCAAACTAAGTAGCCTTATATATATTATAATATCTATTTTATGTTCAAATTTAATAGTTATTTTTAACATATTTGGTCATTTTTAGTGTAACAAACAAAATGGAGGATACAAGTGTGGCTACTATGTAATGTACTAGATGTGACTCATCATTTTTGGTAGCATTCAGGATAGTTGGAATGAGGTCAGTTGACATTTGCTATTATATTCAATTTCTTTATTTTAATTGCTTAGGGTTTACCATTCTATTTGTAAACTTCTTATAGGCATTTAAAGATATAGAACATTTGTCTACCGAAACTATAGACATGGTTAGAAACAAATGGGCAGAAAGGTTTGTCCAAGTAGTTAGGAATAGGATTGATTGACAATTTTGTGTATTGTACATAATTTGGCTGATTTTGACATATATACCTATCATTTTATATATAATAATATATAGTGATTAGCTAAAATATATATATTGTCAATGACTGAGATTATAGCAGGTCGTATATTGTTGGTGGCACTAAAAACAGAGCATTATTTAAAAAAAAAAGATATTCTATGTCGGTTATTGTAATAAACGACGTTGTAAGGTATATACAATGTCAGTTATTGCATTAACCGACATAGTATATACCTTTCAACATCGGTCATAGAATTAACCGATATTGTATATATAACTTTCAACGTCGGTTAGTTCAATAACCGACGTAGAATTTACTCGTTTCTATGACAGACATTTGGTTAACCGACGTAGATTTCTAGAACTTTCATCAACGAGTTTTCTGAACCGACGTAGAATCCTTAGACATTCAATGACGTCTGATTCAACGACGTCATTGAAACCGACGTTGAATGTCTTCTACATCCGATATTGAAAGGTTATTATGTAGTAGTGAATTAAAAAAAAAATTCTAAGAACATTTTTGTTAAAGAAATAGTTAAAAGTTATTTTGAATATAAAAAAAAAATGTTAATTGATTCAGGTGAGTTTTCAAAAGGGAAAGAATTCCTTTAATATGTATTTATTTTATCGGCAAGACTGAAACTGAAAGTTTTAAAAACATTAAAAAATCAAGAGCTGATTATCCTATAGAAAACTTATATATTTGGAGTGGCATATTTAATATAAAAGATATTATATATAAATAAAATGGGTTTGCTTCACGAAAATATTTATTTGAATAGTTTGAAGTCAAAGAGTTAATTAAATAGTTGCTGTTATTGGCACTGATCTTCAAATTATCATGCCGATTCTATTCTTATCAAAAGTCTACCTGATGTCATTCTGTATCTTCTCATGAGAAATCGATTCACTCGTGGAACTTGTCAAACCTTTTATTTTTATTTTTATTTTTTTTTTTACCAGTGTATGATGCATCCACATTTTTATATAATTATTTTAAAAAGTATTTTTTTAATTTAATTTAATTTTTTTCTTTTTGCTCTTTAGATATATCTATATTCTTTTCTCTTTTATTATATTATATAATTATTTCTCTTTTTTATTATTTAAATATATAAATAAATCGTAATAACTTATTTTTCTTTCTCTCAAAATGGTTAAAAATATATTCTTATATATAACTAATAAAAATACAAACGTTAAAATTGTGTCCATTTTTTTACAATTACTTTTTCTAAAATATTTTTTATTTTTTATAATATATCCTACTAATTATGTATTATATTTTTTTCTTTTATATATTTATTATTCTAAAATATATAAATTATAATAATTATTTTTAAAAACTATATTTTTTCTTATTTTGATGATTTAAAAAAATATAACTAGTAGAAATACAGGTACTGAAATATGTTTATATTTTTTATATTATTAATTTATTTTACTTTTTTCTTTTAAATCTATTCATCTTATTTTATATTTTTTTATAATTTTTTTCTTTTCTATAACACCAAAATAATTAAAAAACAAATTATATATATATATATATATATATATATATATATATAAAGATTAAAGATAATTATTGGTACAAACAGAGGCAATTTGACATTAATTTTATTTTCCCTTTGATTATAATTCATATTAGTAATAATAAATAAGTAAAAAAATCGGAAATTATATTAAAATGTTTTATTTTTTATTGAACTCGATTTATCAATATTATTTTAGTTATTAAAATTATATATTTTGAAAAAAAAATGTTAAATAAAAATATATTAAAGTTTTCAGATTTTGGAAACATAGAGCATTTAAAGGTTTTTTCAGTGACTGGAAGAATTCTATTTGTGTCTGATGGAATAACTTTATCATTATCTCTTTGTCTAATTTAATATTAATATTAATATTTAAAAATATTTACGATCTTTATTGGTAAAAGATTATAAAATCTTAGAAAGTACTTTTTAATTATATATATATATATATATATATATATATATTTAAAACAAAAATATTTTAATTAAAAGTTATACTCATTTTCTGACATTGTTAGTATAATGTGTAGATTTAAAGATAATATACCAGGGAAGTATTATTTACTATTATTCAAAGGAAAAAAAATCATATATTGAACAAAATCAAATTTTGTGTCATTAATTTTTTTGTTTGAAAGTTGTAATAATAATAATAATAATAATAATAATAATAATAATAATAATAATAGATATTTTAAAGTTAGTGGTTTTGTGATCTCTTGTTGAAAGAATTCAACAAAGTTGAAAAAACATACATTTTTTTCATAAGACTTTTTGCAATAAACACACGTGTGAAAATTCTACTTAAGAATTAAGACATAGTTGATACCATCATATTTTTTTTTTAATAAATGTATAGTTGGTGGGTTGTTCAGAGTCTTCATTAGTTGCTTTTGTCTTGCTTTATTAGTATAATCATAGTTATTATACAATAAGATTTAGTGAATTATTATATAATCATTTAAAAAGAGAAATAAAAAGTATAATTATTTAAATTTTTATTATCTGTATATTTACCTTTTATCTTTAATACGTGGAACAATAAATTACTATTTTATCATCTCTTCATTTGACATAGACTTTTTTTATTCGATTTTATATCTAAAAGTTAATTGAACCAATCGTAAAATTTAAATACATTTTGGTTATAATTTTCAAAAAATCAAAATCAAATTAAACTAAACAACTTTTTTTATCATTTACTTTAATTATTTTTTACCGTTGTTATTATTATAAAATGATTAAATATATTATAGTTAAATTATAATCATTAAATATAAAAAATATTATAAAATAATCATTCATAATTAATTATAATTTTTTTTATTTAAATTTGTCTCTATATATATGTATATTTAATTTAAACAATAATGATATCTATTATAATTATAAAAAATAATTAATAATAATCTTTTCCCTTTTAATTTTAATAATATATTATAATTTAGTAATATATATTTATATTTTAGTAGTATATATTGTAATTTATAATTGATTCTACAATTTGAACAATTTTAAAAGTTTGTAATTCAACAAAGTTAAAATTAAATAAATTTTAATTGGTTTTCTTAATCAAATTTTTATTTTATTTTTTGATTAATTTGATTTTGAACATTGTGTTATAAAGAACAAAACTAACAATATATTTTAAAATCCTTTACCGCTTTACATAGAAAGAGAAGTAAATAGTTGATAGCTTTTGTGACTAAGACTTATGCAAAAGTAATAAAGCAAGATAAAAAGCGAAGCAAATTCCACATTTACCCTAAAGTTTGGACCTATATTATCTTTGTCTCAAGAAAGAGAACGATACTATTTCCTCCACAGTGAAACAAAAAAACAAGTGTTTATTATGAATCAAATCAAAGGAAAAAGTAATGGTGGAGGTAATTTATTTTTTTCCTGTTCCCAAAAGGAATCTATTATTTCCTCAAAAGTCAGAACATGGTGGATGGATATCATGTTCACTTATGATGACATTCACTTTCCATGAGCAAAAGATTATTTCATTTGTGAAAGAAAATAAAATTCAGTATTTAAATTGGTAAATTTTATGATAACTTCAATATTAGAACTAGTGGGTTTATTTATAATAATTAAGATTCCAAATTTATCAACTTCAATTCTCATTTTCAACTTTCATCAATTTCACGTTTAATTAATTTTGATAACTAAATAAACCTAAAGTCTTCCTTTTCTAGATGACAAAACGGTTAAGTAGGAGAAGACGAATTAATACTTTCAATCCGTTAGTTTATTTTGACCCGTCCCGCCAAACAAGTAGGATAGGGCGAGTCGAGTTACGACACTGCTTTACTAATATTTTTTTTATTGTGATACAATACAAATAGTCAACAAGACAATATATAATATAAATATTTTTTAAAATAAAATTTTGAAAGTTTCAGTGTCTCATAAAGAGAATTGATAAAGTCTCAAGCATCTCACTATTAGGAGAATTTAAAAAGTTTTATAATTATTTAAACTCATATTACAATAAACACTTTTCTTTCTCAAACTTAAACTTCTCTTCTCTCCTCTTACTCATTATCTTATTTTTGTTTATCCTTCTTCACAAGGTAAAAATCATATATATCTCATATTTTTTAATATAAAAAATAAAGATTTAATAAATTGTATTTATTATTATATAAATTTTATCTTAATTTAATTTTTTTAAAATATAATTTATTAAAATAATATATCAATCTATATTATTGACTTTTTTTTATATATATATATATATTGAATTATTGACTATGGTAATTTTTTTATTAAATTTATTAAAAGATTTAATTTAAAAATAATAAAATAAAATAAAAAATATGATGGATAGATCGAGATATATAATCTGTCCCGCTTTTGATAAACCAAAACGGACGAACCAAAACACAACATCTCTAACTTTTCCTTTGACCAAAACCACTTGTGAATCATTTATTATAAATAAGTCAATTTTAATTTCTTAAACTAATTTTGTTTACTTAAATGATGATGACTAATATTTTGCTTATAATAAAAGTTTTTTTTGTTAGAAAATACAAATGTTTAAACAAATGATACAAAATCCGCAGCAAAGATTTTCTTACTCTAGTTGTCAACTTTCCTTCGTCAGATCTTATTTTCTTCACCCATTTTGTTTATTAACAGTTATAACAAACCATACACTTAGCTATCAATCAATTTCACTTCCCCAACACACAATTATGCACCATAATTTTACTCAATCAATAATAAATATTTTATTATTTATATAACATTTCTTATCATACTTTTTTTTTTACATTGCTTTTCATCACATCAATAAACTTGTCTTGTCATATACTTTTTTCTTCTTCGAAATTATAACATGTAATTTCTATAAAGCATATTTTGTAGAGTTGCTTAAATTTACACCACAAACTCTTCGATACAAGTGGATGAGAATTTCCCACATGTGGAAAAATCAAATTATACCATTGTGTATTAATCAAATGTTACAACATTAATAATTATATATAATGATAAGTTTCGACATATGAAATAAATGATAAAGATAATTTTTTTCATTATAAATATGAATTTTGATATTCTAAATTCTAATAATGTGATTTAAGTTTTTTTTTCATCTACAAATCAAATATATTTGTCACGATTTCCTCTAATATTTTATGAGAATGTTTTTTTTATGTTAATTACCCATAATATTAGTAAAAAAAATAATTGGTTAAATTAAATCAACAACAGCATATGTATCAGGTTTGTCGTGTTAGGTAATTATGATAAATATAAGATAAAACTAAATATTAAAAATTTTGACAAACCCACAAAATGTTGTTGTGATTGGAATCTGATGAATAACTAAAATCATTGTAATATTCACTAAGTTAAATATAAAATATTTAGAAATATTAACCTACACTTACCTTCCAAAATGCAAAATTGTACATCTTACCTTTTTTTTAGAAAAATATATTTTAGTAAGTTATAAATATTCAAAATACAATCAAAATGTTTGTAAGTTACTCACGTATTTTTTTTTTAAAAGTGGATATATGTTAATAAATGTTAATTTTTAAATATAGTAAATTAATACATTTGATAAATTAAAGTTTTCTATAAAGGTGTACTTTTTTTAAGTGGGCTCACTGTAGAACAATGTATGACACAAACTCCAGATCATTCTTTAAATTAAAAAAAAAAAAGTTGAAAGAATTTGATTGTTTTATGAATTAACCATAATAAAAAAACAAAACAAAAAAGTATTGAATTTAAAAAAAAATGAAAAAAATATACGAGAATATCGAACATCTTCATTACATGTGTGTGTGGAATGAGTAATTTTCCTAAGCTTTATTCAAAACACAAACATAAAAGAATCACATGCCAAAAGGAAAATAGCAGAATGGTGAGAACACACATGCATGGAGATGCAGACAAAGTTTTTTTCCCTGAAACATGTTATTTTGTGCCCAATTAAATTTGGAGGGTTACCCAACCCAACAACCTAACTCTACCAAAATTTCAAGAAAACTTGTTTGCCACGTGCTTAAAACAGTTTCTGGAATATATAATATCCAAAAAATGTTTTTTTTTTTGCATAATTCATATAAAAAATTTAATTGATAATTTTTTTTAGTTTATTTCGAAAATAATTATGGATTTCATATTGGATGAATAGAAAATCTTTAAATATACATTCTGGTTGATATGTTTTGGACCATATTCTAACGTAATTCTGGTAGAGTTGTGTATGTTAGTTAGTTAAAGAAATGTCCGAATAGATGCGGTTTGATAAAAATTGTCGTAACTCAACATGAGATCTATCTTGTCATACACGTGGGCATGTCGACATTTACATGCAACTTATGTGTCGCATTGCCCTATAACAAACATAATTTCCCGTTAACTCGTCATTGTATAAAATATTTAATGTATTTGGTTACACATCAGTCTCATTATTCATCTTCTACGTTACTCCTTTTAATTGCAGCACATTTGGATAAGACTTCACGTGCGTTAGCTTAGAACGACAAATTTTTAGGGTTTAGACTTTCCACAATTTTTTTATCAATAAAATGACGAATCAATTACATAAAAAAATATAATATTATTATTAAGATATTAAATTATGAATTTTTTATTTATAAATTTTTCATTTTATTTATATTTAAAATAAAAAAATTAATTTACATTTTAATTCTAACAATATTACATAAAAATAAAAAAATGACCAAACTAACTTTTATTACAACTCAACTAATTGCGGATATTTTAACATTATATATATATATATATATATATATATATATATATATATATATATATATATATACGTTAAAAAAAACATTTTTATAATGTCTTTAAGGTCTCATGTTAAGTTCAAATTTCAATCACCAAAAAATTTCACTAATTGCTAATATATAATATGTGTGTTTCAGTTTAATAATTCTTTGCATACTCTATGAAAAGAGACAATAATTTTTTAAGTACATTTTGATTTGAGAACTAGTCTCATAAATCTAAATAAAGTTTTTTTTTAATATTTTGGAATTTCATTAAAGTATTAAAAACCTTGATTATATGATTAGTAAAAATATATCCTAGTGGTATATTAATTAAAGAATTAATATTAAAAATTATGAAATAGTTAAGGAGTGTCTTCCTAGCTTATAATTTTTATATTTTTAAAAACTATTATTTTGTTAAGCTCATACTAATTTAAGAATTAAAATTTTCAATTAAATTATATAATATAAGTTTATAAATTCATATGTAGTTAGGTTGATTCCGGATCTTCTTAAGTTTAAAAATTATCATTAAAACAATTTCAACTTTAAATATAAAAAAATTAGAATTCAATGTTTTGACATCTATAAAAGTAATTAAAAAACAAAACAAGTTTTCTATAAAAGAATAGCTAATATATATATATATATATATATATATATATGAATATGGAGGGAATATCATTATTTATTTATTAGTTTATTTTATTGATTAATTTTTATATTAATTTTTGTTCCTTCTTAATCTCATACAGATGTTTACAATTATTGAAATCGGGTGAAGATACAGGAAAAAAATAAAAATAAAAATTTAAAAACAAATATAAATTTTTTTATATTATTAAAAAAAATTTAATAATAAAGGTTCGTGATTTATGTGATATAAATTAAATATTTATTAAATTATTTTATGTATTATTAATTGATTTTATTTTAGAATCTTAATATGGTAATGAAATTTACGCATAATTTTGTTTATTATTGTCTTGAACGTGTATTGAAAGTTCCATATTATTTATATTATATGATATGACTTAAATAAATGTTAGACTATTAATATAATATTTATTAAAATTTTAAAAATTGATCTTTAAAAAAATATTTATCACAGAAGTTGCTTAAATAAAATAATTATATATATATATATATATATATATATATATATATAAATTGACAGAAAATATATTCTATAAATTTTACTAAAATTTGTTAATGAAATAAAATTAATAATAAATTATTTAAAAATAACGTAATATCATATATCTTATTTTATATATTTTTTTAAGATAAAAATTAACTTGTGTAACTTTCTCCTATTTGGAAATGCCGTGAGATGTTATCCCAGAAGCTTCTGTACTTCACATTGAAGAATTTATAAATACATAATCACAATTAGTCCCAGCTGTAAAGAATAAATTTTCCAACTTGGGGATATATTGCAATGATACATTATATTGATTGATGTTAAGCAACAAAACAAAGTATTTAATCTATTTTTGGAGATTATTAAATGTTCTTATAAAGTCCAATTTGACTTCAAACTATACTATATTATATTAATTTATATTGTTGTGTGTGGGAAAATCAAACACGAGTCTATTTTATGTTGTTATTATTTTTCAATTTTGCTTTCGTTTTGGTGTTGGTGATTCACAATATACACAACATTCTATATGTTTAATTCAAAATAACCATATTTGTCCATTCTATCTCTTTCTTTAGATGTCTTTTCCTTAATTATTTATGCAGTGAAAGATATGGAAGATTAATTTGCAGACACAACATCTCATAACAAGACAAATACTGTCATAATTGATATAAACACTAGCAAGTCTTGCCGCTTTCATCATTATACGATTTTTGTGTAAAATGTTTCAACTCATTTTGTTTTCGTTTGGTTTGATATGTATGATATGAATGCTTCTGACGAGTTCTTTAGTAGCTTGGACCAGTTTATTATTGAATATTTTCATTAAAAATAACTGTATATATAAGCTTATTTCAGTAATTTTTTATATATTTTTATTCTCAATGATTTACTTGATTTTTTTTTATTTTAGAATTATTTTATCTACTAGGACTTACATATTTTAGCGATGTTACCTCCCAACATCAATGAAATTAAAAATATAAAAAATTAATTATATAAATTATTATGAAAGATTAATATGTTGATGTAGGAGTTATAGTATTTTAAAGTCTAATTTTTCTACTTTCTTTTACACTCTCAGCAGCAAAATAGTATCGCTATGATGATATTATTATAAAATGTGCAATCTTGATATGATATTGTTTAAGGGAATTATATACCTCCAAATCGGGTACCAATAGTTTGTAAATAGGTGTTTCGTGTTCATTAATGCTTTTGATAATGAATTTTAGAAGAATAAGTGTACAAGCAATAGCTACTTGGTTTTCAATTTTCAGACAAAACCTTGTTTGTTAGCTTCACATGAGCTAAAGCAAACTTTTAAAATGTTATTTGACAGGTTAAAGTTTGTTCTTTTGCAGTTTGAATTTTAAGGAAATAAATGTCATCATTTTCACTTTATCTGCCGAAACGGATCTCGATACTTTCTTTATATACTAATCAATCTAAATACTACCAAACAAATTTCATTTAAGAATTCTAGTCCTTTGTTTTAATAATTGTTGTAATGATAATTAAAATAATTTTTTTAAGTTAGTTTAATTTGAATCATTTTAAAAATATTTTTTATATTAAATTAAATTTGAATTGACCTAAAAAATATTTTTTATATCAATTAAAATTTTAAATTGATATACAAATATTTCCTGAGATCGATCAAATTATAATTATATTTTTATTTTTTATTATAATAATTTATTTTGTTTGTAATAGTTTTTTTTAACGTTTATTCCTCATCTTTCTCTCATTATTTGATATTTTTTTATTATTCATCTTCTTCATATAGTTAATCTTCTCGGCGTTTTTTTCTTTCTCATATCACTTTATCTATTATGTTGATTCTTCGTCAAACAAGGTAAACATGTCATTTACCATTATTGAATCAACAAATTAAAATATTTATTATTACATAATTTTTTACTGTTTTTTTTTCAACTTTAAAAAATTCAAGAGTTTTTGTAGGCAACGAGAAAGTGATATTTTGAAGTGAGATAGATTTGTGTAGAGAATTCTTAATAAAAGCTCTCGTCTTGTGTGCTTTTGGTGTGCTTAAATATGTATAAGGAATACTTTGTGTGTTAGGATTTGTGTGGGGAAGAAGAGATTTGGTGTTATGAGAAAAAAGAGGTTTGGTGTATTTGATGCAAGGATATATACATTTATTACATTAGTTATTTTACAATAGACATAAGAAGTTTAAACTTTCAATGTCACATAAATCTATGTCAATTATATAACTGAAAACCTAGTAAATATTTTATACTTGGGAAAAACACACAAGAAACTTTCCAAAATCAATATGATTGATGTAAAACCCGGTTCTTTTCCCATGATCATTGGCTATAAACTAGTTCTAATCGATTTGGAATTGGTCCTAATATAGTATATTGGTGGGCCAAAAAACAAATTTTCATAAAGATTTATCATAAAGGATAAATATAGACTTATTCTAGTTGTTAGCGGGAAGGGAGCACTAGAACAAGAATCGAGAGAGAAAAATATTGAGAGAGAGAGAGACAGCATTGAAGAAAACTCTATGTATATTCACTTTCTTATATATGTGTATTTACAATTGGTATCTATAGAATACTGTAGAGACAATATTCAACCGTAACTGCAGTTAGTTAGGCTAACTAACCTAATTGTAACAATCATTACATCATAATTATTTAATTATAATGTAACACAATCCCTAATTCACCAATCGATTTAACATTCAAGTTATTTCTCAATTCTTCGAATCTTTAATTATTCAAAGACTTTGTCATAATGTCTGTCAGTTGTTAGTGCTCAAGTTTCAACTTCTTATTCCTTACTTCATCTCTGATGAAATGAAATCTCAATCCAATATATTTGTTTCTCCCATGATGAATTAAATTTTTCACTGAATTAATAGATGACTTATTATCGATTTTCAGTGTCATAGTCTTCCAAAGACTCAATTCACCAAAATCTCAATCCATAATACTTGACCAGCTATATAAGCAACAATCATGTATGTAGTTTCACAAGAGAAGAGTGTCATAACATATTGTAACTTTGAGCACCTTGAGATAGGTGATTTTCTCAATAAGAATACACAATCTAATGTGTTTCTGAAACCAACTTTATCACCAATCCAGTCAGAATAAGAATATCCAACCAATTCTTCTCCATTTTGATGTGTAATATTTAGTAATAGGATATCATAATCAATTGTTCCCTTTATATACCTTAGAACTCTCTTCGTTGTTGAAAAATGAGACGCTTTGAGTTTCCCCATAAATCTGCTTCGCAATCTAATACCAAAACAAATATTCGGTCTACTATGATACAAGTATCTTAGACAACCAACTATTTGTTTGTAAATTGTAACATTTACAAACTTTCAATCTTTATCCTTGTCAAGGTTTAAATTTGTCTCAATTTGTGTAATTGTCATATTACACTCACACATCCTAAATTTTTTGAGAACTTCTTTAGTATATTTACATTGGTGAATCAAAATACATTTCCTGCCTACGATGAATTTCATTCCCAGAAAGTATGACAATTTCCTTAGATAGGTCATCTTAAACTGATCTTGCATCCTCCTTTTAAAATTATTGATCGGAATAACTGTCTGTAATCAACAAATCATCGACATATAAGTAAACAATCAACACATCATCACCTTCAATCTTCAAGTAAATCTCATACTCGACTTCACCTTTCAAGAATTCGTGTTGTTGAAGGGAAGTATTAATTTTAGTGTTCCAAGCTCTTGGGGCCTGTTTCAAGCTATACAATGTCTTCTTTAATATGAGAACCTTTTACCTTCTTTAGTGATTACGAATCCTGGTGGTTGTGTAACATAAGCTTCTTCCTCCAGTTCATCATTTAAAAATACATATTTTACATCCATTTGATGCATATGCTATCTTTTATAACTTGCGAGGGCTATAATTATTCTTATCGTCTCCATCTTAGCAACAGGAACATACACTTATTTGTAGTATAATATTTTTCTTTGTAGAAATCCATTTACCATAAGTCTGACTTTATGTCTTGTGACTGTTTCGTCCGGCTTCAACTTTGTCTTGTTCACCCATTTTACTGTTATTAACCTTCATCTTCACGCATCAACTATCATACCCATTCAAGTTTTCTTATTATTGAGTGCTGACATGTTACCATGTAACCCAATTCCTGTCATCGTCATTCTTCTTTTTCTTTTTGGATCTTGAAACTCTTAAAATCACTCGTTAACGAGAAGGAAGCACTAGAACAATAATATATATATATATATATATATATATATATATATATATTTACAACTAGTATTTATAAAATACTATAAAGAGAATATTTATCAATATCTATTGTTAGAACTAAGGGTGAAACACATTGTTCTTATAATTTTTTGTGATAATTTGAGTATTGTTTCACTTACTCATATTTTAATCTCCATGATTGTACCAAGCTTCCATCTTCGTACAAAATGATGAATGTTTTCGTTACTAGTGAGAAGGTTCTTACCAAAATCCTACGAGTTGTTCATGTTCCCTGTTTATGATTTATATGTTGATACTTTCATAAAGATTATTCCTCCTAAACTTGTATTATGTGATATCTCTTATCTACATCTTGATTACTCATTATTAAACTTCCACAACAAGAATTTTACATATTAGCTATGATGCATTCCGTAGCTATTTTATAGCTAATCTCTCACTGATACGTTTTGCTACAGATTAGCTACGGAGTAGCTGTGGAATATTTCGTCGCTAAATCCAAGTAGCTAATTAGATAGAGATGTATTCTCTCTCAAATTTGTAGCAACTTTTGTCGTCAATCTGTCGCTAAGTCCTTCGCTAATTTAAGTGATAAAATGTTGTCTTTCTCTAGCTAATTGATCTCCTAAATTTCTAGTTAATTTGTAGCTAATTCGTAGCTAATCCCTCTCAATTTTTCTCTTGTTAATCTCTCGTAATTTCGCTCTCGCTAATTCATAGCTAATCCCTCACATTATTTTATCACTAATATGTAGCTAATTTCTGACAATTTATCTCTAGCTGATCTGTAGTTAATTCCTCGCAATTTTGCTTTCGCTAATTCGTAGTTAATCCCTCGCAATTTTTCTATCACTAATCTCTGACAAATTATCTCTAGCTGATATGGAGTTAATTCCTCGCAATTGTTTCCTCACTAATCCGTAGCTACTTCTTCGCAATATTTCTCTCGCTATTTCGTAGCTAATTCCTCACAATTATTTGTCGCTACTATATATCAAAATTATTCTCTCGCTAATCTGTAGTTAATCTCTCGCAATTTTATTTGCAAGTAATTTCCTAATTATTATTATTGGCGTAGTAGATATTCTTGCTATAATATCATCATAACATTATAATATCAAATGTTTAATATTTAAATAATTACTCATATTCTTGAAAAAAGAAAACAAGCCTATCAATTTTTAATATAAAAATATTGTTTAAACATAGTCAAAATGATGTTTCGAATAATTAAAACATAACAAAAATAATATTTCAACTAAAATGTTCTATATCAACTAAAAAGTTTTATATCAACGCAATTAAAAATAGAAACAAAATTTTGATTCTTTAAAGCACATTTTCATCATTGTTTCTTTAAGGTAGATAATAAATTTTTCTTAAAAGACTGCATTTATTTTTGTATTTGTTGTTACATGATTGTTTGCATTTCGCTTATGTCTTCATTTATGTTTGCATCAATGTTTTTATATCAGTTTGTGCTTACAACTATATTTTCATTTGCTCTTGCAAATTAGATATCTATGTAGATGATGTAGTGATTTCTTCAGTGAGAGATGCGGTAAGATTTTGGGAAGAGGGACCTTTAACTGATAAAGATGAAACATGTGAAATACCAAGATCCAAACTCTGACTTATACCATAAATTCTACCTTTTTATTTTCACTAGCAGTTTTTATTCAAATATCAGAATCAACTATAAATGATTTGATATATCTTCCCCATATTTTTCCATCATAGCATTTTTATATGATTCCTACATCAAAACAATATTTTATCAATATTATAAATAAACAAAATCATTGGTAAAATAACATAGACAACAAATCTTTCGTTAGCTCTGATTTTACTAGTAATTTTTAATGTCAACTCCATTGGGTGAGATTATCAGCCCCTGACATCAGAAGACAAATGAGACATCTCATTGACTTGATTTTTTCTTTTTCTTTTTCTGTTGCAGACAAAAGGAGTACAAACTAAGGATTTTGAAACTATATCTTATGAACAAGGGGAGCAACAAGTCAATTAGTTACTAAAGCAAATAAAATAATACCATTAATTAAGAAAATTAATAACAAGAAGTTTTCTTTAGGTAAAGAAGAAAATTGGAAAGACTTGGGAGTAAACAAGTTATTTGGGACTAAAATATAATAAATATAATAACATGATTATCATCATTTACTCAGATTTGAACCTATTTCACACCAAACCAACAATTCTTTGCTATGTCTGATCAGCTACAGAAAAAAATATAGATTTAAAATTTATGCATTCAACCTTTTTTTTTTTCCTTTAAGATCAATGAATCAAATTTTACGGAATGTATTTTTTCTACCTAACAGAGTAAACTAACTCACTAAAATACAGACAATTATCTTGCTTTTAAAAACCATGAATTGAAGCCTAACCTGCATCTTTATAATTTGGCCATGCATACGATGATCCAATGAAGTATTGGTTCTCAATATAAATAAAGTGTTGAGCAGATCTGATTGCTTGAATATATGTTGTTTGAATGCTTTTGTCTATAACTAAATTTTTAGCACAAATAAGATTCTGCACACAAAAATTGTTGATTAGAAAATATGGGATACAGTTCCATATATAAGATCATATACTCAATATATATGTTTGATTTGGAAGCATGTAGTAAAGAGTTTCACTTAATATATTTGTAGTTTTATGTAAACAAGAAAGTATAATGCTTGTTGATAAACCTTGGACAAAGCAACATCAACATGTTTGGGAAATCCTTTCAGGGACCCTGAGTCAATGGAGCGGAAGATCTGTAAGAGTTAGAAGACAATATAATAAAACAAATTATATCTAAAATCAAGAAAGAATAGCATAAGATTTGCTCAAAACTAAGCTTGCAGTGTCAAACCTGAACATGCCAGTTTTCAGGATCATTTTCACTAGAAACCCATATCGAAGGGTCATCCTTTGGAACAATTGTATAATTATCCTTCAAGTGAGAAAACATCTTTTAGTTGTTCCTGTTTTTGATTTGTAAACACTTGTTTTGAAAACAATTTTCAGAACTTCGTAGATTTTATAAGAGAAATTGATCCTTGAGTAGTGTGAATCAAACCCTGAATGATACAAACAATTGTTTGTTGCTTTAAGAAACTCATCTTGCTGCTGGCATACCAAGGCGACAAAACACACATTACTGAAGAATGTTTAAAAAACTTCCTGGTTTCCTCGTCATGAGTCCGCATTACACCAGTCTACACAAAAAGTATCAGAGCAATCCAGAACCAATCAAACATTCTCACCGATTACAAAAAGGAAACAATGTAAAATGTCAATGCCAAGTAGAGCAAAATCCTAATCATCTTGAGTAAAATCTTATCCTACGCGTGATAATCCTCCTATGTTGATGCGTCTGCTGACTTTCGCCGTAGACAAAAACGTCATCAGAGTGGAATTTGATAATGTCTCAGGCTGTTACGCAGCCTCAGAATGTATTATTACATTATTACATTCTAATTCATATTATTAAAGTTAAAAAATACATTTTTCTTGTGTATTTTCTCATGTAATCATATTTTTGTTATGTTAAAGATAAATAATAATGGTTAGGGATTATTGAATGTTAGTTTGTTAGAAATAAATGCATCAATTCTCCAAATAATAGATTAATCAAGGACAGAGGGGCTACCGTATAAAAAAAATCAAATTCTATTAAAAAATAATAATTTCTCGAAAAATTATTTATTAGGATTAATTCCTCTAATGTTCTGTTCCGCCACAAAAATAATGTTTTTATATATTTTTTTGAAATAATAAATCTAATTTATTAAATAAGTGTAACATAAATATGTTGGATACAATGATAAAAGAAATACTACTTATGTTACATCCCATCGAGATTAATTTAAATTTTTTAAACATTTTAAAACTAATTTTTAAAATTTAAATTGACAGGGGTTGGGTGTAAAGTGTCCTATAAGTGGTTTTTGGAGTCCGCCATCGAATCCCCTTCTACTGTTCCATTGTAAAAAGTGAGTAGATGAATTGAGTCACTTTTCCATGTTCTAATTGAACATTTCCCTTTTGATTTTTATGAAATTTGACCAAGCATAAGTGGATCTATTTAACTGGCACAGTCTTGATTATTTTTACTAAAGAGACTTGTATTTGGGGATATCAGTGACCATAATGAGAAAAGTGGGTGAGAAAGGAAGGATTGAAAAGCCAGGACCATTAAATTTCGTATTCCTTTCTTTACTTTTTTATGATACACCTCTTCAAACAAAATATCATCCATATATACACAACATCATTATACGCAACATCTCATATCAACAGTATCATATTTGTCATACATACAAGTAGGGGGAATGGGAAATGTAGCCGTTTTCATAATCACGCACTATGATTTCATAATTGTTTCTGTTTTTTCTTTTGGTAGTGGAATCACCAGCAAAAGAGATTATTATTGATTTTTGTGAGTGTCAGTTTATAATTATATTAATTTTCATAAAACTTGAGGATTGTAAGCATTAAGGAGGAAAAATTCATTGTTTTAACGTTTTTTTGTCTAGAGAAATGGGCCACGTCTTTTATTATGTTCATCCTTCATTAACTGAAGACTTAGGCCCATGTTTTCTTTTTTTAAATTACAATTTATTTTAAAAAATTAATCCATATTAAATTTACTTTAAAAAATTTAATTTAACAATTTACCAGATTCTCTTCAAAGTTTTGTAGAATCAATGTTTTAAAACAGTTTAAGAACATAATGGCAGGAAATGAAAAACAACCACAACCAGCCTCAGTTATGCAGGCTTTCATCGGGTCCAAAATCCAAATACCAGATATTTATTTCGGGTTAAAAATAGCCCAAAGCCCAAAAATCCCCTTTCGTCGTCATCTTCACCATCGCACTAACTAAACCCTCTCTGAACCCTATCCAATTCCAAACCCTATCTCTCTCTAACATGGCTCTCTCCAAAGCATCCTTCTTGACGCACCTCAGAGCCGTGGCGAACCCTCGCCGGTATCCTCCCTCTTCCCTCTCCCTCCGCATGCTCTCGTTCTCCTCCCCGGAGGAAGCTGCGGCGGAGCGCCGCCGACGCAAGCGGCAGCTTCGCATGGAGCCTCCTCTCTCAGCCCTGAACCGCACGCAAACCGCACCAAAAACCCAACAACAAACCCCCTACTACCTGAACCCTAACAACCCGAAGCTACCGGAACACGTGTCCGCCCTCACCGGCAATCGGCTGAACCTGCATAACCGCATTCTCACCCTCGTCCGCGAAAACGACCTCGACGAGGCCGCTCTCTACACGCGACACTCTATCTACTCCAACTGCCGCCCAACCATCTTCACTATCAATGCCGTCCTCGCGGCACTCCTCCGCCAATCCCGCTACGCAGACCTCCTCTCCCTCCACCGCTTCATTACCCAGGCCGGCGTCGTCCCCAACATCATCACTCACAACCTCGTCTTCCAGACCTACCTCGATTGCCGCAAACCCGACACAGCTCTCGAACACTACAAGCAGTTCCTCAACGACGCCCCCATGAACCCTTCCCCAACCACTTACCGTATTCTCATCAAAGGCTTGGTCGATAACAACAAGCTTGAGCGTGCCATGGAAATTAAAAGCGAAATGGACTCTAGAGGTTTTGCGCCTGACCCTCTTGTTTACCACTACTTAATGTTGGGTCATGCTAGGGTTTCCAATGGTGATGGCGTTTTAGGGCTTTATGAGGAGCTGAAAGAGAGGTCGGGTGGGGTTGTGGATGATGGGGTTGTTTTTGGTTGTTTGATGAAAGGTTATTTTATTAAGGGGATGAAGGAGGCTATTGATTGTTATGAGGAGGCTTTGGGGAAGAAGATGAGTGCTGTGGGTTATAATTCGTTGCTTGATGCGCTCTCTAAGAATGGGAGGTTTGATGAGGCGTTGAGGCTTTTTGATAGGATGATGAAGGAGCATGAACCTCCCAAAAAGTTGAGTGTTAATTTGGGTAGCTTTAATGTGATTGTGGATGGTTATTGTGGTGAAGGGAGGTTTAGGGAGGCGATTGAGGTTTTTAGGAGGATGGGGGAGTATCGGTGTAGCCCAGATACTTTGTCCTTTAATAACTTGATTGAGAGGTTGTGTGATGATGGGAGGGTCGTCGAGGCGGAGGAGGTTTATAGGGAGATGGAGGGGAAGGGGGTAAATCCTGATGAGTTTACTTATGGGTTGTTGATGGATGCTTGTTTCAGAGAGAATAGGGCTGATGATGCAGCTGTGTATTTTAGGAAAATGGTGGACTCAGGGTTGAGGCCTAACTTAGCTGTTTACAATAGGTTGGTTGATGGGTTGGTTAAGGTGGGGAAGATTGATGAAGCCAAGGGTTTCTTTGAGTTAATGGTAAAGAAGCTCAAGATGGATGTTGCTAGCTATCAGTTCATGATGAAGGTGCTGAGTGACGCGGGGAGGTTGGATGAAATGCTTCAGATTGTTGATACGTTATTAGATGACACTGGGGTTGATTTTGATGAAGAGTTCCAAGAGTTCGTCAAGGTTGAGTTGAGAAAAGAAGGGAGAGAAGATGAGCTGACCAAGATGATGGAGGAGAAAGAAAGGCTCAAAGCTGAAGCCAAAGCTAAGGAGGCCGAGGCAGCCGAAGCTGCCAAAAGAAGTGCTAGGGCTGCAGTAGCTTCCTTACTTCCATCCAAGTTGTTTGGAAACAAGGAAACGGATTCAGAATCTAAGTCAGAGGGTGATATTCAACCTCTCAATAAAGAGAGCTCAGATTATACTGCTTCTGAAGCAGCGTTGACAGAGAAAACGACTGAAACTGAGGGTGATAGAGCAAGTGAACAATGAACAGCTTAAAAAGTTGCAATTTCTTGTCGCTTAATGGGCAGGTATAATAATGACTTAATGATGCTTGGATGAGGAGGTATGGTGTCTGTGTCTCTTTACCAAAATAGTTTTGAATCGTCAATCTATGTTATCAACATTTTGAATCATACTACATGTAGTTACATTTGTTGGAAAGGATTATGCAATTTATGGTTTTCCCATTTTACAGTGCCTTACTATGCCTTCTTTAAGGTTGAAACCCCCTGTACTGGAGCAACAAGATCAGCCATTGGAACTAACTATGCATTTTTTATTAGTGTTTCGCTGGGAAATATGATGGATTTTCTTGAATTAGAAGTGAAGTAATATTAACATTTGGTATAGATGACATTTTAGAACATAGAAGAAAGATGAAGCAACTTATGTTATTAGTGAGTTGGGAACATTATGGTACGTAAAAAGCGTGCCTTTTTTCGCTGTTCTGCTACCAATGAGCTCCTTGAAGCGTACCTCTATTATGTTCAAACAAATTTTAGAGTTTGGGATGGATTGAAGTATTATTTTACAATCCATTGTTGTTAATTTTATAATTGATTATACATAAAAGAATTATGTACGAAAAAGTCGTTTTATGAATATCTATTCTGTTTAGATTGTCCAAAATAAACTTATGCTAAATTTATATAAAAAATAAGTGGTATGCAGTTATTTGCAATGGTTAATTTTGTATATATACATTGATCAATTGATGAGGTGGAGAGATAATATGGAAAATGTGCAATTCATTGGCGATGGCAATCGAGAATTATTGTACGGTTTAAAGAAAAAAACCACCCATCTGGAAAATGTATTGCAAAAGCAGTTGGGCTATAACTGGAATGTGAAATAAAAAAAAAAACTGTTAGCAGTCGAGGAGAAAGTTATTAGTTACGTATTATTGGTAAGGAAAAAATGTTTTGGTAGATAGTTTTGTTTCAAATTGATGAATTAGTTTTTAAATTATAAAAAAATGTGATTTTTTTCTAATGTTGTTTAGTTAAAAATTGTTATTAAATGTTAAGTTTAATTATAAAATAGTTGACATTATATATTTGTAAAATTTAGAGTTGATTTATTAATTTAAAAATACATTTTAACAAAAGTACATGAACTATATAATATATATATATATATATATATATATATATATATATATATATATATATTTAGTCTAGTTTACTGAGTTTTCCCTTTTTCTTTTTTGAAAAGTTTTCATACTTTTTAACTTTTATTTCTTTTAGCAATTTCAAAATATTCCACATCACATAACCAAAGAAACTTCAAAATTTAATAAATTATAAATTACTAAAGAAAATTAGGTTTTTAGCATACAAGAGTCTTTCAATATTAGTTTTCTTCTATTAAAACTCGTCCCGAGGCTAGAATTGAATACCTGTTAGAATTTATTTTCATGCAAAACTCTCCCCATCTACACATTCAAAAACTCATTGAAAAAAACAAGTAAGCTAGAATTTCCCTCGGCTTAACTCAGATGTTCAGAGAAAGAAATAAAACAAATTCCAATAAAAAAAAATTTAGAGGAAGAAAATCTTGTTTATTACACAGATTATAGAGCCACTTTGGTGCCTTAACCTATTACAATAAGGACGAAGTTGGTATAAATATATATATATAGCCCAAATGAGTGTCCAAAACACAGATACACGTCAACTACAGAGATTTGGCATGCACACACCGGCATCCGAATTCTGTTGTTCTTTCCATATTCTTCCAGTAACTCTGAGTTTCAGCTCCTTTCTGTCCCCACCAGAGAAAAATAGGGCCATATTTCTTTGAATAATGAGCCCATCATGGCTATCCCTAACTTTACGGTGGCTATCTCGAACACTCCGTGGTGTACCCTCCCAAATGAGTTTCCTACCATTGGCTCCAACCTCTAGGCTGTAGCTATAATTCCGAGCCTCATTCTCATCGCCCATAAAACGAAGGAATGCCATGTAAACAGGTGCCATGCCCAGTTGGAACGCTTCAAAATGAAGGCAGAAATATTGGCCAAAACAATGAAATACCTACCAAACAAAACGAGTTTCCAAAATAAATAATCAGAGGAAATGAGGAGTATATGTTAAACTGAGATAAGATTACATGTTGCAACTACATGATGAATTGAAATAAAAAATTATTAATCAGATGGAACCAAATTTCAGTCAAGTAAGGGCCTGATAATTGTGAGTTCCCTTAGCTCTTCCCACATCAGTGCTCACCCTCTTCCAATATTTCAAAAATGAAAGAAAAAACAGATAAAAAGATGTACTAGATACACTTACTGTGAGCATCCAGGTTGCATTCTCTACTTCACGCGGATTTGACTTCACATAACGATGGTTGAATGTGCAACCTGTGTGCATGTCCACTTTATGATCGTCCCTTAGATGAGCAACAAGGAAGGGAATATCCCCGACAACAGAACACTCCGATCCAGCATAAGGGCAAGTATATGGTCTATAGTTACACACTGTCTCATGCTTAAGCTTGCTGTAGTATGGAAAGATTTCTGGACACCCAAGGGAGAAGTACTTGCAAGGTAGTTCAAGTGATTCAGCCACCTTTTCCAGTGCCAGACACCTAATATCTCCAAGCTCTTGTCTACAAGTGGGACATCGGTTATGCACCCTTGTTTTACACGTGGAACACAGTGTGTGACCGTTGTGACACTGCAAAAAATCTAAATTTGTTACATTTTCTCCCCCTTTCAGGCATATATACATACAGTACACTTTTTTGCAGCTTCAATTATGACAGGATCAACTACTGCACGACTTGAATGAAAAAATGAACACAAGAATTGTAGAATCAAAGATTGGATCAAGTTTCAAAGATGGGAAGAAATTCACTAGCATCACTCTTTGTGGCTGTAGTTATGTCAACCTGCAAACAAATATTGACAATTGAGCACCTAAGGACCATGATTCTGATGAATGAACCTCGTTATCAACTAGTAACTATTTCATATTCCAAGACAAGTTGTATCCAGCAAATTAATAAATATTTCAGATTTGGAGAAAAGAGACTGACCAAAGGTTCTCATTAATTCCGAGTAACTCCCAAGTAGCAGTTATATTTAAAAGAGGTGATACATCTGTGTTTGTTTAATTCCAATGATCACTTCAGCAGTTGAGCTTAACATAGGTTGTAGCTGAAGAAAGGTGCATTAGGTATGAGAACATTAGGTAGATTTTCAATCAAAAGTTTTTAGTTGCATATATATTTTGGGATGGGTTTGCTTTCCTAGCCTGTGTATTTCAGTTCATTGATATTTAAAGGCCATAATTAGGTATGCAAAGAGATTGGAGATCTTTTTTAAGTTGATGGTCTGGTCTTTTGTTCTATGTTCTTTTTGGCTGGTTTTTCTATTTCTAGTAACATTCTACCTAACCTATGTAAATTCCTGATAAATTTGTCTGCCTTCTGAGTTTCACAGTCAGATATAATTACATAAAGACAAATTGAATTAACCACTTTCACATTATTAACAAATTCAACTAAGGCAATGCATCTAGACATGATACTAGCATAACATGTGTTCTGCATTCTGAACACCCAAACATATCCAACATGCAGCATTTTTCACAGGATATAGGTATCAAATGAAGGCTTCTTACAATTTTGGGACTTGCTCTCACTAGAAACAAAAATGGTCATGCTGTAAAGATCATAACTTCTTTTTAACTAATTCATAAAAGTCAAATACATGGTTCAATGCTTGGAAGCAAAATATGTAAACTAACCTAAAATGAACCCTCCATCGTATGCAAAAAATAGGTATACAAATGGAAACAATGAAAACTAATATGTAATTTGGTACGCACTAAGCTGAAAAAGGAAGGGTTAAGCAACAACATGAATCCCTCCGTAGCCAAATGGATACAACCAAAAGGAGATTAAAATTTGACAACCTAGCAAAAAAATGTCATAATTGCAAGAAATGTCACAATTCACAAGCAACACTGAAGAATCATCGATACCAGTCAAAACCATATCTAGGTTGTCCTTATCCCCTACCCATAGCAAAAAGTCAAGAAAAACTCAAATTCCGTCAAAACAAATCCACTCAAACCCTATAAGAGTCACCAATCGAATTCACCAAAAGAAGCCAAACATGAGATGAAAAAAATTGGCGAAAAAACATACCTGGTGAATAGGTGGGTACATTGAATTAGTACACACAGGACATTCCAGCAACTCATGGACGCTGGTTGCCGGAGCAAGGGCGGTGGGGCCCACAGAATTAACGTTATTGGTGCCTCCATTGCGAGGCTTTGTGGAAGAAAACTCAGAATGATGATGATTGGTGTGGATCTCATCCTCATCCATGCCATCCGAGGATGACACGCACTCGACGCTTTCCAAGTCCATCAACTCACCAAAAACCCCTTTCCACCACTGAAGGTAAAAAGATGAAAAGAGAAACACCCAGTTATCAAAATCCCAAATTTCACCGAATTAATTACCTGGGTCTTCTCCCTTTCTCAATCTTCCTCCTTTAATTCGCTTTGTTCTTCTTTCCCAAAAGAAGAACAAGAACAAGAGAAAGAGAATAGGAGAAGAAAGATGGTGATGGACGTGGATCGGTGAATGGGGAGGATTCCTATAAAACCAAACTCCGTTCTGGTGAAGATCAGGTTCTTTTCTTCGTTGTCTCTCTCTTTCTCTCTCCTTCTCTCTCTATCCTACTGTGAAGAGAGAGAAAGGGGAAGAGAACCGTTAATTTCAGAAATTAGATAGTTCATGCATTCATCCAACGGTAACTAAATTTCTTCTGATTTGTTTACTAAAATAACAATTTCAATTTCACCTAATATTTGTGAATATATTTGTTATTAGTTATTTATTTTGTTAGGTCAAAATAACTGGCTCCTCTTTACTACACAATTTTCAATTTTTCAATTTCAATTTCACTTTCTTCTCAACAATGTGTTTTAGTTCCTCTACTATATAATTGTTATACCAATTATTGCAAATTTGAAGTGAAAACTTGGCATGCAATGTAAGAACTGGATTGGGTTAACTAGACATTTTTCTCTACCCAAACTTTACTCAAAAACATAATAATAATGGTATGAAAAGAAAGAAGGAAAAAGTTTTATTTTTTTTTTCAATTTGAAGCAATGATCATTATGCTGGTGGTCTACTCGATTATTTGTCTATCTCTTCTGAAATAAGTATACGGTGTGTACCTAAAAATAAATTAAGGTTAAGAAACAAAAAAAAATGAAAATATTGTGGTTCAGTTACATTATACCTAATCGAAGTTATATTACAAAGCATTAACAGTTAGGGGTTAATGAAATTGATTTTTGAGAAATGGAGGAAAATGGAAGAGCCAAATGAGATATCTTATTCGTGTGGATGCAAAGCCATAATCAGAGGGAGGATTTAGTTCTCAATTTCTGCACTCTCACCCACTTTTTTAGAACTCTTTTATAATATTATTAAGTAACATGGTGAGAGATAGAGACTTTGGCACGAATTATGAATGTTAACAGGGTTTTGGTACCATTTCACAACTCCATTTTCGGTGCACGTGGCCTGGCTTGCTTTGGTGTTATATATATTTTATTTCATCATTGATATTGCGATAGCAAATCATAAATATAATAAATGTGCTTGGCACATAGAACTCACAATATTGCAATAATGGCATCATTCAAGATTACATCATATTCCACTTTCTACAATATATATATATATATATATATATATATATATATATATATATATATATATATATATATATATATTCATAAGAATTAATAATTTATACTTTCGGATATTTATATTAAAACGAATTTGTCTTATTTTTAAAGAGAGGAGAGTGTATATTTTCATATTGTAATTTAAATACTTATTTATTTTTCCAAGAAACACAAACCAGTGCAAATTAATGTGAATCAATACGCGTAGGTAACATTAACAATTCAAACACTTAAAACGTTAAGTATTCAGCTTAAAGAACATTCTAGAGTTTTAGTGATTTAATTAAATTATTTGTAGATTATTCTTATTAAATATATATTACTTCTAAAAAATAATCTTATACGTGATAAAAAATATAATTTATTTTTAAATAATTAAAGTTATCAAGTCACCAAATTCTGCACTAGTTTCTTCAACTTGAAGAAACCACTTAGACTTGAAACAAATTATGAATTTTATGAACACACACCAAACCCTCTATCTATCTAAACAAAAAAAAAAAAAAAGTTTTGCATATTACTTTGAACCACCCCTCGCACGCCACTTTCACACCCCCATTGGCCTAACCGGCCCAATCCAGGCCACCCACCCCTTCAGGTTTCACTCAAATCACTCTCTCTCACGTCGCTCTATTCCGCGAACAGAGACAACGAACCCTAACGACCTCCGCATGCCGCCGCTGGCACGCCTCCTCGGTGAACCACCCTTTCCCTCAAGTTCCCACTCCGTCGAACCCCAAGTTACAGTGAACCACCTTCCTAACAAACCCCTCACTCAAATAAACCATATTGGGGAAAAGGAGTAAGCTTTATCGTTTCTGGTTTTTGCAATGAGTTCAAATGAATCTAACTTATCTGGTTTCGTGAGAAGGTTCCGATGAGAAGCGCGATGGTTTTGGCGAAGTTGATTCACGGTGGCAACGACGAAGAGGTTGATAGGATGGGGTTAAGAAGTGGCCAATGGCTTTAATATTCTGTTTCAGCTCATGAAAGAGATTTTTTCTGTTTTTCCAGGCAAGCTAGCCCGGTCCAGCCCATTGAAGGGGTGGGCCGAGTCAAATGGACCAGACTAACCAGCATTGACAGCCCTAAATGATACGTCCAAAATAATATGCACTTTTCATCACTAATTCAACAACGGGATATTGCTTGAACGACCGAGTCTGGAATAAAACCAGGAACGAATCTTAATAATTCATTTAAGGATACACATTTTGGTTCCATCAATAATGCCACTCAAATTTTACATACGAATCAGGTATTGCACACTTATAAGTACGTGGCATTTAGTGTATATTAGCTCCATGATCAGTGGTGGAAACGAAACTAACCACGGAGGTGACAGTAGAAAATACTTTGATTTCTGCCCAAGCCACATGGAGCCATATGAATCTAATCTAACCCTTGCATTATTATATTATTCAACAATTGTATCAACTATATATACAAAGATAACAATTATATTTGCAACATGTTACATGCTGGCAACAATGGAAGGAAGTTCTGTATCTGCTTCATGATCTGTGGTTGATGTCTCCCTGGTCTGTGTGCACAAACAGAAGCATGATTAGGAAGTAATTTGATAGAAGCAGAAAGAAAAAACATGTATTACAAATTATACACACCTCTGAATCATTTTTCTGCTCCGTGAGATAACGATCCAATGCCCCCTTACCATAAAGGATTTTAGCCCCTTTCCCACACCCCATACTTCCAACGGCCTCTTCATCGACGACGACAGCATCAATAACATCATCGCCTGTTCTAATATCAGGAATCTGTACAAGTAGTTATACAAGCTAAGATAAATAATATGTATATATATGTATACATTTCATGACGCAGTACAAAATCCAATATGTCCAATTTTTAATGAACAGAAGCTCAACTAATACTTGTGGCACTTCGTTAAAAAGGAGACTGGTGGGGGAGAATCAATCAGAAACATTTTAGTAGAAGAGTTTTTGTGACATCCTTGATTGACAAGATATTTACGGACCACGATAAGCTGATCAAATGACCATTACATAACACTAATTGATAATATAAAATGGTGGATGCATTTAATCCTCTGCTTCATAAATTGGCTGCAAGTGTGAACCTAAATCGTGGAAAGTAGGTAGTTGTTTAGTAGCAGTAGCAATGGTAGTGACAGAGGTTAAAATCATGTAGGTGGGTGCCAAGACCGGGTGCTTGAAAATTGTGCAGTGTCATTAAATTTTACTGTTTTTAATGTTATTAACCCTCTCTAACTCTAAAAGCAAAACGTGCACTCTGTCATACACCACAAACTAATTATTTAATCCAAAAGAAAAGTTATATCCATACCTCATACATAGCATCTACCAACACATTCTCTAAGATTGATCGTAATCCCCGAGCACCAGTATTTTTAGATATTGCTTTTTTGGCAATTGATCTTAGTGCGTTTTCTGTAAAATGTAGCTTTACCTGAAACAATTTACATAATTTCTCTGTCAGAACAGCCATTTCATCACAGCAAGAGTATGATAACCACTCAAAATCCAGACGAGCAATTGATTCCCATTCCTTAAAAATACAATGAACAAGCAAGAAACAAATAAGGACATAAACTTGATGCATTAAGGTTTTGTGCCAAGATATCAGGCCAACCACTATACCTTATCATGCTTAAACCATTGGAAACAAAACGTGTTATCTGTAAAATATACAAGGAATAAAAGGACGCTAGTAAAAACTTACCCCATTCATTTGGAACATCTTCTTGTATTGCTTACCTAGAGCATTCTTCGGCTCTGTGAGGACCTATAGAAAGTTATAATCACTGATGGCATTAGGTAGCAAGAAAAATGACCTTGTAAGGTTAAATAAAAAAATTAAAGATATATTTTTAAGCATATCACATAATTAAATTTACTTATGAAAAAAAAAAGGTTCAAAACATTGCCAGATCAGGCAATACTTTTTGCACGTGAGAATGTCAGTCCTTCTGACCTTTTAACCATTTTCCATTCAATTATTTAATCAATCAATGCATACATAATCAACTACATACATGAAAGTGATGAAGATCTCATTGAATCATTTGATTAAAAGAAGATCTTGTTAATTTGATGAAGTCAAAGACTAATCTGATGAAGTCAAAGATTACTTGGGTTAAAAAGGTAAAGTGATTAGTGAATCTGCATCTATACATAGGTATAATCATTCATATCTCTCTGCTGCATGAGGTTTCATCTTTTAAAAGAATTTGAAAATGCCTCTAAAGATGTTTTTAATCCATTAAAAATCAAAGTAATTAGTTAAATTGTTTTTAGCAAATTGTTTTAACCGATATTATATAAGCTTTATTAATTAACATATTCTTAAAACTTACATAACGAGTTTTTCATCGATAAGTTTTCGAAATAATCGATTAATATCTTTTAAAACATTCACTGGAACTGTTTTAATCGATACACTTTCGAATTAATCGATTATTTTCATTAAAGAAGTTTTTGAAAACCTTATGTTAGTGTTCTAACTGATATAGTTTCGAAATAATTGATTAAAATCACTTAAAATGTTTTGGAAAGTGTTCTGACAATATTTTAATACATACAAACTCGAAACAATCGATTAAAATAACTTGAAGTGTTTTGAAAGATGTTACGTTAGTATTTTAATCGATGTAAATTCGAAATAATCGATTAAAACAACTTGAAATATTTTGAAAGGTGTTCTGTCGAATTTTAATCGATGTAAAATCGAATTAATCGATTAAAACAATTTAAGGAAATTTCTGCTAACTGTTTTAATCGATTAAAACTGGTCGTTATCGCTTAAAATCACTTAGAAAGTTTTATGAAAATATTTGGCAGAATTTTAATCAATTAAATTGCGAATTAATCGATTAAAACAACTTAAAGGATTTTTTGCCAAGTGTTTTAATCGATTGAAACGTTGTCGTATCGGTTAAAACAAATCTGAAAAATAATCAAGAATATTTTAACAGATTAAAAGAAGTTTTAACAGATTAATTCAAGACTTTTAACAAATTAAAATATTGTTTTAACAGATTAATTAAATCAGCAGTTAGAACAAATCTCTATATAAACAGGATTTCTTCAGTCTTTTAAAATATACCTTTGAGCAATCAATCAAGCAATCATAAGTGAAGTTTTTCAAGAAAGAATCGCGCAAGTTTTGTGGTGTTTTTGAAAGTTCTTTCTTGATGCATTTTTGCATTGTTTTTGTGAAGAAACTCATACTGCAGGGACTGCATAATCCGGGTTAGATTGTTCTGGTTTCTTCTCTTTTGCTTTCTTTCATTCTTTGTTGTTTTGTCAGTGCCTGGAATTGTTAGGCACGGTCTCTGTGGCTGGAATTTGGCTGCAAGTTGGTTCAAGAACTGGAAGTTGGTTATTGGTGAAGGTTTAGGTGCAAAGACTGGAATTTTGGTTCTTGTGGTAGATTGGGTGTGTGATTGAAATCTGAAATCTGTAAAACATTCAATCTAGTGGAACTCAGCTGGAATTTGGTTGAGAATTGGACATAGCCCTGGGATTGGGTGAACCAGTATAAATCTTGGTTGTACTCCTCTAAACCTTACTCTCTTTAATTCTGATGCTGCCTTTATTTTAATTGCTTGTTTTACTTGATTCAAGAATTGGTCAGAACTCTTAATCTTTGAAATAGATAATCTATAAATTGCAAAAATCTTTCAAAGATCAACTCACCCCTCCTCTTGATCTCAGCCTCTTTTTCTAACAATTGGTATCAGAGCAAGGGTCTTAAAAAATACACAAGATTTTCGGTCCAAATCTTTTATGGCTGAAAACAAATTACCTTTTTCTGAGGGAGTTTCTATGACCTCCACTGTTTTGTGGTACAGATTATCCATTTTGGAAGATTAGGATGAAGATCTTTATTGAATCTATTAATAAAAATGTTTGGGATGTAATTGTTAATAGTCCATTAATTACAGAAAAAGAATGGTCTAGCTTAAATGATGAAGAGAAAAGAAAAGTTCAAAGTGATTGTACTGCTAAAAACATAATTATTTATGCACTAAACATGGATAAGTTTTTCAAGGTTTTTCAATGCAAATCTGTCAAGAAAATGTGGGAAGTTCTTGAGGTAACGACTGACGTAAAGAGAGCTAGAAAGCATACTCTCATTAGAGAATATGAGCTGTTTAAAATGCAAATCGGAGAAAATATTGCAGATGTGCAGAAACGCTTCACTCACATCATCAATCATCTAATGAGCTTAGCTAAAACTTTTGATAAAGAGGAATTAAATATAAAAGTTTTGAAATGTCTTGACAGATCATGGCAGCCTAAAGTCACAACAATATCATAGTCAAAAGACTTGTCCATCATGACAATAGCCTCTTTATTTGGCAAACTCAAAGAACATGAGATGGAAATTAACAGATTCAATGAGCAAGAAATTTCTGAAAAAAAAGGGAGAAGCATAGCACTCAAACCTGAAGAGAAAGATCAAGAAACTGAAAAAGAAAGTGAAAATCTTGGATTGCTAGTCAAAAAGTTCAATAAATTTCTCAAGAGAAAGATCCAAGATAAAGAAAGGCATAAAAGGTATGAAAAGAAATCTGATTTTTTTAACTATAAGTGCTATGGTTGTGGTAAGCAGGATCATGTAAGGATGGAGTGTTCAGAAAAGAACAAACACAATGACAAGAAAGAAGAAAAGATCAAAAGGAGAACATACATAGCATGGGATGACAATGATACTTCATAAACAGAAAATTTTGATGATGAAAAAGCTAACTTGTGTCTAATAGCTAATCAGAATTATCAAACTAACAGTGTAAGTTCAAATTCTTCTTTTAATTTCATGAATTATAACTCACTGTAAGAAGCATTTAATGAAATGCATGAAGAAACCAAGAAACTTAAAAAAGAAAATGATAGGCTAAAAGACATGAACAACTGATGTAAACATGACCTATGATAAGGACTAGAACAAGGAAAATAAAGGAAGTTCTTCAACAAATATTGTTGGTTGACCAAATTATGTTTTGAATTAATCAATTAATAGACTTTAGTTTGATTTTGTTTTAAGTTGTAATAAGGGCCCAATTGAAAATTTAGTCATCAGTCTTTGGGAGACCAAGGGGTGCATAGCTGATTGACTTTTGGTTGCCACAGTTTCAGATACAATCAGTCATTAAATAGTTTCAATTCCTAAGTTAATGAATCATTATTAGTCTTTATTTGTTTTCATTAAATAGTTTTCAATTCCTAAATTAATGGGTTATTATTAGTATTTATTTTTTTTTTATTGAGTCTTTTGTAATTCTGATGGCAACGCTTCTATATCAACTGAACCATTCTTATCAAGAAATAACAAGTAAAATTTTATTCAGAAATATTAGAGTTTATCTCTTTTATCTTAGTGAGAGTGATTCTCCTAAATTCTTAAGTGATTCAAGAACCCTTGGTTGTATCAAAGGACTGTCACATCCTTTGTGTGTTGCCTCCCTTGGGAAGAGTGATTCTTTCCTTTCACTTTCTTTCTAATTCCTAAATTTCTTACAAGATTTTAACCCTAAAGATCTTAAATTACCCCTTGTGATTCATATCATTTGGTATCAGAGCACCGGTTTAAGGGTTTAAACATCAAATTGATGGCAGAAGAGGAAAATTACAATCAAGAAGCAGGAATTAGTCCATTTCAAATGAGAGTATTGGTACAACATTTGGAAGGATTAATGATACGACATAACAATGAGTTCCATGAAAGATTGAACCGGTTGGAGAATAGAAATTCTGAAGACGAAGAAGAAAGGAGAAATAGGAGAATGAATGATGAAGTAGCAAGACCAAGTAGGCTTGAAGGAGTCAAGCTTAACATTCCTCCGTTCAAAGGAAAAAGTGATCCTGAAGCATACTTGGAGTAGGAGATGAAAATAGAGCATGTTTTCTCATGCAACAATTATGAGGAGACTCAAAAGGTGAGGCTTACAACAACGGAATTTTCTGACTATGCTCTTGTTTGGTGGAACAAACTACAAAAGGAGAGAGATAGAAATGAAGAGTCAATGGTTGATACATGGACTGAGATGAATGGGATCATGAGGAAGCGGTATGTGCCGGCTAGTTATGCAAGGGACTTGAAATTTAAACTCCAAAAACTTACTCAAGGCAACAGGGGGGTTGAGGAGTATTTCAAAGAAATGGACATGCTCATGATTCAAGCAAAGATTGAAGAAGATGAAGAGGTAACTATGACCCGATTTATTGGTGGTTTGAATATTGATATATGTGATATTGTTGAGTTGCAGGAGTTTGTTGATATGGAGGATTTACTTTATAAAGCAATTCGAGTGGAGCAACAACTCAAAAGAAAAGAAATGACTAAGAAGAGTTCTTCCAACTTTGGATTTTCAAGTTGGAAGGACAAAGGCAAAAAAAATGGGATTGTTACTTCTAGTAGTTCCACACCTATTCCTACAAAGACTCATTCAAAATATGAAGAACAACCCTCTAAAAAAAGTAGAGATGTGAAGTGTTTCAAGTGTCAAGGCCTAGGACACTATGCTTATAAATCCTCTAACACAAAGACCATGATTCTTAGAGAGGGAGAATATATAAGTGAATTTGAGGTTGAAGAGGGAGAAAAGAGTGAAGACACTGAGGAGGAGGAGATTCCAAAGGAAGATTTATTGTTGATTAGACGATTACTTGATAGTCAATTGAAACCTATGGAAGAAAGTCAAAGAAAAAATATTTTCACACTAGATGTTTAATCAATGACAAAGTGTGCATGATGATCATAGATGGAGGTAGTTGCATCAATGTGGCTAGTGCTAGATTAGTATCAAAGTTAAATTTAGCTATCAAACCACATCCTACGCCATATAAACTTCAATGGCTTAGTAAGGATGAAGAGGTGCAAGTGAAACAACAAGTTGAAGTGGACATTTCCATTGAAAAATACAATGATAAGGTGTTTTGTGATATTATTCCTATGGAAGTCAGTCACTTATTTTTTGGGTTTTTGGGAGACTATGGCAATTTGATAAAAGAGTTAATCATAACGGGTTCACCAACAAGATCTTTTTCATGCACCAAGACAAGAAGATTGTGCTCAAACCTTTGAGTCCACAAGAAGTATGTGAGGATAAAAAGAAAATGAAAGAAAAATTTCTTCAAGAAAAGAGAGAGAAAGAAAGCGTTAGTGAAACACTTGAGAGGAAAAAGAGTGATCAAAAGAAGAGTGAAACACTTGAAGTGAGGGAGAACTATTTAATCATAAAAAGTGAGTATAATGTTAGTTCTACATTCAATTTATCAGACTTATCTCTTTTTTATGTAGATGATGAATCCGATTTGAGGACAAATCTTTTTCAAGAGGGAGAGAATGATGTGAACATGACCTATGATAAGGACTAGAACAAGGGAAATAAAGGAAGTTTTTCAACAAATATTGTTGGTTGACCAAATTATATTTTGAATTAATCAATTAATGGGCTTTAGTTTGATTTTGGTTTAAGTTGTAATAAGGGCCCAATTGAAAATTTTGTCATCAGCCTTTGAGAGATCAAGGGGTGCATAGTTGAATGACTTTTGGTTGCCACAGTTTCATATACAATCAATCATTAAGTAGTTTCAATTCCTAAGTTAATGAATCATTATTAGTCTTTATTTGTTTTCATTAAATAGTTTTCAATTCCTAGATTAATGGGTTATTATTAGTATTTATTTTCTTTTATTGAGTCTTTTGTAATTCTGATGTCAACGCTTCTATATCAGCTGAACCATTCTTATCAAGAAATAACAAGTGAAATTTTATTCAGAAATATTAGAGTTTATTTCTTTTATCTTACTGAGAGTGATTCTCCTAAATTTTTGAGTGATTCAAGAACCCTTGGCTGTATCAAAGGACTGTCGCATCCTTTGTGTGTTGCCTCCCTTGGGAAGAGTGATTTTTTCCTTCCACTTTCTTTCTAATTCCTAAATTTCTTACAAGATTTTAACCCTAAAGATCCTAAATTACCCCTTATGATTCATATCAACAACTGGCTAAAAAATAGAGTTGATTCTCTTGAAAAACAAAAAAATCTTGAAGATGAAACTGATCTTGGTTACCTAAAATTAATTCATGATAATTCTGATTGTATGTGTAACATGATCAAACCTTGTGAAGAATGTCCAAACTTACAAAAGAAAATTGAATATCTTTTACAAGCTGTTTCAAAATTTACACAAGGAAAAATCAATCTTGATGTTCTTCTTGGTTCACAAAAACTTGTTCTGCATAAAAATGGTATTGGTTTTAAATCAAACTTAAAAATCACAAAAAATGCATATAGAAAATCATACTCATCGTCTTTTATCAAATGTTTCTATTGTATGAAAAGAGGTCACTCAGTTAAATTCTGCAGAATTAAGAAATATAGTGTACCAAAAGGAAGAATGAAGTGGGTTCCCAAGAATTCATTTCAAATAACTTGATTGGACCCAATAATTATAAAAAAAGTACCAGATATATGTTAAATTTGTTTTGCAGGAACAAAATCTGGAAATTCTTTGGTACCTGATCAGCAAATATTGATTCTGGATTCATGGACTGAGTCTTTTAATTGATATAAAATTGTTTTAATCGATTAATTTCACTTACAGAGAATACCAAAAAAATTGTTCGTACAGTTTTAATCGATTATTCTACGAATTAATCGATTAAAATGTTCTCAAGATTTTAGTATAGTTTTATCCTCTCTGTTTTAATCGATTAAAACAGATTTACATCAGTTAAAATCATTAAAAAGTTAAATTTAATCGATTCTTTTTCGGTTTAATCGATTAAAATTCTGTGATTATTTCATTAAACATATACATTAAAAATTTAATCGATTTTTTTCTGCTTTAATCGATTATTACATTGTTTTATTTCAAACTTAATATTCTAGATCAAATTAATTGATTAAATTGTTGGTTAATCAATTAATTCATTCTTAAAAATTGTTTTAAATATGGTTAATTGAAGAATTTCGAGCAAATCAATGAGATTTTCAAGATTCATTGATAATTAAAATTTGTAAAAAGCATTTACTATAGTGTTTGACTGAGTCAATATTTATCCAAGAACACTTTAGCTGATGTACCCACTGCCCAAAACATGTGATTCTGCACTCAATCAAGGGGACACGGCCAATTAAGACTGAA
The DNA here is from genome assembly GCA_963425845.1 of Sphenostylis stenocarpa. Classification (NCBI taxonomy): domain Eukaryota; kingdom Viridiplantae; phylum Streptophyta; class Magnoliopsida; order Fabales; family Fabaceae; genus Sphenostylis; species Sphenostylis stenocarpa. Next base: position 14,827,173 of record OY731406.1, read on the forward strand.
ATATTGCAAGTCTGTCATTCAGATTTCAAAAATTTAGAATCCGAACTTCTATTCATCAAAGAAAAATCAGGTTCTGCATTTTCAGTTTCTCCTCTTCTTCTCTTTTCTCTTCTCTCGCTCTCATATACTATATCAATCAAATTTCTTCTCAAATCTCTGCTACAAGATGCTTAAAAGATCAAAATCAAGGAAGAAACATAAGGGGAAATCTTCCTCTACTGCTGCTGGTCATGTTGGGGGACACGTTGAAGCATGGTTCAATGGAGACATTGACAAGATGAACAACTTCATTTCTAACTTTAGCCAAAAGCAACTGGTGAGTCCAAACTAAATCTAATTGGTTACTCTGGCTCAGATTTTACAGGGTGTAAGCTTGACAGAAAAAGCACCAGTGGCACTTGTCATCTCCTAGGAAGCAGTCTAATCTCATGGCATAGCAAAAAGCAATCATGTGTTGCTCTTTCTACAGCGGAAGCTGAGTACATTACAGCTGAAAGTTGTTGTGCTCAATCCCTGTGGCTCAAATAACAGTTTGAGGATTATGGTTTAATTCTTAATAAAATCTCTCTTTTATGTGATAATACCAGTGTCATTATGTTAACAAAGAATCCAATTCAGCATTCTAGGACAAAAACATATATAAATTAGACATCATTTCATTAGAGATCATGTTTTAAAAGGTGATTGTGAAATTTTCTTTATAGAAACTGAGAAACAATTAGCTGATATATTCACAAAACCTCTTGCTCGTGATCGATTTTATAAAATCCGAATTGAATTAGGCATCTTAGATGCATCAAACATCATTTAGTCCCCATTTCTAAATGTTTTAATTGATATAAACTAGCTTTAATCGATTAATTTCATTAATAATACTATTGTTTGTACTTGTTTTAATCGATTAAATTTTGATTTAATCGATTAAATGCTCTCAGGATTTCAATGTACATCTGTCATTTCTATTTTAATCGATTAAAATATTATTTACATCAATTAAAATCATTAACATGATCAATTTAATCGATTATGTCCTTTTTTTAATTGATTATTATTATAAAAAGAAAATTAAAGACTTTAGTTAATGGTTGTTTTTGTAATATGCTACTAAAGCAAGGTTCCCTTATCTATACACATATTTATTGTATTCATCACAAATGTGTTAATGAAGGCAAGTTTGAATCAACTTTAATTGGTTATTAAATGAATAATACATTTTCATTAGTATCATGAAATTCTATTCTTTTTCTTTTCTGATTATAATGTTGTTTTTAAAAAAACAATTTTGTTATGCATATTGCTTGTTTTATCCTTCTCTTCCCTATTTTTGATGAAGTCAAATGGGGAGAAATGATTAATTTTTTAAATACTCACTAATCTAGGGGGAGAAATAATTGATATTGAATACTCACTAATCTATATATCCAAGTGACTTCTTCTGCAGATCAAAATCTTTCAAAAAAGTGTTTGATTTCATCAAATAAGGGGAGACTGAAAGTGATGAAGATCTTATTAAATCATTTGATTAAACGAAGATCTTGTTAATTTGATGAAGTCAAAGGCTAATTTGATGAAGTCAAAGGTTACTTGGGTTAAAAGGGTAGAATGATTAGTGAGTCTACATCTATATATAGGTATAATCATTCATATCTCTCTGCTGCATGAGGTTTCATCTTTTGAAAGAATTTGAAAATGGCTCTAAAGATGTTTTTAATCCATTAAAAACCAAAGTAATCGGTTAAATTGTTTTTAGTAAATTGTTTTAACTGATATTATATGAGCTTTATCCATTAAAATGTTCTTAAAATTTACATAACAGATTTAACTGTTAACTGATAGGTTTTCGAAATAATCGATTAAAACATTTTAAAACATTCACTGGAACTGTTTTAATCGATACACTTTCGAATTAATCGATTATTTTCATTAAAAAAGTTTTTGAAAACCTTCTGTCAGTGTTCTAACTGATATAATTTTGAAATAATCGATTAAAATTACTTAAAATGCTTTGAAAAGTGTTCTAGCAGTATTTTAATCAATACAAACTCGAAACAATCGATTAAAATAACTTGAAGTGTTTTGAAAGATGTTCTGCAATATTTTAATCGATGTAAATTCGAAATAATCAATTAAAACAACTTGAAATATTTTGAAAGGTGTTCTGTCAGAATTTTAATCGATATAAAATCGAATTAATCGATTAAAACAATTTAAGGGAATTTCTGCTAACTGTTTTAATCTATTAAAACTGGTTGTTATCGATTAAAATCACTTAGAAAGTTTTATGAAAATATTTGGCAGAATTTTAATCGATTAAATTGTGAATTAATCGATTAAAACAACTTAAGAGATTTTTGTAAAGTGTTTTAATCGATCGAAATGTTGTCGTATCAGTTAAAACAAATCTAGAAAATAATCAAGAATATTTTAACAGATTAAATGAAGTTTTAACAAATTAATTCAAGACTTTTAACAGATTAAAATATTGTTTTAACAGATTAATTAAACCAGCAGTTAGAACAAATCTCTATATAAACAGGATTGTTTCAGTCTTTTAAAATATACCTTTGAGCAATCAATCAAGCAATCATAAGTGAAGTTTTTCAAGAAAGAATCGCGCAAATTTTGTGGTGTTTTTGAAAGTTCTTTCTTGAGACATTTTTGCATTGTTTTTGTGAAGAAACTCATACTGCAAGGACTACATAATCCGGGTTAGATTGTTCTGGTTTCTTCTCTTTCATTTTCTTTCATTCTTTGTTTTCTGTGAGTGCTTGGATTTGTTAGGCACGGTTTCTGTAGCTGGAATTTGGCTGCAAGTTGGTTCAAGAACTAGAAGTTGGTTTCTGGTGAAGGTTTAGGTGCAAGGAATGGAATGGAATTTTGGTTCTTGTGGTAAATTGGGTGTGTGATTGAAATCTGTAATCTGTAAAACATTCAATCTAATCGAACTCAATTGGAATTTGACTGAGAACTGGACGTAACCCTAGGATTGGGTGAATCAGTATAAATCTTGGTTGTATTTCTCTAAACTTTACTCTCTTTAATTCTGTTGCTGCCTTTATTTTAATTGCTTGTTTTACTTGATTCAAGAATTAGTCAGAACTCTTAATCTTTGAAATAGATAATCTGTAAATTGCGAAAATCTTTCAAAGATCAATTCACCTCCTCTTGATCTTGGCCTCTTTTTCTAACAATACATACATCATTCAGTTGCGAACACAACCAAATGAGAAAAGCATTACAGGTACAAATGTTCTAAGCAACCAAGTTGAATTGTTAAACACATAAAGACTACCTGAATGAGTTGATTTTCAGTTAAAGCTGCCAAACTGACAAGGATAGGAAACCGCCCAACAAATTCAGGTATTAAACCGTAGGCAATAAGATCACTACTTTCAACCTGCAAAATAATAATTTCAAAGATGTAAAGATCCAAGTTGAATCTAGTTGTGTAGTAAAAGCCACAATCCTTACGGGACCGCGTCATGAAACTTACAGTTTCTAATAAAGATGATGCAACGGCAGCTTCTGTGACTTTACCGGTCCTCATGTTTGCACGTATAGGTGCCCCAAATCCAATAGAAGAATCGTGATGCCTGAAAGGGAATCAAAAGTTACTAGTTAGATACAGAAACACTTGATACTCCATATTATCACCATCATTACTATTGAATTTTCAGGATTTGTGAACCTTTCTGAGATTGTTTTCTCTAAGTCAACGAAGGCTCCTCCACAAATGAAAAGTATATTCTTTGTGTCAATCTGTGAAGAGACACAGATGTCACAACTGTTAAAATAAAATGAAGACTACAGATGCCTGTTACCCAATATAAAAGGATACCAGAAATTAAATCCAGCCAAGCCAAAGTGCATATATATATATATATATATATATATATATATATATATATATATATATATAAACATAAGAAACTGGAGAATGAAGGAAGAAGAACACAAGAAATCAGTTATGTTCTCTCAAAGGTTTAAAACAGAAAACACTTCAATATTGAAATGTCATTGCACCCTTGTACCAGCACCTTAAATATATCTGATAAGTCCCCATATAAATATACCTAAAATTGTAAGGCACAAAAACTAATATACACATACCTGAATATTGTCACCTCTGGGATGCTTTCGGGCTCCCTTCTCAGGAACATTAACAATCTTGATTGGAAAGATTGCAACATAATCAGTATAAAATGAATTGCTAAAAATACAAAATTAGAAGGGAAAAAAAAAAACAGATGATTTAACTATGCACTAGATTTCAATGTTGATCACATGATAAGAACTAACCGTTCCCTCAAGCATCTTTAGTAATGCCTGCTGAACACCTTCACCAGAAACATCTCTACTGATATTAAGGCTCTCTGCCTGAAATGTAAAGAATAGATGTAGAAAACAGCAGACAAATATTTCGTTTTGAAATTTGCCATATGGGGGGAAATGTACAAACAGAGTGGAACCTTTTTGGTAATCTTGTCAACTTCATCGATGTAAACAATGCCTTGCTGTGCAGCTGCAACATTATAATCTGCAACCTGGAAATAAACTCATGGAATGTTGTTTCAGACTACAGTTTGTTACATAATGTTCATTTATGATACTTTCATAAAATTGCAGCCACTCCACTTGAAAAAATAAGCAATCAAAATTTTAAAGATTAACAAACCATAGAGAAAACCATACTTCCACAAAAACTGAAGGGAGTTGAAGATAGAAGAAAATAATTCCCATTAACAAAGAAGATTTTGCAAAAATGCACATAACAATCAACATTATGTGCGGAAACTCGTCGGACCAGCAACACTCACAATACCGCAAGCAAGGTTAATCTCTTGCCAATTGGGTTATCGAAAACCCATAGTAGGACCTAGAAAAAAATAATAAAAGTACAAGAACTGAAACCTTATGATCTACCAAAGATTGAATCACCTCCTTTTAAACCTAGTTTACATTCAATTTCTCATGGATGAGGCTTTGAAATATGAAAAGGCAAGGAAATGTCATTTTTGCAAATTTACATTTGTGTTCAACTACCAAAACTAATCCCTCATAGATTTCACGTAGAATCGTTGATATTGTTCAATCTATCAAAAGATGCAGTCATCATTCACCAGAGTATTTACCATAAGGAGCTTGTATAATATGGATTCCACATCCTCTCCGACATAACCTGCCTGTTCGAAGGTGACAGTGGGTTAGACAAGTAAGATAAACATGTGGCTTTCACATAAAAAAAAATTAGGATGATAATGTTTTTGAGAAAAGGAAAAAGTCATAACAAACGCAAGAATTCTAATCACAGGAGAAAAGGAAGGAAAATGATTGCCAAAGTATCTTCTGGGCACTTTGAATTCGATAAAAGGAAATGTGTTGGATATATGTCAATTTTTCTGGGATCAGAATTTGCATAAATTGTTCACACCTTTTGAGGACATAAGATTACAGGATGGGAAAATATGCGTCTTTTACACTGAAAGGTTACAACTTATAGAGGACATTTGCAAGTCTTTGAGAAGAATAAGCCGTCCCCATCCTGCTATTTTTTATTTATTTTACTAGACAAAAAAAATCAGAAAACAAGAATAAAACTCACAAACTTGCCTGAGTGAGTGAAGTTGCATCTGCAATAACAAAGGGAACATTTACAAACCGAGCCAAAGTTTTGGCAAGTAATGTTTTCCCTGTCCTTGAAACAGCACCAAAGAGAAACAAGTTACACTAGTTACCAGGAGTAACAAGGCATTAGTGAAATGTTCATAGAAATAAACACATAAAAAACAGAAGTCCACAAACTTGTCCCCCACCCCTACCTACCTCAATTATTAAAAAAAATGATTTCGTGGCAGAATATAGCTATATACCCAAAGGGCTCAGCACAAAATTTTAATATATTGACCCAAATGACTGAGAAACTATGTAGCTGAGAGTCATCTATTCTCCACTCACTCAAACAAATTGTTATTCCAAACTGGAAACGACAGACATCATATCATACACTATAATTTAAACAAAACTAGAAGAATATAAATACTAATCACTCAAACAGAAGGCAAAAACTGATTTACCTGATCCTGTTGGCCCCATTAGAAGGATATTGCTTTTCTCAAGTTCAACTTTATCAATTTCAACAGCCTCAGCCTTCACATTATCATCCGAATCTCCTGCAGGCCTAACAATCCAAATAGTAAGAACAGGTAAAAATCAATTCACACCTACATACAATCAATCAACATAGTATAAAAAATATATATATAAAGTTCAGTAAAGAATAATAACACTAACCACTTGGGAAAAGAAGACTCATTAGATATCCTCTTATAGTGATTATAAACCGCCACAGAAAGCACCTGAAAAATGTAATTGAAGCACAAATAAGAACCACAACAACATCAAAACCCATAGAAACAAAAGTGCCGAAAAAGAAGTGACCAATAAACACCTTCTTGGCCCTCTCTTGTCCAATAACAAATTTGTCGAGCCCTTTGCAAATCTCCTTCGGCGTTGGGAAATTGGTCCCCAAATTGGAGCCACCCCAACACCCTTCTTTCGAATCACCAGAGTTGGGGGCGCCACCGGCGACTTCAAAGTTGGAATTCGCGGGACGAACGACAATCCCGCCGCCGGACCAGACCTCGGGCGGGTCCCCCAAGGAGGCAACAACGTTGTAGCCTCTCGAAATCCCGAAGGCGGCGCGTGGAGGGCAGCGAGTGTTCCCGGCGCGCGTGAAGTTGAAGAACAAGTGCTTGAAGTGGACGAGTGCGAGGGTCGCTGTTTCCCTACAAGGCTTGGATCGAAACGCGAGCATGGTTTGCGTTTGGTGCGGGAGATTGAATTGGACAGTTAAGATGTTTGGGGTGTGGGGAGAATCGAGGAGAGAGAAGAAGACATTGAGTGTGGAAGGAGCAAATTGAGGTTGCCGGAAAGTGATTTGATAATTTTGATGATTATGTTGTTGTGAGTAAAACGCCACGCCACTCTATCGAACTCCCCCAAAATCTTATTCCTTTCACCCCACTAAACAACGTTCTAAGAAAATGAACTGAGAATAACCTTAATAGGTTGACGAAATAGAGTAAGATACGTCTCATGGACTCAATTTTTTAAGGATAAATAAAATAAAATCACCGTTCTTTTAAATATCTCACCAACTTCAAAGATTTTTCTTATCTTCGATTTAGATAAATACTTTGTTTTTTCCGTGTTAGGCATTTTTTTTTTTTGGTAGAGTATTAATAGTAATACTTTCGGTAGAAGTGTTAGGCATGAATTTATGCACACTTAATTCATTTTAAATTTATATCTTACAATGTTGATCGAAACAAAAATTAAATTCAGATATTGATCATGTTAAAAAATGCTTACAACGTCTATAACTCTTTTATGTTTACATTCTAGAAGTATAAAGTAACTACTATGTTTGGGTCCAGCTAACTAGCTCTTTCAGAACATTGATTAAGAAATTTAGAATTTATTTTTTTTAGTGAAAATCATAATAGATGTACATTGATGATATTTATACCATTGAGTATTTCTTATTCTTTAACCGGTTACAGATTTGCCATGAGGAAGGTAAACAACTCCACGTTTAGAAATTAAAGGAAGGAAACACAAGTCACAGAGAAGATTTGGTGATGGACCCTCTTTTTTCTCAGTGTTGCTCTCACGCACCTTTCTTTCTATATTGTTCTATCCTTTTCAGAACCTCGAGTAAATTTTACAAAAAAGTTTAGACCTTTTGGAGGAGGCACAACATTGGGGGCACCCAAGTCCAATTACATGTGCTTCCTTTATAGGTAGGAGTGTGCGATGACAAACCTAACAATAACAATTATGAATTACCATTAAATTTCATTTGCTTATTATATATGCACATGTTATTATCTATATTTTCTCTTCCATCTCCTTTCAGACCAAACAAGTTTACATTTCCCTCCTTTTCTCCTCTTAAAACCAAACTATAAAAAGAAACCTCTCTTTTCATTCCCTCTCCCCTTTGGACCATGCAGGATGAATTATTGGATCATATGCAACGCAACCTCTACTCCAAATCCAATGACCAAATCAAGTACATAACCGAACCGAACACGACGAGTGGAAAATATATCCAATCCATACATACATACAAAATCTCTTGCTCTCGTTTTGATCGATAAAACCCATCCATTTTTATCAAAACATGTTATTCAATCTAAATTTTAATAAATGATTCAGACGTTTTTAAAGAATCAACCAATTCCCCAACGGGGAGAACGAAAAGGGGATTGAGGAGGTCCTCCAATCCTCCAGAAACTGCAGAAAAAGAATGCAAAACGAGAAGCTCCGGTTACATGATTTTCCTTTTAACTAAAGGAGGGATGTATAATGTTCACAGCCTCTAATTAACTCGCAATACAGGAGTACAATGAGCTAGCAGGTATACAAGGAACCAAGAAAGAAGTTGTCCTAGCAAGTATGTTTCGTCTGCAAGGGTAATCATGCATACTGAAAGGCAAATCCGGTGCCAGTGTCGTGAAGGCTAATCTGAGTTTTCTTCACAACAAAACTTGAAGAAAGATAAAGCTTTAACGGTCTCCAGCTTCAAAAATCAATGTGTTAGTTTTACTATCCAAATTTTTTATCTTTCAATCTAAGAAACCAAAATGGGCACAATCTCCTTCCAGAACCGGATTACAAAATGGATATATACAATATAACAAAACAAGTTGCAGCCACAGACTCTTTTCTTCGTTGTAAACTGTCAGCCTTAGTCATCTACTTCCGAATCTGTCACCAGCAGTCAGAACCTAATGGTGCCGTTGATTAAAGAAACATTGCAACGGTGAGTTATGTCACATTTCAAAACTACAAGTTTAAGTCAGATATGGAAAGCTCCCGTTAACTGAAACCACTATGTGAACTTGTTATATAATAAGCTTGCGAGTACATCATTTAACATTTGCATGCATCAGGATTTAGCAAGAGACTCTTTTTGCCATAGTCAACCCCCATTGCTGCCTTTGATATTATTTTAGAATATAATCTCCACTAAACAAATGAAAAGAAATAGCTAACCGATAATTGAAAGATAGTAGCAGAAGACAGTTAAATTAATTTATTGAATTATAAGTGTTTAGTAAAGTTATTTCTTAAAGCAACTAATAAATATAAAATGATAAATATAAACATGCTTATAAGATATTTTTTATAAATTTTAACTTTATTTGATTGGTAAATATATTGAGATAATTATAATTTTAGTGTTTAATTAATTTTAAACTCTTGTAACTTTAATTTGTAGATATAAATTATTTAGTTTTAATTGTTATAATTTCATATTATATATTTTACTATGGATCTTATATTATATCTTAAAATATTGCCAACCAAATTTAAGATAAAATCAATTAAACATACACTAAAATAGATGCCATATTTTCATTATGTTCAGTAATGTAATAGTTAAAACATCTTGAAGTATAATGTTAAAATAATATAACAAATGATATTTTAATGGTAAAAATAAACCATGTAAGAAGGGGGCCAAATCCTGTGTTAAGATGACAATTTACTAGATACTTATAGAGTATGGCATAAAATACAAAAGGCTAGAACCTGACGTTTTGAAAAACACGAAGTAGCATGTAAAAAAACTCATATTACTACAAAAAGTTTGTTTAATAATCACTATTAATAACTTTGAATAAGCTTTTCAGCTAGGACAAGAAACTAGAAGAAGCTCACTGAAAGTTCTTGTCAAAACATAGCCTTAGTAGAAATAACTGAAACTGTTCTAACACAATCAAATTACTTGCGTGAGATCAAAACAACATCTGAATAAATCACCTAGGATTAAAAATTACAGATGGATTACCTGAGTTGCATTTGATGAACTTTGCGCCAAAAACTTAAGATATTCACCCTTCTTTTTGTTGAAATTGGACCTCGTCATGTCCAGCAACGTCTGCTCCCTTTTTAATTCCTCCAGAATCTTTTCTTTCTTCCACCTGACTTCCTTCAACTGTCTCGCAATTTCAATGTTATGGTTATCAAGCTCCATTGATCTTTCCGGCCGGGGGAATCTCAAATCAATATCTTCCCTGCAAATTCCCCAGATTTTTTTATCACGTATATAATGATTCTATTCTTTTGCAAAACAGATTACACCAAACAGCAGTTGAAAATAAAACTTACTTTATTAAGAATAAAAAGGCTCTAAATTGAAAAACATAAAACAGTTCTTCATCCGTGAACACAAAAAAATGTATCAACTCAAGAACCTACAAAAACCTTAAATTCACAAGGTTCTATGACCATACTGTTGAGGTTCCATCTTGTGTGACAACATATGAAGACTTGCATAGTTCATATCATGAGCTTCTATACAAATTCTAGTAAAAGATAGAGATAATTGACATTGATGGACCTCATTATGGATAGCATTATTCTTGTATACTACAGTTGATCCAGCTGAACCTACACTTCAGAAATTGAAAAGTTTTCTGTGGGATACAATTGCGACAAAGATTATTTTCCTGTCAATATCTTGTTTTCTACCTGCCATATAAGTCTCAAAAGATAAAAGAGAGAGAGAGAGAGAGAGAGAGAGATTAAACATCATGTATGACTAAAATTTACCTATTGCCCAAGGTAAATACACCACAACTCCTAACCATTCCTCCATCTAAAGAAAGAGCTCCATCAGTTATGCATGGAAGTGCTTGTATCATTTCAGCCCTTGTCTTATATACTTGTAGACGAGAAAAGAGATTATAAAACAGAGTTTCTCTGAGGCCATAACCATTCGGAGTTACACAAAATAGGTTTGAGCTGTCTACATTAATCATATTCACTGCAAAGCCAAGAAATCCAGCTGGACACTCCCCATTGGGCAATCTTGGGTTTAAAATATCCAACTTCCGTTGTGCATCATCCATCACGTGATTACCAGCATAAGGCCTAACACATACAAAATAAAAAAAAAAATTAAAAATAAAAATAAAAGACTAATTTATCCACAACAACAAATGAAAGGCATAAACACAGAGTCTTGGAGGCCATGCCTCAGAGATTCAAGACATATCACTAGAAATCGACCATCCACAACCCTTCCGATTGAGGCACCTAGCCCATGAAGACCACAACTTTTATTTATGCAGCCGTTCTTTTCATACATTTCAAGTGCTTTAACCCCTTCATAAGTTTTACAAACAATTGCCAGCATAGTCTCCACTCCCAGATACTCTGAGAAAAGCCTGCAATCCAAATAAGTACAGTGAAACTACCTGCATCTGTGCTTACATATTCATAGATAACAGAACAACATAAGCTTTCTCAATAAGTGAGGTTGTTTATATGGATCACACAACATCATCAACTCGGTTAAAAACCAAATCTTCAAAAAAATTAGCAAATAATGAGAAATACATTATTTCTCAATCTGTTTAAAGATAACACCACCAAGGCTGTAGAAAAAACAAGTTAATACAAGTTTGATATAAGTGCACACCTTTACAAGCCACAAAGAAAATTACATTTGCTAAATGTACCTGCTAAGATTGTCATCCTCAACTTTGCCCAGTGTAGCAACAATACCTACAACATCCTTTGTCGTTGTAAGATGAGAAGGCTGAGCTCCATGACGAATCTTCAGCTGGCACAAAACACCAGCAGCAGATTTTTCATGTTGCAATATTTGTTTATCTACTTCCTCATCATTTGTAGAAGGGAGATTGTCCATATCACTAGTTGTGGTCTTACTTAAAAACTCCGATTCCCCAATAGTAACTAAGAATACAAAAAATATAAAAAATAAAAATAAGAGATACTTCAAAGTTTACGGCATCCTAAATAGCAAATGACTACATTGATATATGCGCCTCAAGTATCAGTTAATACAAAGTTTAAGCCGTAATGTAATATGACTAACATCAACAGTTCTGCATTTATAAACAAAAATACTGACGTTTAAATAAACAGATATAAGTAGTGCACCACCATTCAGAACCCTCTAGTGACCAGCCACAATATAACTGAACTGACATTTTACATTGTTATCAACGAATACCTACTTCGTGATTGCATGCAACCATATAAAAACTTACAACATTGATTCAGTCAATGAACCTTACAGAAAAGGATCATAAATATTTTCATTATAAGTATCTTTTTGTCCACCTGCCAAACAGAGAAAAATCCTTAAAATGAACAACATTGTACCTTGCAAATGAAGAATGGAGTCGTCTAATTTGCTTTTTTCAGAGTTTAAGTGATTTAAGTTGTTTTCATGCTGCTTAATTTTTGTCCCTAATGTACGTAGGTCATCTTCCATTTTCTGCAAGTATTACATTGCTATGAAGTAAGTTTGTATAAAGCATCATCAATCAATTGAAACCCAGAAATTAACAGAACAATGCATCTAACAAAATGTAAGATAATACAACTTGTGCAACACAAAAAATTAGGCTGAAATTATTTTATTAATGTGCAATTAGTAGCAGCAAAGAGTCATCCTTTCTGTTCATAAAAACATCACAAAATATAAGCAACCTGGGAGTGGCGCATGATGGATTGTGCTTGTAGAATTTCTCCATTTTGCATTTCCTTTGCATCAACAGTGCCTTCGTGCAAATCCACTTGCATCACCGAAGAAGTCCCTTGGATGGATGGTGCATTTGTGTGAACAGAATGCTGCATAAGTTACGGTAACTAACATTCATAAATACAGGTAATGCTTGCTAACAATGAGAAGTAAACGAATGAGCAATAATCCAGTACTTGATTAGAGAGGAGAATAGGGAGTTTAACTGCATGAAAATATATTGGTTTATGTATGTAAGAGATTTGCAAATAACTTTTTTTTTTGCCCTTGTGCATAAACAGAATTAAGGAACATAATATTCTGTAAATACCATTGTCCTCAGCATTGATTTTGGGTAAACAAACCACTAAATCAAGGAAACTCCAAAGTATACTAGAGGGAATCAGCAATTACAACTTTTGCATCTAGTTTACAAAGACAAGTTAATCAAACCTAAACCAAACATTACTGCAAACACATCATGCCTTGGAGTATTGCTATTTCTATCTTCTCTGTTGTAAAATCATCACAACCAACAATGTGTTACATGACTTTCTACGTCAATTTTGTCCTTTCACCAGTCAGACATAGTAAAATGAATCAGCGATTACAATTTTTGCATCTAGTTTATAAAGACAACAGTAAGGGCTAATCAGACCTAAACCTAAACATTACTGCATACACATGCCTTGGAGTCTTACTATTTCTATATTCTCTGTTGTAAAATCATCACCACCAACAATGCGTTACATGACTTTCTAACTCAAATTTGTCCTTTCATCAATTGGACATACAGGTAGAGGACAAAGCATGTCATGTCCTACGAGACAATGAATTTGGAACAAATGTAGGGCATCTAACCTAAATTGTTAAAGAAGACCAATTCTTCTTGTTTTAAATTCTAAGCTTGCTTCTACGAAGAGGAACAGGTATGAACAATGATAAGGACTCACAAAAATCATGTCGAGTCAACTTCTTAATCCTGTTGTTCGCATGAAGAATATTCATAGTGATAATTATTATCATGGACCCCAAAATTAAACAAGGATCGTGATTGGGCGGCGCAGAACAAAATTGTCCAATCCATAATTCTCTAAACCCTTCCAAAACAGCCTTGAGTGTTGAATGCAGAGAACTAGGAGGTGCATCGACACAAATAGAGTGATTTATTTTGCATGAAAAGAATAGAGTGGAGAATGCAGAGAGAGACTAACCTTTTTGGCAGAAGTGGGAGTGGGTGGTTGATACATGACTGAGCGAGTGAGTGAGAGTGCAGAATGTGAGATTTGAGAATGGAGGAGAAAATGAAACTAACAATATGTCTTCTCTTTCTCTTTCTTCTTCTCTTCTATGCGTTTTCTCAGTTGTACTTATGACTCACTCTACCTACCTATGAACTAAACCACGGTTTTCTTGTTTCAAGTTCCAATTCCAAATGTTCTTATTCAATTTCATTGATTAATTTTTCATTATTTTACAAAAATCATAGTTATGAGTCATTTCTCAACAAATTAAAAACGCGTCAGTGGGACCTTTCTCCTTTTGCTTACTTCACTATTTATTTCATTATGTATCTATTAATATTTATATATAGACTTGATAAATATTAATATAATATTTAACATTATCAATTCTAATATTCATACAAATATGTAAATAAATAAATTGTATACATAAAATGTATATTGACATAATATATATATATATATATATATATATATATATACAAAAGTGAGTTAAATTTGAAAAAATATTCATGTTAAATTTAATGAATGAATATAATATGTAGCCGGATGAATAGAATTTCACAGATTTTAATCCATTTTTATTCCTGTAATTTCAAAAGTGTGCAATTTTCCTTATTACAAACACATTTGATTCTCTAATTTTCTAAAACTATTCCCTTTTTGGACAACGAGTATGTTTTACGAAGTTATTCTCTTTTTCTACTTACAACAACGTATCTTTTAATAAAATTGTTCTATTGTTTTTCACTTGTTTGATGTACTTCTTTTTCTCCATTATATTCTACTATTTTTTAAATATATAAATTATAATAAATATTTTTTAAATTGTAATTAAAAAAACAATTATAATAGAGAATCTTCATTTTATATCATTATAAATAATTACTTTTTTTCTCTTCTGTATTTTATCATTTTAAAATACATAAATCATAATAACTATTTTAAAAAAATATTATACTTTTATTTATTTTTTATCCAATAAAAAACGACTTTGTCAGATAATACTTATTATATATTATTATATATAGTTATAGATAAAATATTAATATTAATGACTAATTATTAAGAATTTAAAAGCTGACTGAGAAGATAAAATAAATTAAATTATGATCCACTTATATGATTTAGGTTTAGTACCTAAGTTTATTATTAATCTATTTTATAGAATAATAATTATTTTTTAAAATAAAAATAATATTATTTTATTATATATATTATAAATTATTTTTTAAAAATTAATTATTCTAAAAATAAAGATTTATTGATTAAAATTAATTATTATTTTATTTTAATAAATCACTAAAAGCTAAAAAATATAATCAAGAATAAATTTAAAATTCTTATTTTATATTAAAATGATATATTTTTTATAATTTATATATTAAATTATTATATTTTAAATAAAAACTAATTTTATTAATATAATTTAAATTTTAAAAATATATTTCAATTTTTATTTTTACTTTTTAATTGATTAATTTAGTATAAATATGTTAATATTTAAAAAAAATCAAATTAAAAATAATCCATTAACCTAATACAAGATCATACTAAATTATAAATTTAACTCATTTTAAAATATACGTCAAATTAAGTCATCCAATTAGGCATGGCAACTGGCAGGGCGGGCGGGGTGGGCGGGTTTTGCCTCCCCGATCCTCGTCCCCGACTTTTTAACCATCTTCGTCCTCGCCTCGATCCCGTCGAGTTAAAAATTAAGTCTTCATCCCCGTTCCCGCTGGGTTTCGGACTCCCGCCCCGCCTCCAAGTGGCGGATCTTGACAATTGATCTTGAGGAGGTCAAATAATATATTATTAATAAATAATAAATAAATATAAAAGGAAAAAAGAAGATGAAAAGGTAAAAAAATAAAATTTTAGATATATACTTAAATATATTAAATGATCATTAAGTTTAAGGGAAACAAAATCATAATGAGAGTTACAAAACTGAGGAAGGGCTGAGAGGATAAAAATGTAAATATACAAGTAAATATATTAAATATTCATTATGTTTGGGAGGCCAAAATCATAAATTATATGGGAGTTACAAAACTTTGGGTCACGTCCCCCTCACCTATATTATTTTTAAAAAGATAATTACATTTATAATAAAATAATTTTATTATGTATTTTTATATATAAATAAATATTTATAATTTATAATTATTATTAATTAAATATAAATTTTAATTTATTATATTTATATTAAAATATATATGTAAAAAATATTTAATTATTTTTTATTTATATATAGAGAGAGAGATAATATTTATAACATTATTATTATTATTCAAATATTTGAATACTTATAACATTATTATTATAATTTTGTATTCAAATATTTAATTATATATATAAGTTAATTTATTTTTAAGTTGTCATCTAAAAATATGAAATATATAGTTTATAAGAAAATATTTAATAAGTTAATTCTTATTTAATTAGTTCGAAGTAATAAAAGTTTAAATTATCAATTTCTTTTAATCCTTTAAAATACAATTATTTTATTAAGATAAAATTTGATATATGATAAATAATAATAATAATAATAATAATAATATAAAAAAATATGACATAATAAAACCTAATAAATATAAATTATAAATAAAATAATATTAGTTATTACTAGGATTTATGTAAAATATTTAGAAAAAGATAAAGAACAAAAATTAATTTATGTTCATCAAATTGATTGAAAAGATAAAAAAATAAATAAATTGATGGAAGAAATTAAGGAAATGTAAAAAATAGAAAGGTAAGAGAGAATAATGTAATAAATTAATTTATATAAAAGATTAAAAAAGATAAAAAAAATTAAAAATGAGTAGAAGAAAAATAAAAATTGGTGAAATATTAAAAATATAACCTTATATGTAATAGAAAAAAAAGAAAATACATTTAAAGTATTAATATTTTAAATTTTAAATTTAAATATAAAGTCGGGCGGGACGGGGTCGGAGTGGGGATTGCATTACCCATCCCCGCCCCGCCCCGGTCCACTCGAGTTTTCCCCGTCAAACTCGGGCGGAGACTGGTCGGTCCCTACAGTGACGGGTTTAATTGTCATCCCTACATCCAATATGATGTAATTAATCAGTAGAACTAAGTTAGGTTGGGTTAAATAACTAATTATTCTAATTATTAGCTTTAGTATTATTAAAGAGAAAGTTATTAATATCTTTTGAAAGTCTCACATTGTTTACCATGTATCATTTGATATGGTTTAAATATATTATGTTACTCCACATATTGCCAATTGGTTTTATGTTGGAACATTAACATGGTATCAGAGTCAAAGCCTAACATCTTTCCGATTATTGTTATGGGTCAAAAGTTGTCCTTTAGTTAGGTCAAAATTACCATTTGCCTGGTCCAGTAGACTTTGTTGGAGGGGCGTGTTGAAAGTCTCACATTGCTTACCTCATATCTAATTGGTTTTATGTTAGAACCTTAATAATATCAATAAATAATATTTTTTTAAACTAATTTAAATAAATTCTATATTAATTTGTTGTCCGACTTAATAATAAAAGAGTGGTTCTACTAACATATCATATTTACACCTCCTATTAAAATATGATAATTTTGAGTTTTCTTTCCACTCAACCACCCTATTATTAATATTTTAAAATTATCTCTTTATAATTAATTACTCATAAATAACTGAAAATTTAAATATTTTTTATATCATATTTCAAAATAATTTAAAATATATTCATAAATTTATCTTCAATATTAATATAATTTGGTTTATATTTAAATAAATACAAATTTAAAATTAAAAAAATATTTAATATATTTAAAAATATTTTAAACTAAGTTAAATATTTTAAAAAATATAAATAAATTATTTAGTTAATTATATATTTTTTATGCTAAAAATTATAGAATTTAATATTTTTAATAAATAATTAACTTTCAAATTTATTTTTCTTATTCATACCCATGGATGTTCATATAATCAATTGTTTTTCATCAATTAATATTGAATTCACATTCAAGTTCTTTAGATATAGACTAAGTTATATTATTATTTTAAATAAAATTTTAAATTATGTTGAGGTATAATTTTTTTCTAAAATTTAATATTTTTTTATTTTAGATAACTTTGTGAGGAAACATTTAAAGAGAGAAAACTGACAAGTAAAATTAAAGCCCATGAGAGAAAAATGTCATAATGAGATAACAATGTCATAATGTAAGAGAGATAAAAACTAAGAAAAAAATAATTTGAAGTAAATACAATAAGTTATGGTGAAGTAAAAATATGACATTTTAGATGACGGTACATGTTAGAATTATTTTATAATATAATTTTTTTCTTAAATTTTTTATTATTAATTATTTTCTCTCCTTATTTTCTTAGACAAAAAGAATTTTTAACTATATTTACTTAAGAATAAAATTAAATATTTTATTATGGGTTTTACAGTTGAATTTTTAAAATATGGTCAGAGTTGTTTATCAAAATAATTTTTTTCTAATTTTAAGTAACTTTCTATATTTTTAAGTAACTAAAATATGATATTCACAATAAAATATTCACTTTTGTTCTTAAACAACTTTTGATAACACCTCCTCTTAAAGATGTCTCTATGTCCCATAAGCAAAAGTGAAGGGAGGGAGATTCGAAGGCTAGAGTAAAAAAATAACTTTTAAAATTTTAATAAAAATATATATTATAATTCCCTTAACAAAATATTTATTTAAACTGACTCTTTTAAAATTAATATTTTGGTTTTGGTATTTTTTATCTGTTTGATAAATAATTTAATGATTTATCTTGATTTATATTTTTAAAGAGATTGTAATTTTTTGTTTAATTTAATCTTAGACTCATAAATTAAAAGGTCAAATTTGGCTTGATTAATAGTTAAAATATATATATATATATATATATATATAATTAATTAAAAAATGTTTAAATATAAATAAAATTTTTAAATTATGTTAATGAATTAATTTTTCATTTTAAATATAATAATTTAATATACAAAATATAAGATAAAATATTCATTTATTTCTAAAATATAGTTTAAAAACTTATTTTTCATTATCATTCTTTATTTTTTATTAATTTAAAATAGTAATTTATTTTAATAATTAAATCATGAACTAAGTAGATGATAAATACTTCCTCCTAAGTTTAGTCTTAAAATAAGTTAATCCTTTTAAACTTGAATTAGAATATATATATATATATATATATATATATATATATATATATATATATATATATTATTCTGTCTACAAAGAGAGTGTTCCGATATCATATTCGAGATATTGTCTGCTTTGGACCTTTTGTTCGTCACTATTTTATTCTTAAAAGGCGCATTAGTGAGTTGAGAGATGAGGGGATATGAATGGAGTCATACTTTACTTTTAAGCCTACGATAAGTCTCAATGTTCCGTATAAAAATGAGAGTGTCATCATCGCATGTTCACTATAACAATATCGTTACGGTCAATTTTGATATCCGAATTATTGTCTAATTTAAAGTTTTCATCCGTCATAGTTTTATTTTTAAAAGACACTTTGGTGAATTAAGAGAGATATTTTTTTTTTTTTTACCTCTCAAACCAAAGAGTTAAATTAAACCTTTACACCCTTGATATTTTTCTTCTTCCTATTCATTAATTTCTTTATTTTTATTTTTTACATCCTCTTTTTTTCTTTCACTTCATCTTAGATACTAAATTCAAATTTAATCAAATAAACTTTTTATTATTTATAGGAAATAAAAATATTTAAGTTATCTATAAATATTATAATTTAATATATTATATATTTTTTAAAAATATTTATTTATTTTTTACAAATATTATTGTTATAATTTAATTAATAAAAAAATAATTAATATATTTTGAATAAATTATTTAATAAATATTTAATATGACTAATCATTATAAATGAATTTTATTATAACTAAATTAAATTATTAAAAAAAAAATAAATTCAACTCGTAAAAATTTAATTAAATAATTATTTAATTTATCATGATAAAATAATTTAAAACTAATTATTTTCTATGATTATAAATAAATTTATTTTATATGATCATAATTTAAAAATATTAATTGATAGTTTTTAAAATTTAATATTAATTTAAAAAAAATATTTTAACATTTTTTATTAAAAAATAATACTTTTATTATAAAAAATAAAATATAAGAAATTAATGATAAAAAATAATAAACTTGTGAAGAGAGAGAAAATAATAGTATAAAATAATAAATAAATATAGTTAAGTAAATAAATTGACATATATTTTATTTGAATGAATTTTTAAATATATTATTTATAATAATGTTTAATCGAATGACATATTATACTCCAATAAAAATACTTAATTTTTTAAATTTAGAGTATCAAATGTGCTATTAAAGTTTATACGACAAAAATTCCATATGAATGAAAGTATGAACTAAAATTTTATTTAAGGTAGTTTTATACATAATTTCACAAGCTTATTATTTAATAAAAAATGTTTTGAAAAAAACTAAAAGGTACATATACATAAATAAGCATAAATCTTAAAAATAAACAATAACGTTGTATTTAATGCTATTTGTATAATTCTTGTCCACATATCCAAATAAATAAAGTTTTTTATTTTCTATAAAATACTATACAATTATGTTTTTTAACTAAAGTCATTAAAAAAAATTATCAAACAAGTCTAAAAACAAAATTTCAAGTGTATATTAATATAATGTATAATCATTTCTATATAATAAAATAATAACCTCTTAATTCTTATCATTAATTATATTTTAAAATTGTAATTTTAATATCAAATTTTAACTATTTTAAAATACTTAATTTGAGAATATATAAAAGGGAAATATTAAAAAATTACTAAATTTAAATTTTTACGTTTTTTTAAGTTGTCAAACTACTCTACAAATTTTATAAAATTACAATTTCTTCTTAAACTACTTATTCATATTTTATTGCAAAAGACTTAAATTTTTCATAACAAATAACGAATTCCTGAAAACTATTCATCCAAATATAACATTAAGTTTTTAAATAAATCTTTCATTTGTTTTTAAAACATACTCAACAAAAACATATATTTTGTTGTTTATTTAAATGAAATACAAATGCGAAATGGAAACAAATTTCATTACGTACATGTTTTGCATTGTCATTTCACACCAATTGTTCAACAACGGAAATCATTAGAAAATGTTTTCATGATGGATTATTTTAATAAAACAAATGTATTGGGAGCATTTGAATAGCAATGACCGGTGTCCATAGCAGGGCCCTTTAAGTAAGTGGTGAACGTTTTCGGGCCATGAAGAAGACGAAAAAAAAAGCCTCATCTTGCACCCAATGCTTTCTTCCTTTTACTCCATATTTATCTCATAATATTTTCTTAATGTAAATAGGTTTAAAAAAAATAGAAAACAATTTAGAATATATTTCAAAAAATATAATCTGAAAATGAGTTTTTATTATATTTTTTGGAACGCATTTTGGGATTGTGTTTTCTAGGAATATAGTATAAAAAATTGATTCTAGAAATTTATGGAATTTTTGGGAATATATTTATGGATTTTATTTTTTTAGATGTATTTTAGATTCAACAAATATAATTTTTATTTTAGATTTTTTTTAAATATATTTATAAAAATATAATCTGAAAATGAGTTTTGAATTGTTATATCAGTAATATATTTAAGAAAAATATAATTTAAAAAAAAGTTTCGAATTAGCTTACCGTTTGAATTGTATTTTCTACAATATATTATAAATTTAACAATCTAGATTATCACAAATATAAATCAAATATGTTTTTTATGAGATTTTTAAATGCAGAATATGATTTAAAATATAAAATCATCAACAAATTAAAAGGTGATGGTTGAATGAAGGTATAAGTGCGGGCATGGAGGTGTGGTGTGTGTGGAAGATGCAATCTGACCAAGAACATTTTTTATATTTTACTAAAAGTAAGTATATTTATATAATTTTTTATATAATCATGTTGATTTTAATAATATTATTACAAAGATTAATTAATTAATTTAATCTAATCCAGTGTATATAAAACTCAATCTCTTTGATTAGAAAATGAGCTTAACTTTAACAAAATAAAAGATGAAGAAAGGTGCATCTCACCAAACTTAATTATAACTATCTCAAGTGCATGCATACCTTTTATCTTGCTCCCCTTCAATGCAAGCAAGGAAGTAAGCTACATCTTCCAAGGCCAAATCCTTTAATGTTAATAAATTTAGCTCCCTTTTCCTTTTCTATCTATCATAACCAGAAAATAACCTCTAAATTGCATTAAGCAATGAACAAAACTTCACATCATGAATACACCGCAACCAGAAGAGAAAAATATATAGCTACTTATTTTGTTTAGCCATGGGCTGAATACGGCCACACGTATACTCTGAAGTTTATAGTTTTAATTTTTTATTGATTAATATATTCGTTTTATTAAAACTAAAAAAAAAATACATAATCTAAAATTTATTATAATTTAATAATCATAATCTTAGTATCAACTTTATTTAAAAATACATTTATTTAGATAAATTTAAAGATGATAAAATGAGTCAAGTTTCACGGATTAACTTACTATCTCATTATAAATATGACATGGATTAATATTTTTAGCCCATCAATCCATCATGACTCGTCTTATTAAAAATGTTAACTTGTCGGCTTAATTTATAGGAAAAAACAAGCCTACCAGCTACCCATTTAATTAATAAAAAAATATTTTTAGTGTAATATAATCAATAACAAAAGCATCATATAAGGGCAAATTTTGTGAAAAGATAATTCAAAAAGTCATATTCTCTTTTCTCAAGCACAAACTTTTTTCTCTTATTTCCTTGTTCATCGTTTCCTCCTTTTTACCTTTTTCATGGTCCTTCAAGGTAAAAATCATATATATCTCATACTTTTTTTTTTCTCTTTTATCCTTGTTACTTGCACTTTTATATGGTTTCATTATTTCTCTTAGTGTTTCTATTGGGTGTTTAAAATTTACAAGTTTTGACGCTATCTATTGGGTGTTTAAAATTTTCAATATAAAAAATAAAAATTTTACAAGTTTTGACGCTATCTATGTATATATATATATATGTTATTATTTATTATTATATAAATTTTATCTTTGATTATTTGAAATTATAATTTATAAAAACAGTATGTTAATTTATATTATTAACTTAAAATATGTATATTAAATTATTGACAAATAAATAAATAAATTTTAAAAAAATAAAATTATAGACCACCGAGTTTATCAATCTATCATTTGACATATTGAACTATAATCTACAACCCATTAGAATATAGCGAGTTAGCTCACCCTATCCTATTTCTTTACAGGTCAAAGATAAAACGAGTCAAAAGGGACGATCAAACCTATTTTGTCATCTAACTAAATTTTATTAAGAGTTTATATAATTATGAGTATCTCAATATTATTGGTTTGAATAAATATTTATGAATAGAATAAGATTTTTGTTATTTATTTTTATTTTTGTTGTCTCTATTACTTTTTTTTTCTTTATTATTATTTCTTTCCCATATAAGTGTAATGCTACGAATCACACATAATATAATTGAATAGGTAAACTCAATTAATAGTATTATAACAGGAAATATGGTAATGAAGATTGAAATAAAAAAAAATCATATATTTCTAGATATTAAAAATAAAGATTGCATATTTATAAAAAAACATTTGTAAATATTAAAATAAAAAGTGGTATATTTATTATTTGATATTAAAACAAAATTATATATATATATATATAATTAATTAAAGAAAAACTGATATATTAAAAAGAAAAACACTTATGAGAACTAAAATAGAAGTAACATATTTACAAGGTGTAGCGTTAATTTTAGTTTTCATGAATCTCGTAATTTTTATTTTAGTCTCATAAATATGTGATATGTTGTTGTTTTGTTTTTAGTATTAATAAATGTGTCATTTATATATATATATATATATATATATATATATATATATATACCCCCTAACAATATATTACTTTTTTTTTTTACTGTGATCAATGTTACACTTAACGGACTAAATTATACGGAAGACTAAAAATTAAAAAAAAATCGATTTTCATAAGGATAAATCAAATTATAATTGATAGAATAAATTTTTTATTTATGTTTATATATAATTTTGAAATTATGAAAACTGAATTTGTTAATCTATGGCATCTTAATATATTTTATGTATAAAAGGTTGTATGGGAGATTTAGTTAAGATCAGAAGTAGCATGGGATAAAGTTTAAAATTTTATCGATTAAATTTAAAAAGTTATAAATAAGAAATATAATTATTTAAATTTTATTTATTATAATTTTTTTTAGATTTTCCATTTTATTTTTTTAGATCAAACCATACTATAATATTCTTAAGATTGGGTGAAACATGTTTAATCTAACAAAGTGTGTAATAAAGTAAGTTTTTCTTTTACCTAATTTTATAGCATTTGCATGTGAAATAGGAGGATTTACATATAAGTTTGATGGTGCATACAAGGATCTTATTAGGTTAAGATGAATATTGATTAGTTAAGAAATATTATAATAATATTTATTTTGTTTATTATATATTTTTTATAAGCAAAATTTGACTTCTTATATACTTGAAAATTGATTGGGTTTCCCCTTGACAAAAGAAATTTAAAGGCGAAGAAAACTAATAATAAATTCTTTAATACTCTATGATAGATTATTTAAATTAAGATGATGAATTGGTCATGTTAATTATTTTATAGAGATTTATTAGTGTAATTGATTATTGTTAGTGTATCTTACATTATTATTAAATGAGTTACTTTAGAGTAATGATGTATAAAAAAAAGTGTAAAATATTAGATATAATAGTTATATTTGAATTAAGCGATAATTCATCACTCAAATAAAATGTACAATAGATATGAAAACTCCTCTTTGATGAATTTTCGAGTCAAGCAAAATAACTATCGTTCAAGCGAAAATGAATTTTAGAGATGAAATTTTCCTATTTTAAAATGTTAAAAATAATGAAATTTTGAATTCTAGGATAATTTCTTTAATATATTTGATATACATATAACTTAGGATGTTAAAATATATGTAATAAATATGAAATTAAGTGTATTAAGTGGTATTATGTATATAAAAAAAATATTTTGTTATAATGTGAGAAATACAATGAGATATTTTCATATTTGTGATGCACATGAAAGTTAACATGAAGATTTTGAATGAACCCACCTAAAAGGTATAAGAAATAGGTCTGATTAAGCTAAAAAATTTGTGACCTAAATTGAATTAGACCTATTTTAACTCGATTTATTTAGGTGATGATATACATGGACTTAGGTTAGGCTAGCCCGTAGACTTATAGGTTAACCAGTTTTATAAGATATTGATTATTTTGAAAATAAATAAAAATAATATTATTTTATTTATTTATATATATATATATTATAAATTAGTTTTATAAGAGTAAATATTAGAATAAATCTTTAATAATCACTTATTTCAATATCTAATAATTAAGATTAAATAATATTTTAAATTAATAAAATACAAAACAAAATAAATAAAGAGTAAGTTTTCAATTCTTATTTCGAGATGAATAGATTTATTATCTTATAATTTATATATTAAATTATTATATCTTAGATAAAAAATAAATTTATTAATAAAATTAAAAATTTTAAAACATATTTTTTTTATTTAAATATTTTTTAATAATTGATATTGATAAAAATATGTTAATATTAAAAAAAACAATCAGGCTAAAATTAGTCCGTTAGTCTAACATAAGATTAGATTAAACTAAAAATTTTGACCAATTTTAAAATATAAGTCAGATTATGTTATCACATTTTTTTTACTTTACTTGTAGTGTCAGATCCGATTGGGTTGTACTCGTCCGTTTTAACAGTTTCAGGGAAAATACTATATTGAAATATATATATATATATATATATATATATATATATATATGGTGTATTTAATTTGAAATTTCAGAGAATATATTATATCTTGACTGATATTAGGTTCAGACAAAAAATTTAGCTTATCACATAAAATAATGTGTTATAATTATGTATCTATGTTTATATATCCACTTAAGAAAGATAATATATATATATATATATATATATATATATATATATATATATATAAAATTCAAATTTAACCTAAGTTTTTTAACTAGAGTTAAATGTTTGTTATATATGTGTCAATGTATGTTTGTAAAATATATTTTACCTTCATTTATTTATTTATTTTACCTTGAGTTTGATTTATTTATTTATAATATGAATATTTTGAGAAACTTATATAAAAGATTTAATTTTTTTATCACTATTCACTAACTTCCCTTATCTTAATTTTTATATGATGCGTGATTAATTTAATTTATTATAACGTATTATTACACATCAACAAAAATATGATATTTTTGAAAAGTATATAAATATTTATGTTTTTGTATAATCTAATTTTATATTTGATGTGATGTTACATTGTACCTAAAATGTTGCAGCTGTAACGTATATAAATATACGATACATATTTAAATATAATTTATATTTAAAGTTCAAATATAATAATATTTGATTATATGAAAATAAATAAATATAATAATATTTTTATAATCTTTAATTATTTCAAAGATACTAGTATAACATAGCTAAATATTTAAAAATATCTTATAATTATGTATGGAAGAGATTTATACATAACACTGGTTAAGATGCATAAAATGACTTTAATATCGTATTTAAAATGAAGAAAAATCCTAAATCAATCATAAAGTGATTGGGAAGAATGAACATTGGTCAATAGAGAATTAATATGGATGGGAGTGATGATAGGAGGACGTAACATCCTGAAGAAGGTCGAAGAGTGAAAACGAAAGCTCATATCAAAGCTCCATCTATGTCTTCCGTTGCCAAATATAGAATCAAATATATACCTTTCTTTTCTCTAATTAAATAATAAAAAAAGCTGTACAAAATAGAATGAGTATAAGAATGTGCAATATAAATGGTATTTACACGTATAATATAATTTAACAGAAACCTTTCATATTATATATAGATAATAGCAAGTATCTTTGAAAGCTTTAGAAACATGTATATAAACACTTGATTCAAACATCTTAAAATTAATCAATTTTAAACGGTTGTCTTTTATAATAGCATAAAAATATAACGATATAATGATTTTGTGAACAAATATCATGTTATTTATCTTAATTATCTAAATATGATTTTATATTTTTATTGATTATTTTGTGAAATACCAATTAGTTTTTAGTTAAATTTATTACAAAATAAGATTTTTTAAAATTTATTGTTTAATCCTGATATGATCCTAGAACTAAGTAAAAAAATGTATAGTCTCACTGACCAATATTTTAAAACAGAACAGTATAGTCTAACTTAAGTTAATGAACCAAATTTACCCTGGTTGATTTTTTTTTAAATATTAAAATATTTATATAAAAATAATTTAAATAAAAATATATTTTTAAAATTTAAATTAAATTAGTTATTATTTTAAATATAATGATTTAATATATAAATTAGAAGTGAATATATCAATTAAATATTAAAATAAGAGTTTAAAATTTACTTATTATTATTATTATTTATTATTTATTAATTTATTAATCTAAAATAAACCATTAAATATTGAAATAATTAATTATTAGAGACTTATTCTTATATTTATTTTTAAAAAGTAAACTTTTTATTAAATTAATTTATAATAAATATATAATTTTTAATAAAATATTTTTTATTTTAAATTTGTTATTAATTTATAAAATAGATTCATCCATTACGAATTAGTCTAACCCATAGGTCATGACTTATAAAGATATACTTAATTCTATTTAAAACACAAATCTTTTTTAACTTAATCTATTTTAGGGTCTCAAAATTTTTTTTTTTCTGTAATAGGTATGCTTTTAATGGAGATACTAATCTTACATCTTCTAATAAAAATAAATTGTAAATTTTTTAATTTTAAATTAATAAAAAAAATTATATTAACTTTATTTACGTCGTTATTAATAATTATCAATGTAGAGATATCAAAGATTGTTTCCCAATTTTTATCATGATTTTTCATTATTATTAATGTCATTTGTTTCCATTTAAAACCGTTTTTAAATTAAAGTTGTCTAATAATATATTTTCAATTTATTTACAAAAACATTTTTTAAAATTTGATTAAAACTGTTATTTGAAAAAAAAGACAAAAATAAATAAATTCTAAGAAAATATTAAATGAGAGACTTTTTTTTCTCTTAATTTGTCTTTTATCTACTAATAGAATAGAAAAGAAAAATAAAGTGATTATAATATTTTTTTAAAACATTATATCTTTTTTATAAAAAGAATATAAGAATAAAATTTATCTTTGATTCATCTTTCCACATAATCTATCTCAAAAAATAATTTGTCTATATCGGTTATAACTTGATAAGAAAAGTTTTATATTTTCTATGTACACATATAGTCTTGATGTTGATATCATCTCTTTCTCAATAGTTTATAATAGAAAATAACTAATAACTATAAAGGTATTTAGTAAAATTAAATTTTTCAAAAATACAAAAATCCTATAAAAGAGGTTATAGTTTAAGTTCTCTTATATATAAGATATTTTGAAACGGTTGTGTACAAAACAAAAATACTCTATACATATTACTAAAAGTAAACATATACAAATAATCGAACGATGTCCGGACAAATAATAATAAATGATAAAAAGATAAATAATATTTTTTTTTAATTTAACACAAATTATGACTTGTTTTGTCAGAAAATATACATTAAAATTATGGAAGTAGAAAATTTAGTCCCCTCCAAACAAAATATAATTATTGGTTTAGATTTTATTATTGACCATAAAAGAATTATTACGACAAAAAAATTATGTTATCATTAGTAATAAAATATTATGTTTCCTATAATAAAAAAAAACTTAGATGTCTCCCACATAATTAACAAAACTTCAGATAAACATAGTCTTACTTTCATAATTAACAAAAATTTATATAAAAAAAAGTAAATGATGATTTACATATTAGCAGTAAAATATAAGTCTAAAAGGCTTGACAGTTATATTTTGGATATTGGTATCCATTAATTTTCACCTACCACCTCATATAATTTCTGTCTCCTTTCTGACTAATCAACAAGGAAAACTAGTTTTAGTTTGCATTTTATTCTGTGTGGCTTTGGCAGATTTTTTATTAAATTTCGTGGGACCAATTGTTGAAGACGCAGAGAGAATGGACATGCCAGCGTACATGACGTGCGATCCAGGGTTCATGCTCGTGACCAGTGACCTACTTCTCAATCACATGAAAGACTACGCAAATAAATAAAATTACATGTTCCTGCATTTTCATCATTTCAACTCACGTGAATTTTTTTAAAATTTTGTAATATTAAACTTTAAGTTCTTAATTAATCATATATTATTTCAATACATATTAATTAGTTTTAGGTTAAAATTTGTTTTATTTAAGACAATCTATTGTGACAGAATTATCCATTTTAAAACTTTTATTTATTATAATTTTATGTTTGAAAGATACATAAATAGATTTAAAAAGAGTGATATATATATGAATTCTGTTAAATATATTATATTATTTTATGTTTTATATATTATTAATTGGTTTTATAATTGAATCTTATCATCATGATATTATAGTAAAAAAAGTTATATTTTTTTATTAGTTATTGTCTTATATTAAAAAGATCTTTATCTGATAGGTTTAATTGGAGGTGTTGAATATTGTGTCGGACCAAAAGTCTCGTATAATTTATTTCAATTAAATTTAAATTATTAAGTTTCTTGATACCTGTGATACTCTATAAGAAAACATCGTGGGTGCACAGATTGTGAGAGCCATGGTTTATCTGGAAAGAGAGGGAACCATTTTCGTTCACTTTGCACAGCACAGTATGATCAGGGTTCAACTATTAGTAGTTTTCAAGCCAAAAGTTATGTGACATTAAGTATAGCTATATACACGCACATGAGTAATCATGCATCAAAATTTTGTTTTTTGATGATGATAAGTGAAAATAATTCTCATATAATATGCCCTCACGCGGTCTATGTCCTTCTATGTATAGTTAGATTGTCAAAATTTATTGTTCTCGTGATAAAGAAGTGATGATTATGTACCATAAGAATAATCATACATATAATCATGTAGAGATTAATTAGGTAGAATTAGAAGTTATTTATAACCACATAGCTATTTGGAAAAAGTTCCATAACTTTTCAAAAACATCACATGACATCCTTTGTTTTTATTTGTTCATGATTATTAATGTTTATCCTTTCAATTTAACACCACATGTGATCAATCTTTTACTTAACCTTTTCTCAAATTGTATAATTTAAAAATCAAATAGTTAAGTTGAATATGATTTTCTAGGTTAGCTTGGCTCTTTGAAAATAAAATTATGTCAATAAACAAGTTTAAATAACTTTTTGGTTATTAATATACGATTGATTGTTTTAGTGTTTAATATTTTTTTTCAAAATTAAATATATGATAAATTGAACATTTTGTTATAAGTCCATTTTGTTACCTGTCTAGTGCTATTACTCACATATCTGTTAAATTTAAATGTGTTATTTAATCTAAAATGTTATCAAGTCTCTTTTATTAGTTATACTAACAAGATTAATCTCTTTTATTTCAAAAAATCACATAAAGGATTGAACATAATAATAATATATAATAAAAATGTAATATTAAAAAAATGTAAAACACATTTTCACAAATTATAAAGTATACCCCATTAAAAAAAATAGATACTCTCAGTAGAAATCACCCATTCATTGGAAATTGAAACTTATTTAAGAAAAAACTCATCTAAAATTAAACTAAATTGTTTCATAAATTACTCATATTATTGTATGATATTATTTAACTAAATAAGTAAATTAATATCACACTATTTGAATTAATTTTACACATAAGGTTAAGTATTTTTACTTCAGTTTTGAGATTGAACTTCTATTAATCCACTCTTATTCAAAATTAATTTGAACACATTTAAATTTTAAAGTGAAGCTCAATAGCATTTTTTATGTTCAAATGATTTTAATATGATTCAATATCTGATTTAAAAAAAAAACACAGTTCTTCAACAATTATATGTTATACTAATCCATTTTTAATAATTAATATTCTGTGTAGCATAATATATTAAAATATATGATTTAAGTTTTATATATTTTTTTTTCATTCTAACATTTAATTATACATAATGTTCCATGACAATATAATTTTTTATCAAAATTTATCAATAATAACTTTATTATTATTATTATTATTATTATTATATTCACATTTGACAGTGCAGTGAGGAAGTTAAATCCAATCTTATTTTCTCTGCTCCTTCAGATTCTCTCTTCTTTCCCACTACAGTGATTAAGGTTGCTACTAATAATGTGTCTCTCTCAATCTCATCTCATTCTCATGTACACACCATCTCTTCTTTATTTCTTCCTCTGAATTTTATTTCTGCATCATCGCACTTTACATTTTCCGTTTCTTCTATCTCAGCTAAATCACCAAACCTCTCATCAATCTCAGAAATGCCAAGTGAACCCCCAACACCAACATTGGCCTCTGCCTCAGCTACGCACCACCTTCTTACATAACATAACACAGTCTCCTAGGATGTTTGTGTTGTTCCAATGAAACTTGGGATGGAAACAATTCAGCTTGTGAGGTTCTGACGTGTCTGAATTTGTAATGCATATGATGATGGTGGAGGTAGCGGCTTAAGAAGCAGATCCTTTCCTCGACCATGGGGAAGAAAGGAGGCAGCTGGTTCTCCTCCGTCAGAAAAGTTTTCAAATCCTCTTCTAAGGGCTCGCCGGTGCCGGAGAAGAAGGTTATACTTTCCCCCTATTCTCACAGAATATTTGCTTCTCACCATTTTTCTTATATTTTAATTTCATTCTCTTTTTCGTTTTCTTGTTTTCCATTCGTCTAAATTGGCTTTTCTGAATCAGGATTTTCCTTTTTCATTGGAGTTCAATAAGCATAACGAAACTCTCGCCTTGCCTTTTCCTTTTTTGTTTTGGAGTCATTACCGGTTCAGTAAATTCTCATTTTTCACGGTTTGAAGATTTCCAAAATCGATTTTAACGTATTCCTTTGAAGATAACGATATTCTTTTTTCGCAATCAAGCCATCATTTTTTTTTAACTTAATTAGATTGAGTAACAATGTTGTATAGAATAATTCTACTATTATCAAGTTACAAACTTTCATGTTGTTGCCTTTTATAACAATGAAAGGCAGAGCATGGATTGATTTTTTTCCTACAACAGTATTTGAAGACTAGTTTAAGGTATAAATTTTCGTATGATGAAATTGCAAGAATGATTCATTCTTCTTAGAGAGAACTTTTTCATCTAATGTTCTAATCTGGTTAACTTTGATGATGATGTGCGCATCAATTACTATAAGATTGTTCTAATTTATTAATCAGTACTTTTAAAACTTAGGTATTAATTAGGTTAGGCATTGCTTCAAATAGAGGATAAATGTGGCATTGTTAAAAGAACACTTGTTAACCTTGAAGGGATTATTTATTCTAAGTTACAAGTGAAGGACTTAATTGTGTATGTCATGTCATTAAAACCGATTCGGCTCCAAGTTATTGAATCAGTCACGAGTCATGATCACGACCTTTTACTCAATCCCCAACAAACCTAGAAGAAAGTAGAAATTGCTTAATTGCAGCATAATTAATGCTATCACTGCGTTCTACCTGACACATTGAAGGTTAATAGCTCCTTCTTATGTATAGTATAGTAAGTGGAATTCTTAGTTGTTGTTGTTGTCTTTTGTGCTTCCACATAAAAAAGATGAGCGACATGGTCCTTAGGACCATCGACCCTATACAGTGTGTAATTATGTGCATATGGTCCCCTATCATGTGAACATGTATCAAATAATTTTACTAGTATTCGTGTCACATAGTTATCATACCACCCAACCCATCACATCGTTCATCTTGATCATCATGTGCTTCCCATGTCAGATCACCATCATGTCAATTAACAAAACACATTCTGTTTGATGCCTTGTTACTCCTTGATTTTCCAAATGATTGCTAATTAGGACTTTATGGATGTTGGGATTTCCTCTTTCAGAAAGACAACAACAAGGAAGAGCAGTGGCAGCATGATGCGCCAGAAGAGGTATCTGTGGAGCATTTTCCTGCAGAGAGTTCTCCAGATATTACCAATGAAGGGAGTACCACGTCAACACCAGTGACTGAAGATAGAAGCCATGCTGTTGCCTTTGCAGCAGCAACTGCTGCCGCGGCTGAAGCGGCGGTGGCAGCTGCTCAAGCAGCCGCTAGAGTTGTGAGGTTGGCAGGATATGGACGCCAATCCAAGGAAGAAAGAGCTGCCATACTCATTCAATCATACTACAGAGGTTACCTTGTATGTCTTTCTTTGTCTTTCTCTCACAAACCATGTAATTATTTCTTGTCTCCTTTGGGTGAAGTTGCTTTTAATTGTTTAATGTCACAGCGCAGCATGTCAGTCCATTGGTTTGGTATGGACCATAGATATTCCACCTACTCCCAAAGTTTTGCAGTTATTTGTATTTATAATGTATGAATGACACTAGTAGTACCATATGATCCCCTTCCTCTACTAACATTGAAGTTCACGTTGATTTATAATTTATAAATGGTGAGCTTATAGGGTCATTAATTAAAATCAGTGTACGGAGCAGCAGAAAACTAAACAGAACACACAGTTAGATTGGGATGGGGTTATCTGCAAGTACAATGTTTATGAATTCTTATGTATATAACTTGATCGTCAGAAATTCTTGCGTGACTAGAATAAGCTCAGAATGGTATTAACTAATAACTATACGATGGTTAAGTTTAGCACATAATTATTTCGTTAATCACTGTGTAACTTTTGATTGATTGTGTCTATGCTTATGCAAATTATTTCCTTGATCATTGCACTAAAAAACGAACAACTAAATAACTTGACACTCGATTAGTTCTTTGAGATTACCCATCCATCCATGACTTGTACGCATAACTCAAGTCATCATTTATTTTTCAACTAACATTAGTATCGTTGCTTCTAGCCTGTCTTTGTCCCTTGCAGCACATTGTAATTGTGTGGTTAAGCGTGTACAATAGTATTCTTTGAATGCCATCCCATTTATGTTTATTAATCAAGACTGAGTAATTGCCTCCCAAGTAAGGTGAATTTGATTTGGTATTGGTTCGGTGTTGAATTCTGCAGGCTCGACGTGCATTGCGGGCTTTGAAGGGATTGGTGAGGCTGCAAGCGCTTGTGAGGGGTCATAATGTGAGAAAGCAAGCGCAGATGACAATGCGATGCATGCATGCATTAGTCCGAGTACAGGCAAGAGTAAGAGCTCGCAGACTCCAGTTGGCTCAAGAGAAGTTTCAGAGAAGAGTTGAGGAACAGGTCCAAAGAGAACTAGAGGAACAAGAACAACCTAAGCTGCTTTTGAGCCCCATCAAAATGTTAGACATGGATGCTTGGGACAGTAGGCACCAAAGTAGTCAACAGATCAAGGAAAATGATTTGAGGAAACATGAAGCTGCAATGAAGAGGGAGAGAGCTCTTGCTTACGCTTTCAACTGCCAGGTATTCATTCATTTTTGTCTTTCCATGCATGCACCAAAATTATGAAGCTGTATCTAAGTTTTTCGATAATTTACCATGATGTCTCTCCACAATATGATAAATCCACGAGTGCTCATTAATTCATAATCCTATGTCCTGTTTCATTGTTGGTTATTTTGTTTGCAGCAGCAGAAGCAATACATGCACATTGACCCAAATGGTGATGATATTGGAAGCTATACCAATGAGCCTGAAAGAGCCCAAATGGATTGGAACTGGTTGGAACGTTGGATGTTATCACAATCACACAACTCAAGGCACTTTGGGCCACGGGAGAACCTTCATAGGACTCTCGCTACAACTACTTCCACCACTGATGACATGTCTGAAGAAAAAACAGTTGAAATGGACATGGCTGCAACTCTGGACTCGGCCCATGCTAATATGGGCCTCATCCACCAAGAATCTTTTGACACAAGCCCAATATCCAATAGGCACCACCAGCGTCACCACAGTGCCGGTGTACCTAGCTATATGGCCCCAACCCAATCTGCAAAGGCCAAGGCTCGAAGTCAAGGACCGTTGAAGCATAGGGGTTCACCTGGGCCTCACTGGAACTCGTCCACGAGGAGAAGTTCTGCTATAGGGCTGGGCTGTGACTCATCTAGCTCCGGTGGGCCTACTGTAGCTCATGTGTTCCCGAGAAGTCCAAGCCCAAAAGTTAATGAGATTCGCCTCCAATCTAGACGGATTTCAAGTGGCAGCCCGGATAATATTTACATTGAGGATTGGGCCCTTCCAATTGGAACCAGTGGTTGGACTTGACTTTATTAATTTATTTATATTTCTAAATATCATAAGAATAGCATGTTTTGTATGGTCTGAAACTTCGGTCGTAGACATGCAATGATGCTATCCAAGGACAGTTTAATATGTCGTGTTGTTGTCGTGTCATGAACAATATCTGAGATTGTATAATCCCTCCCCCTCGTCCTCAAAAACACCCAAAAAGTGAGATTGTAATGTCCAGAAACCCTGTTTTATTTTAAGAAAATGTTGGATTTTGTCTTTTTTTTTTTTTTTTTTTTAAAGCAAATTAATATTTGCACCGGTGTTTTCCTTTTCATTGAAAAATGTACTTTTGCATTTGCTGTGTTGGTGCTTCATAAGGCCATGGGATTAACCATCACAGCGTGAACCACAACCAAAATAGTTGTCTGGTAAAATCTAGAACGACATTTACAATTTTCAAAAAATAAAACAATTTCACTTTTGTTTCTCACCTTATTTTTCCATACACCGCTTGTGCATATATATTTTTTTATCTTGCATCGGGATATAAAGCTTGTGTTTTGTCAGAAAAGTTATTAAATAAATGAATGGATGAGATATATCACATTGAATTAGAAGTAATTAATATCATAAATAAGATTCGATATTAAGTAGTAATAATAAATATTCACATTCTTATTGATTGAACAAGAAAAACTATACAGCTATGAAAAAATGTAAATTATTACAATGATCACCTTCATTATAAATATTTAAAAACTTAGAATTAAACTTCTTAAAATGGCACAAGACCCCATGATGATAAAATATTCACATTTAATTGAAACCAATTCAATAATATAAACATTACACATTCTAACTTCTTACTCTTCTCACATCTAACAGAGTTAGAGATGAAAGAGTCAGAAAAACAAATTTTAAAAATAACTATTAAAATGAAAACTAGTTAAAACATACGTATAGCTAAATCTGATTAAATATGTCCAAAAAGAGAAAAGAAAAGGGGAAAATATCTTTGATCGTTATGGGTTTTGGCGCTTTTTCTGGATCTTACGCTACGATATCTCTTTCCAAATCTAAGTTGCACGTCATGTGAAGTGCGTAGTGTGCAGAACCTCTTTTTGTTGTCTTCTCAGCCACTTTCCTTTTTGGTTCACGATCCCTTCCCTCCTGCGTCAGACTTCTCTTCTCATGGACTCTCTGCAACTCCATCCTCTTCTACTTCTGCATCCACGTGCATCATCACCATCAATAAGGCAACTGCGTTTCCCTTCTCCGTTAATACTAAACTTTAGAAATGTCAACTTGCGATCGTTTTCTGCTCACGCTGGTGACGCTGCTTCACACGACGGGCCCTTCGCTTTCGAAGAAAAAATTATCTCGCACCCCAAAGACGATAGGGCTCTCGTGCTGGCCAGAGAAACCGACGATTTTGGCTATCTCGTTGGCTTTCGCTTGATTCCCGAGTCTGGTTTGATACCTTTCTTTCTTTCATTACTTTTTCATTCCATCTTAAAAAAAGTACTATTTTTACTCGTATTTTCATTCTCATGCACGTGGAAATCTCTCTGGGGTTGTTCTAATTCCGTCAAGTTAGTTAAATTTCCCTGCTTTCTTATTGGATTGAAAATACGGTGTGTTAATGTTATGTTACGATGATAATTGAAGAATAGTGTCGCATCCATCAAGTTTCATTTAGAGGTTGTTATTTTTTGGTCTCAAAGAGTTGTTGAAAGTGTCACACCACAGGTCTTGAAGAGTTTATGAGTGTGCCACACGCAATAGCAAGTAGCGGTGAGGTTGAAAAACCTGGGATTGCGGTTACAGATGAAGCGGAAGCTAAGACTAGAGTGTCCCACAACATTTGTTTTGTGACTGCTGAAGCTGCGCCATATTCCAAGACCGGTGGTCTCGCTGATGTTTGTGGCTCTTTGCCAATAGCTCTGGCGGCTCGCGGGCACCGTGTGATGGTTGTCACGCCAAGATACATTCATGGTACTGCTGAGGATGATAAGTTTGCTGGGGCAGTTGATCTGGACCGATGCACCAAAGTGATGTGCTTTGGAGGTGCTCAAGAAGTTGGCTTTTTCCATGAGTTTAGGGAAGGGGTTGATTGGGTATGAAGTTTAGAATTTTTGGCTTTTGTTTCTATTGAGTTGTTCAAACCATTTGATTTCTTACATCATAGGATCTACTTTGTTTCTTAGTGGATGATACTTGGTGCTGTTACCTTGTTGTTTCAGGTATTTGTGGACCACCCCTCGTTTCATAGACCAGGGAATCCGTATGGAGACAAGTTTGGTACTTTTGGGGATAATCAGGTGTAGTATTGTTGATTGTAGCTTTGATGCTATATTAATATTATACATTCATGAATAATGATAAACTTCTTTCTCATTTGGTTTTACAGTTTCGGTTCACTTTACTTTCCCATGCAGCATGTGAAGCACCATTGGTGCTTTCATTGGGGGGGTTCACATACGGAGAAAAATGTTTATTCCTTGCTAATGATTGGCATGCCAGCCTAGTTCCAGTGTATGCATACCTATCTTTATACACCCTTTTTCCAATCTCTCCCCCCTCCATTTTCTTTCGCAAATGAAGAAATACAATGTGTCTTTTCCCAAGCATATTATTTCTGTCAAAGTTTTTCTTCATTAAAATAAAAGAGCAGATACACTTGCCTTATTAAAGACTATCTTTCTTCCAATGGCTCCCCTAAAGTCATACCTTCAAGAGATTAAGATGTGTCATACTTTAATCCATTCTGTTTTAATTTAAACAAAAAACGATTAAAGGGGTGTTTAAAACTTCATTCAGTCTCATAGAAACTAAAAGCAGTAACTTGAGAAGGTTTGTTCATAGTTGCTCATAGTCACTAAGAACCTTGTTTATATTAAAATATAGCTTATTTTGTCACTCATGGGGTAAAATTATGATTTTTAAACCTAGGGGACTGGGCAATGTAGTTTAAGCATCTTATTGGAGGTGAGTGTAATGTGTCCATTTATTTATAATTAGACTTCATTATGGCATATGGGTTTCACATTTTAAATTTTCCTTTGAAGCTTGTTGTGATTTTTCTAAGATGATATTATTGCCTTAATGAGGATGAGAGTCTTGATTGTGGTGCAGACTTTTGGCAGCCAAGTATCGTCCACATGGAGTATATAAGGATGCACGCAGTATATTAGTGATACATAATATAGCACATCAGGTAAGTTGTTTCATTTTATTTTATTGGAGATATTACTAATAGTAACACAATAACATCATGCTTTAATCTCTCTGTTTCTTGAGATGACATTTCAAGCATCAGCAGCAAAACAAGGGTCTCCATAAGTTCTATTTTATACTTTCGACCCAGATGCCCTCAGCTTGGCTTATTAGTGATCATTAAGTCACATTCTAGAAATTAGACAGATAGATCCAGAAAGGCCTATAATAAAAAGTTCATTGTTAAAAACTGAAATTATTACTTTTACCTTGGCGTGAGAACTTAGTTAATATGTAAAATACCAGTGTGTTGGTTGTTGTCACATTGAAATGAATGATTCGAACATGACTGATTGTGGCTGTGGATGCATATCAAAGATGCTAATCTTTGTAGTGAACCGTCTTGGAAAATAATGTAGTCTTTGATCTGTAATGCTACAAATAAGGTCCATAGTTCTTTGCCAAATATAATGTATATTGATATTAATTCAAGAAGTTTGTAACATAATGTTTAGTCATTTAATATCAGCAAAGAAGCTGATGAAATTATATGTTATGTTAGGGAGTGGAACCTGCAATTACATAATGTTCAGTCATTTAATATCATCAAAGAAGCTGATGAAATTATATGTTAGGGAGTGGAACCTGCAATCACATATGCTAATTTGGGGCTACCTCCAGAATGGTATGGAGCATTAGGATGGGTGTTCCCAACGTGGGCAAGGACGCATGCTCTTGATACAGGTGAAGCTGTCAACTTTCTAAAAGGTGCCATTGTTACAGCTGACCGTATTGTGACAGTAAGCAAGGTCCTAATACTGCAAACTACATATTCTGCATCTTCTATTTTATCGTGTCAAATATTGTGTTTTTCTTTATCAACCAGAAGTTAAAAACCTTACACCACTATGATATCGAAACAAGTTAGCAATATTGCAGAAAACAAGTGCCTTGTATTTACTATGTGATCATATGCAATGCATAAACATTTGCCTCCCTTTTCCAGGGCTATTCCTGGGAGATAACGACTAGTGAAGGTGGATATGGTCTACATGAATTATTAAATAGTCGAAAAAGTATTCTCAATGGTATGTTTTTTTTTTTTTTTTTTTTTCTTATTGCATAAATTTTGAAGCTCATCCAATGAAAGGTTTATTTATGACTGAAATTTTAGAGTTGGTAACATGTGGTTCATACTCCTAAAGTAACATGAATTCTTAGAGAAAGCTATCCCGAGCTTGAGCCAAATAATTATCTTCACTGCAAATTTGTCTCTCCTATGTTTCAGCTGTTATATTTTATACATTTAACCTTGATGTTATTTATTGGACGTTGATAGTTTGACAATAAAAGTAGCTATATTTCAATGTCTTACAAAAACTAATCAACTGGGTGATTGACAAATTTTGCTTTTCTTGTTAAACAGAAACCTCAATTTAACAAGCAATGCATCTCTTTTAGTATTTTTTTTCCTCTGTTGTTAATCAGATCCTGCTTGAAACCTCAAAGCAGTATTTCATGTTTACTGGAGGAAAATAACTGTTGAATTGATTAGAAGACTTTCATATCTGCATATCTATCTGCAATAATTTTTTTCATAGAAAATGCACAGAACTCTGTACAACTTTCAATTTCTGCAATATCACACCTCAGTTTTGATCAATTGCTTTTTGTAGAGTGACCAATTTTAATAGATATTGGTTTCTATATACACACCAAAATTAATGTGTGCTTTGATCATTGGTGTTACGATCATTCAAGCATAACATCATGTTTATTGTTTGGATGGAGAGAGAAAATGGAGAAAAGAATGAAAAGTTATGAAATTTCAAAAATTCTACAGTTTAATTGAAGAAAAGATGGAAAAAAGTTTAGGACGAGCTAAAACTCGAGAAGCAATTTTAAAAAATTTTCTATCGTCCTTTATTTTCATCCTCTCATCCAAACATAGGGTAAGTGTGACATTGGTGACAAATCATTAACATAAAATAGACCAACTGAGGAGAAGGGGCCTATCTACCAAAGGGGGAAAAGGGCAACTCGTAAGGAGAGTTGAATTCGTTTTCCGTATTGCTTTTCCATCAACCTGTATTGTTCAGAAACTTCTTGCAATTCAATTAGGTAATGCATTTGAAGAAAATGCTAATGTTACTTTCGACTTGTCATTGTTGAGTTTTCCTTCATTTGTTTGACAATCTTTTGTCTTGATTTGTGCCATAGAATCTGTTGTAATGATACTGGCCTGTATTTCGAATAGGAATTTGTGTAATCTCCCTCTACTTTATTGTCAGAATATTATCCAAATTTGATTGCACAGATTCATTAATTCGGTAACAAAGGAATCGTTATTTTCCTAAACACCACAAAGTCCAGAAGCTTCTTTCGTCATATTTTTATATTTCTGGTTATGTTTCCTAATGCTTTCAGCTGTACAAGTAGTTGTGGGTCAATGTATGTGAATTTGAAAGCAAAACAAAACTATATTGTCAATTCCTTACTGAATGATTTACCTTGATGCTCAAACTCATAACAATTTTATTATTGACTAGGGATCACAAATGGAATTGATGTCACTGAATGGGACCCGGCTTGTGATAAACATATTGCTTTCAACTACTCTGTTGATGACCTTTCCGGGAAGGTTTTACATTTTCCCTTTTGTCACCCTTCCTTTGTATCTTGTTAGCTGAATTTGTCTTATCGTAATTTTTTGTAATGTACAGCCCAAATGCAAGATTGCTTTGCAGAATGAATTGGGTCTTCCAGTGAGGCCTGATTGTCCATTGGTAAGTTTGTTATCTGCCATGCAAAATTCTTGCTCACTGTTTTTGGTATTGACTGTTTGTTGAAACATGTAGATTGGGTTCATTGGAAGACTGGACTACCAGAAAGGTATTGACTTGATCCGCTTGGCAATGCCAGAGCTCATGGAAGCTGATGTTCAGTTTGTAAGTTATGTTGTATATCTTATCTGTTCTATAAACCCATGTTGTGGAAAATAATTAAATCCATGGAGTGGTGGTATCTAAATGTAGGTTGTTTACTTGGAGAGTATAAAATATATCTTGAGACATTGCAAACTATACCAACTAAAATATTAAACATCTTGATACTTAGCGTAAAAAAATAGGCGATTGAACATTTTTCAAATGCAACCTACTTGTTTCAATAATTTCATTTGAGAGTAGTTGAGGTCCCTTGAATTCTAATTGATAGATGTAATTATAACTTGTGAGTTTTGAGGGATGTGTTGTATGTATGCTTGTGACCACCTATAAGGTTGACAGTCTCTAGTTATTTTTCGCAGGTAATGCTTGGTTCAGGAAACCCTATTTATGAAGACTGGATGAGAGCAACAGAGTCAGCTTATAGAGATAAATTTCGGGGTTGGGTGGGATTCAATGTTCCAATATCTCATAAAATAACTGCGGGGTAATCCAAAAATTTATGAATCCTTTATAGAAAAATTTAAGGTCATTAGAAATTTCCATACTGTATCTACATCAATTATGCTTCTTACTGTACTCCTGGTTGTCAGCTGTGATATATTGTTAATGCCATCTGCATTCGAGCCCTGTGGACTTAACCAGTTGTATGCAATGAGATATGGAACTATACCCGTGGTTCATGAAACCGGGGGCCTAAGAGTAAGTCAAGAAAATATAAGAAATTGACTAGTTCAACATGATTTCTTTGCCTTAATGCCTTTCTCTTTATTCAGGATACTGTTCATAATTTCAATCCATTCACTGAAGAGAGCAAAGATGAAAGCACAGGGTATGTTGTCCACTAGCTTTGATTTTTTATTCTTCAAATATCCATTGCCATATTTCTTAATAAACCTAACATTTCTTTGGTCCAAGTGAGCCAGTTATATCATATTTAAAAAAATAGAAGGTGCATAATAAGCATGGCTCTAATTTAAATTTCTTGCTGTCAAGCAAGGCAGTTAGAGATTTGCTATTGCTTATTACTAAGTATAATACAGTGATTAGAAATAATTTAAATTTGTTAAAGTAATGTAAGTCTAATGCAGTGATCAGATAAACTTTTATAAGTCTGACAAGCCTGGATAAAATGTGATGGCATGTAACTCTTCCAATTACAAATTTACCTTGCTGTAAGAACTGGTTAGGTGGTCACAACTGTGAACTGGAATTGTTATAGGAAAAAAATATATCTAATAAGCAAAAAGCAGGGCCGTTTATTCAAACTTAGTTTTCAACAAGTATAAACTAATAGTTAGCTTTTAAAATATCTACTGATTTGATTCCTGCTATTTTTTTATATGTGACACTGTCAGAGGTAACTTTAACAATCCCAGGACTCAACTAATACAAAATGAATAAGCTCATTATATTTTGTTTGACATTATTTGAACTTCACTTACAGGTGGACGTTTTCGCCACTAACAAAGGAGAGCATGTTAGTGGTAAGCTTGATTTCTTGTCCATTCAAATTCATTGTTTTTATATTATGCATACTTTGATAGCATGTTAATATTTTAATCTAGATGATTCTATGTGTTGTCTCTTGCAAAACAGAAACTGGAGTTGTCTTTTGTCTTGTTGATTATTAAAAAATTGTGTTAAGAAGAGAGGACGAGATACATGAGATGAATTCTGTGTGTTTGACTTAAGCAGCAAAGCATATATTTATATTAGGAGTCATTAATACAAGGGTAATCACACATAATTACAAGAATATACATTTACTGTAATTAACATAAATACATAAATATAGTTCCATTGTCTTCCTTTTCCTGCTGTGTTTGGGGAAGGGGCCTAATATATATTATTTCTATCTAAACCCATATATCCTTGTCTGAGTTTATTGAGGTGCTACCCTCGGTCTACTGACAAATGGCATGCTTGGTCTAGTTT
The DNA here is from genome assembly GCA_963425845.1 of Sphenostylis stenocarpa. Classification (NCBI taxonomy): domain Eukaryota; kingdom Viridiplantae; phylum Streptophyta; class Magnoliopsida; order Fabales; family Fabaceae; genus Sphenostylis; species Sphenostylis stenocarpa. The sequence goes on from OY731406.1 coordinate 14,870,571, forward strand.
ACTATATAGCTGATAAAATGGTTCTTGGTAGGGATCATTAATCTATAATAGGCATTGCTATCATTAGATTGGCTTTCTGAATCTTGAGTCGGCCTCTAGATGTTAAAAATAGACATATCAAGTTACTAAAGCATCAAGAATCTGGACCAATCTCATCCAACCGTCCATACAGTCTAGTGTGAACAAGTTGTGGAACTATTTGCTAACTTTTCTCATTTTGTGATGTTCTGACAACATTGTTTCTCTTCTTTTGTCACCATGATGTTAACTTTTTTACTATTTTGACAGGCTCTAAGATATGCCATTCAAACATATAATGAACACAAGCCTTCTTGGGAGGGATTGATGATAAGGGGTATGACAAAAGATTATACATGGGTAAATGCTGCTACTCAATACGAGCAAATCATTGAGTGGGCATTCATCGACCCTCCCTACTGCTGAAAGCTGACATGAAGTTTGCATAAATGGTCCACGCAAGATTTTCTTTCAATACCAGGCTACTTAGGACGATTATCATGCTTATAGATTAATCTTACTGATACAGAAGGAATACCATAAATTTTTTTAGGAAGAATGATGATATGATAGGGTAAATAAACTCAACTAGAGGCAGTTCTGGAGGAATTTTTTTACAGTGATTGAAACTCCAATTTGTAACCATGCCAATGCTTAATGCTGTTAGAATTTTTTTTACCTTCTTGCTTTTGTCCTGGAAAAGGGTTCGAGAACTGGTCATGTGACACATTGGAATTTATACCATTCGAGAATGTGCATTGATTAGCATTGGTTAAAAGTGAAAAAATTAAGAGAGTTGTGCTATTGCTAGTGACCGACATGATTTGTAAGATGCGTCAATCTTTGTTTTGTGCATGCATCTATTTGGTAACCAGAAACTGACCCACTTTTGCGTTAGAATTGTTTAGGCAACTCCCTGGTGTCCTGCAACATAGTCATTTTTGGAATACTTCTGACTAATTCGTTTGGCAAATAATTCATATGTATTTGGATCCAAAGGGAAAAAAACACCATAAGTTCGGTTTGAACTTGATACCATGTTGAAGTTAAAACTTTGAGATAGATTTGCAAGTCCTCTCATCATGGATGAACTATTTGGCTCATGCTTTTTTATTCAATATGAAACCTTTTATTTTTACTTATATTTCAACCTATATAAAGATATTCAATGAATATGACTCCATTGACAACATGTATTAAGCCTGTGGAGGAAGATGTCATTATGCTAAAACACATTGTTGAAAAAGTGTACAGAATTTTAAGCATGTGTAAGTATTAACTCGAATATTAATCATATAACTAATTAGCATTTCGATGGATTAAAAACTACTCTAACTTACGTTAATAATAATAATAACTAAGAATGCTATATCCAGCTACTCACACAGCTTGAAATTCAGATAATATATTTTATAATTAATTGTTAAATGTTTTATTAAATACTTTGTGACTGTATTTAAATGAAATTTGTTGGAATATAAATTGGTTTTCAAAATTTGGTGTATAAGCTATGTTCTGAGGATGAAAAAGGAATGCATGATAATTTGAAAAGATGATAATTTTAGAAAAGCGATTATGTTCAATCAATGAATGGGGGTGGCAAAATCTGGATCGTTCATTTTGTTGTTTGATAAATTTATATATAAAACAGAGAGATGAGAAAAAAGAAAGCATAAAAAAGGGAAAGAAATTAAGAGAGGAGAGGAGAGGACAAGTTGGTAATTTAGAGGTTAGGAGAAGGACAGTTCGGTTTGCGGTGTGGTTGGGCGCCGTGCGCAGCCAATTCCATCGCATCGCCACGCCTGGCCTCGCCACCCTTTCATTTTCATCAATCACTGTTCCTCATTTTTAGCAACCTCCATGCTCAAACCAAAACCCTAATCTAGCAATCAATTCTCATTCATATTCATTCCATTTCAATGCTATAGAAGAAAGAAAAGGAAAAGCTCTTGATTCAATTAGAAAAACAGGTTCAGAAGAATTGTCATGATTTCGAATCCGGAATTGATCCACTACGCCTGCATTGCTCGATCGGACACCATCTTGGCCCAGCACCAGAGCGAGAAGGAGCCGAACATGGAGGCCCTGGCGGCCCAATGCGTGGCCCAAACCCCGCCCAATCACTCCCTCTTCTCCCACACCGTCAACAGCCGTACCTACACCTTCCTCATCGACCCTCCCTTTGTTTTCTTCGCCATCTCCCACCACACCCTCCTCAAATCCCAAACCCTCCCCTTCCTCCACCGCATCCGATCCTCCTTCCGTAAAACCCTACCCTCCTCCTCCGACAACGTCCACCACGACTTCACCCCTCTCTCGTTTCAGCCCCAATTTCATTCCATCTTCAACGACGCCCTCAGCTTTGATTCCAAAGACCGTAGCCTCAGATCGCAACCCCCCCTCAGCTCTCCCCCTCAGGGCCTCAAGAAGAAGAAGAGACCCAGCGATGCACCCGCCACGCTCGACGTCTCCGACGACGCCGTTTCCCTCTCCCCTCTCAAGCCCCAGCCCCTGCCCCACGACCGCCATGCCAAGGCCAAACACGTGTGGAAAAAACACGTCTGGGTCCTCCTCCTCCTTGATTTGTTCGTCTGCGCCGTCCTTTTCGTCATCTGGTTGTGGGTCTGCAGCGGCTTCAAGTGTATGACCAATTGATCCCACTTTTCATCTCTCAAAAAAAAAAAATTTAAATTACAAAAGGTTCTATTTCTTGTTTTGCTTCGTTTTATTTTTTTTGTTCCCTTCTCTCAGGGATTTTTAGCTTCTTCTTTTTATATTTCTTTTTATTCACACTTGACAAAGTTGCAGACTGCAGGGCATTAGCATGCATGCATACCTGTTATGTATATGTATGTAACTGGGGGTTCTGTTTGTATCTTTCCCTTTTTTGTTTCCACTTTCCATTGGGAATTTCCTTCTTTTTCTTAATGGGAATTGCATATCAATTATGAAGATCATCTTAACTCATCCGGCTATGTTCAATTTTGCAAAATCACATATTCCAGGTGTTGGCTATCATATACTTTTCCTCTTACTTAATTTTGCTGCTACTTTTGCCTCATTTATGATGTTGCTGCGTGTCTCATCGGATTATTTAGTGATTTTGTTATTCCGTTCTGAATTATGATAGATATTATTATTATTATTATTATTATTATTATTATTATTATTATATATGAACGATAGAAATCTGTTTTAGAAATTGCAGAAGAGGGTGCAAGGAGTTTTTGAATCTGTTTTCATTTTTAATCAAATGAAAATCTCAGGTATCCCCACCATTTTAGGAATCTATCATTATCCCAGTTGTCAGAAGGCTAATTATTGTGCAAGATCAGTTCTGCAATTTCTAAAAAGGTTATCAGTTAAAGTTGGTATTTATAACTAGTACAAATTGTAAAAATCTTGAGGGTTAAACTGGTGTTGCGATACTTAGCTTTCATGCCACATTGTCAGATACAGCACCGATAGAGAAATCTTTCTGGTATAAAAACTGCAAGTTTGAGCTTTCCATCGACCAACCCAAATACAATGAGAAAAATTTTAGGTATGCTGTCTTTTTGGGGTCGGTGTGGAGGGACTACGGAATTTGTGTGCTGGCACATTGATGTGGCCAACTATGCACATCTTTTAGGCAATGTTTTCCATTGATTCATGATCCACAAACGGGTTCAGTTTAAGGGTACCATCACATGGGCATCCAACACGTTGCAAGCTTACCGTCTAAAGACAAGACAGGATGAATGCGTGGTTAAATTACTAATTTGATAACAAACTCTTGGAGAAACAAAAACCCTCAATTATTGCGGTAAGTTGACACACTGCCTTTAGATCTAACGAATATTAAATATTACTAGATCAGGCATAACGTAACAGTTTAAAATATCTTGATTCACATTTCCAATAATATATATATATATAAATTACTTTATCCATTCTTTATTGATGGCAAAACGTGTTTTGTTTTTGGCTTATCCCGTTAATGGTGAGATTAGTTGGTTAGTTATAAGTTTTGATTCGGGGAACTGGTTTGTCATATTTTTTATTTTATTTTATTATTTTTAAATTAAATTTTTTAATAAAATTATTATTATTTATAATTTTATATATATATATTTAAGTTAATAATATAAATTAATATATTATTTTAATCAATTATATTTTATAACAATTAAATTAATATTAAATTTATATAATAATAAATATATGTATGTAACACTAAAATTTTATTATATTTTTATTTTTATATATAAAAAATATAGAAGAATGAGTAAGAAAGAGATGATGAGTAAGAACAACGAGAAATTTGTGCTTAAAAAAGAAAAGTGTTTTCCATTAAAAAAGAAAAATATTGAGAAAAGAAAGTATTAAGTAATTATAAATTTTTTTGAATTCTCTTAATAATAAAATATTGAGACTTTATAAATTTTCTTTATTAGATACTAAGATTTTTTAAATTCTTTTTTCATAATTATTTATATTATATATTATTTTTTTGATTATTTGTATTGTATTACAATAAAAAAAATTTATTAATAAAACGAATGATAGGTTTAGTGGATTAAAATAATTCATGAATTGAAATTAATAATTAATTTCATTATAGTATGATGGACATGTGTCATATTTGATGGGAATGTGTCATATGGATTTCTTAATTTTTCTCTTTTTTTTTCTCTTATCTCTCGTCTCTCTCCCCTTCTATATTTCTTTCGTGATTCTCTTTTTCCTTATTCCCTTATCTTTTCTCTTAATTAACAATGATATAAAATTTTGTATTTTTTAAATTATTAAAAAAATATTTAATGTTTATTTTATAGAGCTTAATATTACAATTTCAAATTATATATATACATATATATAATTCTGCACCTAGTAAGATTTAAAATACCTTGTACAACCTTATAATTTGAATTTTTAGAAATTTAAATTGATTTATCCAATAAAAAAACCGAGATAATTTAGCCAAAAATTGATGTATCCAATAAAAAGAATAGTTTAACATTCACTAACGATGTGGATGAGATTGAATTCAACTATGTAGGAAAAAAAAATATTTTATTGATAAGAAGCATGCTAAATATATTTTCAGCATCTCCGTTTGTAACAATCTACGTCTTCAAACTTAGAAAACAGAATATGGTTTACTTGTTTTACCTTCCTATTATCATTAGCGTTACTGTATTGAGAGAAAAAATCACATGCAACTGAGTTTGGTGTTTTTTGAGCCTTTTGTTTGTTGATAGACATAGGTTGGAGAAGAAATGATTGTGTTTGTTTGGAGAATATTAGTGATGAGGGATAGGTTTATTAGTTATTTCTATTATATATATTTTTATTTGTACTCTATTTTTTAACCATTTTATTTCTTATCTATATTTTCGTTTTCTCCAAAATAGATCCATGGTGTAATTACTTTTATTCTTTCTAATTTAAATGGAATTTACTATGTACGTTAACAATTTACAACTTGGATGATTTAAAATATATTCAAAATTCAAAGCATAGTTTCTAACACATTTTTTTTCTTTCTAATCAAGGTATAACCTGAAAATGTAATTCTTTTAAATAATAAATAAATAAATGTTAGAAATGCTCAAATTAAAATGCACAAAAACAAATTGAATATTATGGGCCGTGGGAAAAAAGGCAGCAAAACTAATAATTGTGTTCCTTTATTCAACCACAATATTAAAGCAATAATGAAAAGATAGGAAGAAAAATACGTGTTTTCATCAAAAGAAACAAATAATGTTACATTTCTGAAGTTACGTTTCCTTACACTAAAGGAGACATAAAGAAAAACTTCTTTACTCGTTTTTTATGATTCTTTAAACTTACATTGAATAAATACCATAAATCTTCCTAATACAAGACTTCAATAATATATTCACAGTTTGAGTTCGAGTTATGGAAAATGAATATACAATTACAAAATAATTATATCAAAAGTGATTAACAATTACTTTTAGATATTAATTTTGCATAAAATTAGTGATATTCCACTGATAATATCATAAAAAAAAACATACCAACAACTTTTTCAAAACTTCATGTCGAAGAAAATTTTATTAATATAGTGTTTTGTTTAAAATTATTATTATAGTAGGTGTAATATGATTTATTTTGTCTTTTGAGTGCGCATGAACTTACAAATACAGAAAGGATCAATTATTCAAGATTTTTAATAACATATTACCATTATATGAAATTCTGTAAATTAATTAAAAAACATTAATAAGATTTTAAGATAATTATGATACAATTTACTAAGTTTATAATTGAATAACAATAACAATCTAAATTTATTTTACACTATCACAGAAAAATTATCTTTTTAAATATTTCATTATATTTAATACTAAATAATATATTTTTTATTAAATAATTAGTTATAATATACGTTCATGTTGTAAAAAATACAAATGTTTATTTAATTTGTGTTAAAAATTACTAAAAGCGTATTAAAAAAAGGCAGGACTAAAATACATAATTAAAAGTTATCTATTGTAACATAACTATAATTTCTGTATTACTAGTAAATATTAATATTTTATTGTTTTATAAATTTCATTGATTTTTTTTTATGGTTATTCAACTGACGTTTTAAGTTGTACCTTACATATAATGTTTATTTTTGTTAGATTAAATTGATAATTAAATATGATATTCTTCCTTATGATCAAACATATATATATAATCTCATACTGAAATCATGTTATAAATTAAATGCGAAAGCGTACCTGAATTGACCATAATGACTATATCCTTTGTAGAGCACTTTTGATTTGATCTTATGGTCTTCCACCTGAAGAACACCTGTATTTCCCTATGAATTTTCTCTCTTGATGGGGATAGAAAGAAAAAAACGAGACTGTAACTACGTTCTGTCTGTGTGCTATCAGAAGGGGACCATGACCCTTTATATAATCAAAATTAGGTTAATTACTTAAGTTTTAGTATTTTCAATTTGGCCCCTCATCAAATTAGAAATTACTCTATGGTCTCTACACAATCATATTTTCATGACATATGCCTTTAGCCAAAACTTTAATTTATTCAGATCACTTTATTATTTGGCTTAATAAATAATGACCCTAACACATTTAAATATGTATCATATATATACATGACCCAAAATTTGTCAACAATCTCCCACTGGTCACAAATACATATGTCTTTACAACCTTACAAATGTGTTAGACTTTATGAGCTCAAAATTGTCATTATATTCCTTTAACATATTCCAAAAGTCCTGTTAATTAATCATATTAGGATATAGAATTAAACCAGCTTTTCATTGCATCATCGCAACTAAAACCAACAAGATTACTCATCCTGACATAACCAAATGACATGGATTCATCATGAAATGTGTAGCATGAAAAATTACGTGAAGGTGATCTGTACACGTCTATTTTCAACTGGTCCAAACTTTAACTTATCGAGATCGATACAATAACCTTAATGTACAAAGTGTAATGAATGAACAAGAAAACCGCATATCTATAGATAACCAAATATGTCCAAAAAACAATGTATACATATATAAAATTAAACATAGAACATAAAATATATGAAAATGACTAACTCCCACTAAACCACAAATTCCTCAAATTGTAAAACATCCATGTGAGCAACATGCTCATGAAAGACCTTGAACGGAAGTCCTTTAGTTAGAGGATATGCTATCATGGAGTTTGTCCTTAAGTGTTCTATGGAAATCTGTCCACTTTGTACTTTTTCCTTAACAATACAGCTGATTTATTGTCACAATATAACTTAAGTGGTCTTTCAATGCCTTTCACAATTTGCAGCCCTGTGACAAAAATTTCTCAGCCATATTCCATGATTTGATGTCTCATAGCATGCTACAAATTCTTGACATCCTGTAAAATATGAGTCAGAAAATCCAGCGATCTCTAACTGGTCTGACCTCCTGTATGTGAGCATATAATATTTTGTTCTCTTTAAATATCTTATGACCCTTTTTGCTGCTTTCCAATGGTCTATTCCTGAATTGCTTAAATATCTGCCTAGAACCCCAACTATGTATGTTATGTCTGAACGCGTACATATTTGGGAATACATCAAACTCCCGATAGCTAAAGCATGGAGAATCTGTTGCATTTCCTCAATTTCAAAATTCCTCTTTGGGCACTAATTTAGACTAAACTTGTCTCCCTTAGTAACTGGAGTATCCCCGGCTCATGACGTACAGGTTCTTGAGGATCTTGAGTTTGGTCTTGACGAACAATCAAATCATCTTGAATATGGGGTTTGTCATCAATGTCTTGTGGAGGTTCCGAACTTACTTTATCAAAAGTAACTGTTTGACTCGGTTTTGAATTTATTGTCGATTCTTCCTTCAATACAAAATTCTTAATCTTATTCTTCCCCCCAAACTCAATATCCTCAAAGAACATAACAATTCTCATCTCAAAAAATGTCTTTAATGTGGGATCATAAAATTTATATCCCCTGGCTCTCTCAGAATAACCAATGAAGTAACTACTTACTGTTCGGGAGTCCAATTTTAGTTTAATACCACGAGATTCTGTATTAAGAGTTGCATTATAAGTGACCACAATATCAAGTAAATATAGATTATCATTAGCCAAAAAATGAACCAGTTATAACAATATCTGAATTAAAAGACAAACTGAACTTATTGTTTCTAAATGAACACAAATAACCTAATTTGTCCAAATAAGAAACTGAAACCAAATTCCGTCTAAAAGACGGCACGACAAAAAATGTCTTTTAAATCTAAAATAAAAAACCAGTACATAATAATAATCTAAAATGTTCAATAGTCTCCATCTCCACCAATTTGCCATTTTCAACGTATATTCATCTTTCAGAATTAGTTGACTTCCGGTAGTTTAGGCAACCCTTTCTTTTCATGTCAAACATGATATTTAGCACATTGCTTCTTTACGTGTCCAGTCTTATTGCAAAAGAAACATTTATTTTCTTGAGTTTGTTTCTTTTGTTCTAGACCTTTAGCAGCTTCCTTCTGGACCTTTAGCAGCTTCCTTCTTGGGATCCTCCGATCTCTTTCTTTTGCCTTTAGCCTTAAAGGTGCTTGCAAAATGAGCACTTTCTGTCTTGTCTTGCTTTAACCTTTCTTCTTCTTGTACACAATGTGAAATGAGTTCATTAAGAGACCATTTATCCTTCTGACAGTTGTAAGATACCTTAAACTGATTAAACGTTGCGAGAAGAGAAATCAATATCAAATGAATGAGCAAGTCTTCTGAGAGTTCAAGCTTTAGTGCCTTGAGTTTAAAAACAATATTAGACATGCTCATAATATACTCCCTGATATTTCCTTTGCCCTGATATTTCATGGAGATCAAGTTCTGAAGAAGAGTGCTTGCCTCCGCCTTATCACTTTTTGCAAAGCGCTGCTCAATTTCAGCAAGGAACTCTTTGGCACTTGTGATGTTTTCAGAAACAGTGTCCCTAAACACCTCCGGGATGCCGCACTTAATGATCATTAGACTCATGCGATTTGAGCGATCCCACTTCTCATAATCTCTTTTCTGTTCAGAGGTACTTGAATCCGTAGGAACAAGGGGTTGCTCAGTCTTTAACGCAAGATCCATATCCATGCAGCCAAGAATAATATCAATGTTCTCTTTCCAGTCCTTAAAATTTGTTCCATTGAGGACCGGAACAGAATTTATATTGGCAGATACAGAAGCAATTGTAGCTGAATTAAGAACAAAAGAAATAAATTAATTATGCTCAATTATAAAATTAAATAATTATAAATAAAATATATATTCAAATAATGGTTTAACTCATCTCAAGACACCCAATGCACCATCAATATCAAGTCTTTGGACAGTAATATTAACTGCCAGAGGTATCTTGTTGTAATAATCAAACATTGACAATAAAACACGTCTAACAACAAATCAGTCTTTGGATTGATTTATCATTGACAAAGCAAATCCTTATAATTATCACATGTTTATCATTACAAGTGTATATGCAATTCGGCCAAATATTAATCTTCCTTTGGACCGACTAATACTCGCATGAATATACACAAACACTAACATTTAATATTTTTCACGAACTACCCAATTCAAGAGATGTTACTTTGGTAACTTCTTGACTCAATTTGCTCACAAAAATATTAAACTACCAAACAAATTGAATATATTAATAAGGGTAACCCTAAACCAAATTTATATAATTATTCATTTATCTATGCAAATGGGTCCCCGATAATCTGTGAATGGACTGTGGTCATTTAGACTCCACAACCGAACCGTACCATCCTAACTACCACTGTAAAGAACCTTATCACAAACAGCTAGCGTGGAAACTACATATTTATGGCCAGTCATTGTGCATATCAAAGTTTCATCCTTTAATGACCAAACTTTAATTGTTCTATCTCCACTTCCAGTGTAAAGAGAACGATTTTTGGAAACAGTCAAGGAGTGGATACCACTAAAGCGCCAATCCTTCTTCTCACTCCATTTCCTCAAGGGATCTTGCCTAAAAGGGGCAGCAATTTCCCAAATAAATATGCCCCCTCCACTGTCGCCACTTATGCACAATGGTTCTTCTGCATCTACATAAACTGAAGCCATGATTTTATTCTCGTGTCCTCTAAATGTGTGTAAATGAGAAAAGTCCTGAAAGGACCATACACGGACAGTTTTATCAAATGAGGAGCTAAACAAATAACCCCCCAACAAACCAGAGACAAATTCCTAGTTGTCAACCCGCAAACATAATCCAAACCAGCAACGATAGACTTAAAAGGAACACCCTTCACCACATCACTATCAAAACCACCACCCCAACACACAACAACCCCATTCCTCTGCCTAATGCCACACGTGAAATCCTTTGTCTGAAATCTGATAGCAACATGCAAGACGTAGGCACTGTAGACTATTTGTAGAATCGGTGATGTGGCGGAGGAGATCATCGGTGCCGAAATTCTTGATGTTGATATGGAGCAAGTGGCCGCAACTATAGTTAATTGCGCGGCGGCACATGATGCCTAACTGGAAGTCCATGTCGCCAGAATTGCTCATGTCGATGGTATGCCACAGGAGAGGGTCCTTCAAAATGGAGCGCCACACAGAGCACACGTGCTGGGCGCGCATGAGGGTTTCGATTGCGCCGAGCTTCTGGAAAATGGTACACAACACGTCTCGCGGAAGATCCATCTAGTTTCGTTCTTCACACTCCGCTACTACCGACTTCAATGACGACGACGACTCCATTGAAGAATTGAGAGAGAATTTACCAATTTTCGTTTTACCCTTTCTTGGCCAAATCCTGAATTTGCCTAACCCCTCACTCAAATCTCCAAAAACAAAATTGGTTACAATGCCAACAAACCCAATAACGTCACAAAAAAAAATATATATATATATATATATATATATATATATATATATATATATTTCATGTCACCGAAACCCTCGTGGAAGATTCAAGGTTCTATTGTTTGGTGGTTGTGAAGCGAAGAGTTAATCAGGATATTTAACCCCAAATTTTAATTTAGGGTTTATGAAAATTTAAGATTAGGGTTCTGAATTCTTAAATTTAATTTACGAAATACAAACATGAATTAAGTATGGGTTACTCTGATACCAATTGTTAGGTTAAACTGATAATTAAATATGATCTTCTTCCTTATGATCAAACATATATATATAATCTCATACTGAAATCATGTTATAAACTAAATGCGAAAGCGTACCTGAATTGGCCATAATGACTATATCCTTTGTAGAGCACTTTTGATTTGATCTTATGGTCTTCCACCTGAAGAGCACCTGTATTTCCTTATGAATTTTCTCTCTGATGGGGATAGAAAGAAAAGAACGGGACTGTAACTACGTTCATCTGCTGTGCTCTCGAAGGGGACCATGACCCTTTATATAACCAAAATTAGGTTAATTACTTAAGTTTTAGTATTTTCAATTTGACCCTCATCAAATTAGAAATTACTCTATGGTCTCTACACAATCATATTTTCATGACATATGCCTTTAGCTAAAACTTTAATTTATTCAGATCACTTTATTATTTGGCTTAATAAATAATGACCCTAACACATTTAAATATGTATCATACATGACCCAAAATTTGCCAACAATTTTTACATAAATAAATGTATAATAAATAGTTTTAAACATTAAATTTATATAATAATTAAAATTTATACAAAACAGATATATAAAATATATAAAGTATATTTTAGATTCATAATAAATAAAATATAATATGATATGACGATACTTAAAAAAAAAAGCAATTTACACATAAAAAACAAAGCAAAGAAAATCAAAATAAATATACATTAACAAAATCAATTATACATATAAAAAATTATAAAAGTTTGAGATGGTTGAGAAATTATACTTTTGACTAGTGGTGATAAAAGTACATGCGATTTTTTTTTCAAACTTTTAAATAAAAGACTATTCTATTTATTTTTTTGTGTGACTATTTTCATCTAATTTTTTTTACATACAATGAAGATTATTACGTATTTTAAAAAATAGGCCTCTATATTTAAATTTATAGCATAAATTTGTAGTCTACCAAATGAAAATTGTAATATAAAAAAATAACGTAAATATATTTTTAGTCTATATTAAAAATAAATAGATTAGTTTTGATCATACTTTTTTAATTGAATTTTATGTCTCTAGATTTAAAATTTTTGCTCTATTTCTTAAAATGAAGAGAAGTTTAGTTTTCGACAACGTATTATATCTTTTCATGATTTATATTTCTCTAAAATTTGGATTATCTTAACGTAATACATAATATTAATATTAAAGATTTATAAATTATTTTAAGCTGATAGATGTTGATGTAAATTCCATCTATGACAAACATTCAATGATAGATAAGTCTTTTTTGCTAAATACATAAACATTAAGTAGTTAATGCCTGTCAGAAGGAACTAAAAATAATTTTGTATTTTTTTGGGGATGAAAAGTATTTTTAGGAATAAAAACTAAAACTTATTAATTTCATAGTAATTATATTTAAAAATAAAATATTTATTTTAGAAGAGTATACAAAATTAATAACTCAATCTATTTTATTGATTATTTAATTAGTGGAGGCCGCACGTGTAGTAAGGTGTACCCGTCCACATACAATACAACGGACATAGAACGTCCCCTCTTCCTTTCTCGTTCTCGATCTCTCTCGACTTCTCCTTTTTTCTTAGTAAACTCCTTGCTTCAGAATTGCGAATAACAGAAACAGCAATCGGAGGAAATCCAAATCCCAACGCAGAATGGAGGACTTGCCGTTGCCTGCGCTCTTCGAGCAAGCCCGCAAGATCCACGCCGCCGCCACCGAGTCTGCCGCCGACCAGGTACTCTACTCTCACGCCCCATTTTTTTTTCGTTTCTGATCTCGGTTCTTTATTCGACATGCTTCGTTTATTGGGTTTCAGGAGGTTGTGAGGAAGGGGTGCGAGGCCCTGCATAGGTGCGAGGACATGGTGACTAATCTAGGTTTGTTTTCTTCTAACGAGACCAAAGACGATATCAGCACCGCCAATCTCAAGTACATTCTGGTTCGTACTTCTTCCCATTATTATCTCCCTAACCTAATTTTAACTGTTGCTTCATTCCCCTGATTCTTCTTCTTCTTTTGTATGTTTTAGTTTAGGTATTTTAGGTTTTAATTTACGCGATTGTTTTATGTATTCGGGAAAAATCAATTGAAGCATGAACCTATGAAGGTTGTATTTGTAAGAGTCAAGCAAGCTGTAGTATTTTGGCTAATTGAATGAATTTTCTGGGACAGGCCCGAATCATGTCGAGTTTTTCAAACTCCTAGAGTCGGAGAAATTAAGTACATTGAGAGTGATTAAAAAATCCATCAAAACATGTGGGCTGAGGTTGATTTACTTTACATGTTTTTAGAGTGAAATACAAGCCACTAAGCTTCCTATATAATAACTTTTCATAATATAACAAACTACGATACTTTTTGTTGTTTTCCCCTATCTTTATGAATGAGGTCTACCTTGTCATATAAAAACTATACCCACTCTATGATAAAATATCGATTAACAGTGCCCAAACAGTGCATAAAGTACTTTCCAATGCAACATTCTTCATTGTGAATCATCCTACTCTACTGATCTAAACACATGTTGGAAGATAATTTATGTGTTTAACTGCAACTGATTCGTAGTGAGCGTCTGTTAACAACATGTCCAAAATGGAGGAAAATGATTAGTGAAGTTTCTTTCATTACCATGATTGGAAGTTGAAACTAACTTCTGTTGTGCCTCTTTTTAATGTTCTTGTTTGAACGGTTTGGAATTTGTGTTACATTCTACTATTATAGATAGATGGGCATGCAAGGTATTCTCTGTCTGTTTAGTAATTTAGGATGCTATTTACTCTCTAATAGAATGTAATTGCTTTTTTTGAACTGCACTTGATATTGAAAATATATTTTTTTCTTGTAAAAGCACTCACGTGCCCTGCTCAACTGCTATTCAGCTTCTAGAAAGATTTAGTGGTGGATTTTCTAGTGGAAAAAGTTTCATCATGGGAATGGTTGTCTACACTGTTTCATACTGAGTACTGGCAAATTGGTTAGTATTTAGAAAGAAATCCAATCATGACTATGCATTTCTTCAACTGATTAGTTGAGCCAAGTATAAGAATATGTACAAATGTGCTAAGGCTAGACACATGCACTGCGCATGGGATATTTACTTAATCTGTTTTGACTTCTAACTAGTGCAGATTGTTAAACATAATTGAGCAGTTAATATTGATAGCCTTTTACTATTTTTTTAATTTCATACCATAATTCTCAGGTGCCATTTTATCTTGCGGAGTTGATGGAAAAAATAGTTCAGGATGACAGGTTACAGATTCTAAAGGCTTCCCAGGCAAAATTAAAGGTGAAAGACAATTTATAGAAAGGAAGCGCCAGCCCCTTTTACCAGTGGCCAATTCAACATAATATTTACCAGTCCTTGTTATATTTTGAATATTCATTTTAATCAAAGCTTAGCGATGACATCCTTTTTGTAGGAATTTATCTCATTTTGTGAAGCAATGGAGCTGGTCCCAGAAGAGGAGTTAGAATTTTATATTGAAGGGGCACCAAAAACTGTTGTGGATCAGAGGGCTAGGAAGGTGTTAATTTTGTCTGCATTTATTTTTTCTGTAAGTTTTATAAAATGATTTTATATTTATTTCAGGCACTATAAGTTTGTATCCTCTTGTGCAGATTGCTAGGTTCAAGCGTCAGAGAGCTGCAGAATCAAAGTTATTGGAAATAAAAGAGCGAAAAGAACGGCGTGGACGATCTACTAAAGCAGCTGCCCTGTCCACCCCTGTTGAGGCAGGAGAGGAAGAAGTATTGGATGATGATGGTGAAGAAGAAAGAGAGGTTTGTGTCTGATATGCTATTTATTTTAGTTACACATGTTCTGTTACTACTGCTTTATTGCAGAAAAATGTTTCGTGATTCATTTGCTTCCCACTGGGAAGGCTTAAATTCTACTTACTTCTTCTGAAAACATATGTATGTAGCACTCTTATAAGTTGGCTTTTTGGACCTGTATTGGTCTTATATGTCCTTGACTCTGGCTTATGACTTATGAAATGGTTTTTGGCTGTTTCAAATGGCTGAAAGAATTTGTGTTTGTGATTACAATATTGTGATTGCTGTGAAGTATGAACTATATCTGCTCATTGCACCATTGTTTTTTTTTTTTTTTTTTCAGGCTTGGACCACCACTATATCTTTGGCAATCTGTAAGGTTGGTTTGTCCTTATGTGACAGTTACTGGTTGAAACTTCTATTTCCATTGTTCTCATGATTATCTTGTGCCATATCAATCCAGGCACTAGATTTGCTCGATATGTTGAAGAAAGAGGAAGAGATGCTTTCTGCTGTGAAGGATAGACAATCCAAGGTAGTAAAATGCTTGGTAGTGTGTCACATACTTCTGAAGCACTGTTGTGTTTACCTAGTCAGCAGTGGGCCTGTTGCTACTATTTTACATTGATCTAATTACACTGGAAATATTTATTCTTTTATGAAATGTTGTATAGTTAGTTAAAACTTAAAGAAATGTTATCAAGTAGCTGAAATTGATATTTTATTAACTTCATTAAGACATCATAGCATGTTTCTCAAGCTAATTCTAGAATTCAGGCCAAAATGTGGCATCTACAATTAAATATATTTTAAATTAGATCAGGAAATTGTACATTTTTGCTGACTTAGATTTGATTTTATTTACTATTTGTGATTTTGCCATGTTTTAGGATGGGGATGAGTTCTCTAGGGATGTTCTTGATGAACGTGCCAAGAAAGCAGAAGCTTGGCATCGTGATGCTGCAGTTCGTGCACAGTACACTAAGCCATCGCCACCAATCACATGTGCCACTTTTGCCCAAGATGTTCTAGAAGGAAGAGCGAAGGCTTCACAAGCACACGATCACAAGCACCAACCACTAATATTTGGACCAGCCAGCCTTGTGAATGGAAGCTTAACAACAGAGAGAGAAAGAATGGCGGCTCAGGTCTTCCAACCTAGTCATAGGTGTGCATTTTCCCTTTTGCAATATAATGCATGCAATTCAGCCTGGCTAGTGAAAGGTTTTGGAACGGGGAAATACAAGTGTGTTTTAATGACACAGATCACATCCCAAAAAAAGATGAAATCATTTTTATTTCCTTGTAGTTTTCAGTGTTCTATTGCCCTTGGTTGAGAGAACTAAGTGGGTAGAGTTTTAAAAATTTTATAGGAACATGGTTAAAGCTAGTGATACCTACACTGTGGTTATATTATTTTAGATGCTAAGCTGAATATCTTTTTTTAAAGGATGCCAACTATGAGCATTGAGGAAGCTGGACTAAGAGAAATGGAAATTATGAATAAATGGCAAGAGAGAAATGTTAGACTCATGGAAGAAGCCAATTCATCTTGGCACAATGACAGGAAGTCAAAGCCCGGAGCAGAAGATGATGATGAAGACGACGATGCTGCACAAGATAAAGCAAGGGCTTGGGATGACTGGAAGGATGATAATCCACGAGGTGCAGGAAACAAGAAACTTACCCCTTGTGGGTAGGTAAACTGAGTTCTTCCCTGTCTTGAGAGTAAACAGATTTGGGATAAATGTTTTTAAACAAAATCTCGTAATTTATAGTTGATATACTGGTAATTAGACCAAATTAAGAGTTTATTTGTACCATGACTTCCTTTTATTACATGTGCATATTCTAGGAGTACAAGTAGAGTCTTATTCAATCCTGCCCACTTTTGTTTTCGATTTGCATGCTCTTACTTGCCCACTCTTGTTATTATATCAATCAAACAATATTATTTTTCTCAGAGAATTCTGAATAAAATTTTCATTGTACTAAATTTCTCGAAAGACAATCCCCAGAACAGATCCTTTGCTGTACACAGCAAGAATTTCTCTCCAGCAGAAATGTTAACCATTGATCACATAGAATATATATATATATATATATATATATATATATTTTTTTTTTTTTTGTGTGTGAAGAAGTTTATTTTTTTTTTTTTTTTTAAAGTCTCACATGGTCTGACTTCGTGTTATTTGGTATGGTTTAAATACATGTTAGATTATTTTACTTCCATGTATTGTCAACTAGTTTTATGTTGAAATTTTAACATGGTATCAGAGCCAAAACAAAAACTTAATATATTTCTGGTTATTATCTTGGGTCAAGAGTTGTTCTTTTAAAAGTACTTTATGCTTGGTCCGGTAGGTTTTGTTAGAGAGGGTAGGTTTTGAAAGTCTTATATCACCTATCTCATCTCTTTTGGTATGGATTAAATATATATTAAATTATTTTACATATTATCAATTGATATTAAGATAGAATCTTCTCACTTTTCTGTGGTATGGATTAAATATATATTAAATTATTTTACTCTAACCATTTCGGAAGGGGGTATGATAGTAGGAATTATGAGTGGAAAGTGAGTAAGAGAAATCTTTAAACCATGAATAGCCAAACACCACCACCAGAGTCCGGTCCCGTTAGTCCCGTTGGTCCCGTTCTTTTAAATTCAACTCTTTCTCTTCCCGAAAATATTTCAAAAACTCTTTCCTCTAAAATAGAACATTTTATAGAATATTCCTATATTCCAGAAGATGCTCAGATCTCTGAGACATACAGTCCTCTCCTTAGTCCTTATAATATTTTCAAAAGACAACGATCTACTCTTAAATCCATTACCCGTTTGATTCATACCGAAGACCTCCCGTTAAGGAGTACGTTCAAGCCTCCGAATGGATCAGTGCACCTTAGCATCCACTCGCCGAAGAGCAATATGTAAGTATTGAGATTCCTAAAGAAGCTATTAGGCACCGGCAACCGAAGGATACACCCATCTCCACTATGGAGCAGTTCGACTTGTTCTCTCTCTACACGAAGACGGGGATTACCTGTCTCAGCCAGCAGTTTCTCTTTTAGACTCTAGCTACCTTCACTATGAACATGTCTGTCATTGGCACCGTTCTAACTACTCTTCATGCCGGAAGTGTAGTTCTCACCATCTACCCTAACTTCAACGTTAGTTTAAGAGATCCTACAATCTCCCAGAGATTGAAGGTACAAATCCAGATCACTGGAGCTGAACAAGTAGCTGAAGCCTTATCGGCCACCCTTCATCATCAGATCATATATAGGTTGCAAGATCATGCTATTAATCTTGCCCTACCATCTTGCAAAGATGGAGCACTTTTCGTCTTGGCCAATAACCAAGATGAAACACCTTCTATAGTCCAAATCCCCGTAAATATTTCCGCACAAGAGCTTCAAAAGCTCATTCCTATGCAATGGGTCACCAATTATGAGAAGCTCCATGCTAACCGAAACCCATCCAGCTTACGTAAGCCACTTTCGAAGATCTCGTGGATGGAACCGTCGAACCATCTTCAAGAATTCGAAGAAACTCCTAGTTCCAAGCACCTCCATTTTCCAGTCAATGATGATAATACCCGTAGTCAAAGAAGGAAAAATCCCAATCAACAAGTAGTACGTCCCGATGGTAAACCTATCTTTACCGACAAGATAGGGGGACATTTCATTTGGGATATTGACCCGTAAATGTGCGATTCTGATCGTGGACTCGCTGTGACCACTATGGAGACACTAGCGATGAAGACGACGACTCGAGATGATGATGATGATGATGACTTCAAAGGAGGATCCCGCAAACCTCCATTCTCTCCTTCCAGGAAATTTGAACCTGGAAAAGGCCCATGGATAGGAATCCATCGCCAACCCGAACCAGATCCCCTATGGAAATACAAGCGATATGTCGAAATCCTTGAAGAAGAGGGTCTCCTCTTCCCTAAACAAGAAAAGTGTAGAACCTCTCGCCATACTACCTCGGCTTACTTCTAAAGCTCTTCCCGTTCCATGTATGATGATAAAACCCTCAGCCTATAAGGAAGAATTTCCTCCATTAGAGAGGAACACCGACCCAGTTTCCAAAACAATGACTAAACCTCATGTAGTTTGTCAAGAAATTGGGCCGGATGGGAAGATTAAACCATTAAGTCGAGCGAAGAAGTCCCGAACCGGCGTACGTAAAATGCTCGAGCTCGTAACTCAATCTTACAGAAGATTGACAAAAAGATTGATAAGATCTCCACGCATCTAGAGGAGACCGATGATAAGCTCCAAGCATCTTAACTCTACTTTGAGAAAACACTATAAACAACTCTCCGCGTAAATCTCAAAGTTAGAAGAAGATTGGAAGACCACTGTTTTCGGAGAATTATCTCATGCAAAAGAAAGAGAAATAAGGAGACTCAAAGCTCAAATCCAAGAAATGGATAATTACATTGAAGAAAAGATTAGGCAACAAAATCCAGAGAAACAACCATATACATCCTTGTTCTCTACAACTCCAGCCTATTCTTCTTTTCAAAATCCTCCTCATTACCGACCAAACTCACAAACCACGTGGACATTACCCACAGCTACAGCCTTATAGGGCTAGGTTCAAACCAAGTAGCCTCTAAACCAGATAAAGGAAAGAAGGTGGCTCAACCTTCTTCGAATCATCTTTTGATGATCAACCCTCACCAAAAAGGCCTACTCAAGCAAGAACCATTTGACCCAATCTTTCAAGATTCCCAAGATCCATACTCTCGCTTAACCATAGAACCCTTTCCAACCCCCGCAACTCCGCATACTCCAATAATGCTTGAGGAATCCTCTGAGAACTCAGAAACCGAGATTCATGTTTCTGATGAATCGGAAACTGAAGTCCTTACTTCTGAATCGGAAACAGAAGTCCCTAGTTATGAGGATCTTACACAGATACTCATGACCAATACCTCCAGATCAGAAGTCCGACATGAGCCAATTTACGACCCTCCAGACGAAGAAGCTGACTCAGGTCCCTCAAGGACAAATATGTCATCAAAGACAAATGGTGGACCCTGGTTCACTATTGATGATATTCCTCCCAGCCAATGGAGAGCCGATTAATCGAATTTGGTGCATGGTTAGATACCAAATTAGTCAACAATTCGACTCTTATAAAGTAATTGAGGAATTCTGCCGTAGAATGACCGGAACACTTAAAGGATGGTATCATAACTTGGGAGTAGTCCGACAGTAACCAGCTCCATGAACTGGGCCAAACAGACAGCGAGTACTTGGTGCTTTACATGAAGAATTCATAGGTGACGGATCAATCATCGATAAAAAACTCAGACAAGAGTTTTTCGAAATGAGATGTTGCTCAATAAAAATCAAAGACTTGGAAAAACACTATCAACGAATGAGCAAAAGATTCTATCATCTCAATGGGCTCAATGATCCTAGTTTAAAGAACACCTATGTCGCATCTCTTCCTGCTGAGATCCAACCAGAATTGAACAGGATGGCCATGTCCATTCAGAAAGACTTCACCACTCTGACTATGGGACAAATTCACCGGATGACCTTAGAAGCCGTTGATAAGCTATGCAGACAACATGAGTTCTTCTCGGACATCATGACTCGAAAAGCAAATTTAGCAAAGCTTGTCGAAACCTTATTTGGAGATTAAATGCAAGAAGCCTTGTTCGGGAACCCGCAAGGTGAAGAAAAAGAAAGAAAAACCCATTTTCGTAAAAAAGAAAAAGAATTTAAAATTCTTTAAGAAGAAGAAGTTTAGGGGAAAAGCACAAGATCAACGGTGCTTCATTTGCAAGAAAAAGGGACACTTTTCCAAAAACTCGTCCCCACAGAGCCGACGTGAGCCATCAAGCTCATCTCCACCCTCCAACTTGATGAAAAAGACGATATAGAATCTCCGTATTCCGAACGAGTTCCGCCGACGAAGAAACTGTCTTCGCCCTCAACATCTCCTCCGATGAATCGAATCGAATATTCCGAGGAATTCGAGACCGATACTCGTTCCAAGTATTCTCTTTCCAGGAAACTCACCTCATCAATGTCTCTCCTCCTCAACCTTGTTTAGAAGTTCAAATTCTTCCGTCTAAATATGACAAATCTATCCAAGCCATAGCCTACATTGATACTCGGAGCACGTAAATCCATGATGGATCCCGATATTCTTCCCAAAGAATTTTGGAAGAAAGAAGCCTCCTATTTTGTAGCAATCGACGGAAAAGTCTTCAAGACCGAGTTAATAACTAGAGCTCCAATCGAATTAAATTCTTTCCGAATGCACTCGTTTGGAGTAAAGTTATAGGAAGTAAGCTTCCCAACAAAGACATTTTGATAGGCATGGACATCTTCTCCATGACTAGTAGATTTCAAATACTTCCTAAAGGAATCAAGTTCAAAAGAGAATTCAAGCTTTTTACAGAGATACCAAGACTCTTTTCTCTCTCTGAAGCTCCTCCGAACTTGAAGAGATAAAACAAAAGTTATCCTCTCCGTGTGCCAACAATCATGAAGAATTTTCTCATCCTAAGCCTTTATGGAAGAATTCTGATTTCTTTGTACAATTACCCTTCAAGCTCAACGAAGATGTTAATCCAACCAAAGCTACTCACCCAGGAATGTCTCCCTCGGACCTACAGCTAGCAAGACAAGAATGTCAAGAACTGTTGAAACAAGGCTCGATTGAACCAACCCAATCCAATTGGGCCTGTCAAGCCTTCTATGTAGAAAAGAGGTCCGAAAAAATCGGAGGGAAAAAGAGGTTAGTAATTGACTACAAGCCTCTTAACTCGTTTTCTTAAGGATGATAAATTCCCAATACCCAAAGCTTCATCCTTACCCATCTTGATAAAAGAAGCCCATATCTTTTCTAAGTTCGACCTCAAATCCGGATTTTGGCAATTAGGCATTGACCCACCCGATAGATACAAAACTCGCTTTTTGCATACCCAATGCCCAATACCAATGGAAAGTAATGCCCTTTGGGCTTAAAACAGACTCCATCACTGTTTCAAAAGGCCATGACCAAAATCTTCGAGCCCATATTAGATAGAGCAATTGTCTACATTGATGATATTTTATTGTTCTCACCAAACATGGACTCTCATAAACAGCTATTGGATCAATTTTTTAACATAGCCCATCAACATGGGATAATGCTCTCGAGAAAAAGATCCACCTTGCCCAAGAAGAAATTGACTTTTTAGGAATGCACTTCGATCATGGATCTTATCAGCCTCAACCTCACATTGTCGAAGAACTTCTCAACTTCCCGGATGAAAATCGACCATCAAACAGATCCAACAATTTCTCGGGATAGTCAATTATATCGTGGAATTCATCCCTAATGTTGCAAGAAATACAAGTCCTTTGTCCAAGCTCTTAAAGAAGAATCCACCTCCATGGGGATCGAACAAACCAGAGCTATTAAAGAACTGAAGAAGATAGCTCAAGCTCCTCCTCGCTCCGAAAATTCCAGGCAATGGAAAAAGAATATTGCAGACTGATGCCAGCGATGAATACTGGGGAGCAGTACTCATTGAAGAAGAAAATGGGAAAAGATACTATTGTGGACATGCAAGTGGACAATTCAAAGATGCAGAAAAACATTATCACACCACGTTCAAGGAAGCCTTAGCAGTCAAAAATGGCATAAAAAAGTTCGACTTCCATCTTAGAGGATATCACTTTGAAGTTCAGATGGACAACTCTTCATTCCCGAAGATCTTGGAGTTCAAGAACAAGATGCCTCCTAATCCTCAGATTCTTAGGCTAATGGACTGGTTTTCCAGGTATGATTTTACTGTTAAGCACATTAAAGGAAACCTAAACACAGTTCCAGACTTTTTGTCTAGACCAAAAAAGAATGTCCAATTAATAGTTGACACTTATAGTCTTCCTCTTATCCTTATGGTCAAACCTCTCTCGGATAAAGCCAAAACTCGTCAAAATTTATCCACCCGGTTTAAACCCAACCACACCAACTGATATTCTCCACTATGCCGTAACCGGATATTTTTACTTTTTACATGAAACCCTCATATACAAAGTAATTTCAGACCTCATCGTTCAATCCCGATATTCCCTTTGGGGGAATTTTTGAACTATTCCGTGAACATGGTTGGGACTTTTGTGAGCCTACCCTTTGGACCATTTGGTGCGATACAGTTCAATACTCCATTCCTATTGCATTAAAGGCTCAAACAGCTTACAATATTTTGACACATCCGTATAAAGACAAATTCCTTTTTTGGACATTGCTCGAATGGTTTTCTCCAATACCCTGGTGGAGACAACAGCTTAAGGAGATCATAGACCGTCAAAAGCAGAAAGGAGTTACTGAAGACTCTCTCAAGAATTTGACATCTATCTTCATCATCCACCGTCCATACTTCATGAATCCAGCTGGAACCCTTTGGTCAAAAAATGAAGCTTACCTATGGGCTAGCTTTGACACCTATCCACTTGATAACGATGCTTACGTGCACAACTCGGCGCATCACCTTTGTGAAATAAATCATTATCAACCAAAGCCAGTAGATCCCAACATTGCCGACTCATCCCGAGACCATCCGACACATACCAGTTGAATCAAATCACTCCGGAAGAAGACAAATCCCAAGAGATAAGAAGAGCGAGAGATGAACGTCCCAGATGAAGACTTCCGGAAAGTTGAAGATCTAGCGGAAGATATCAACGAAGATCTGATGGAAGAAATATTAATGCATAAAAAGATGTACCCTTATCGGGACCCATTACATGGAAGCATGACAAGGAGTGAAGCACAACAGATGAACTACTCGTGCTCCACCCGATCTGACTAAAGTAAAGGCTTTAGTTAATGGCTGTCATTCTGACATGCTACTAAAGCAAGATTCCCTTATCTTTACACGTGTCTATTGCGTTTACCGCAAACGTGTTAATGAAGATAAGTCTGGATCAACTTTACTTTCCATGAAGAGATAAGACATCATTTTCGAATCTTATCTTATCTTTGTCCATACGTATGACTTTAAATAAAGTATGAATCATGGTGTTTTTTCCTTTGTAAGGCCATTATGATGTGTGGGCCATAGTTTGAATAATTGACTTCAGATTCCACCTTGTATGATAAGTTTCGGGTCCGAATTTCATTTTAGTTTAGCGAAGCTTTGAATTCCGTGTGTTTGTTTTCGCTATAAATAAGGGATACTTGTAATGTTGAAGGCAGAGTTCAATCAAATGAAATCAATACAAGTTCTCTTTAAAATGCTTTCTCTCTAAGTTTTCTCTTCTCGAAAGCTTGAAGCTTATAATTCTTAGTATCGTTCCCCACTTAGATGCAAGTATGCTCTACACTTGCCTCGAAAGAGGATCCCGTGTATCGAAAGCTTCCGATCTATGAAACCATTTTATTTCAGAGTGCTCTTCTTATAAGAAATATGAACTTGAGTGGGCTTTTAGCCGAGGGATGGCGCCGTTATGCCCGAGTATGTTCATATAGTCTGGATAAGAAGGGGTCTCTGCCCGAAATGGTATCAGAGCCTAACCATTTTCAGAAGGGGGTATGATAGTAGGAATTATGAGTGGAAAGTGAGTAAGAGAAACAAACTCTGCAATTACACCCTCTCTTCTCCCATCCCCAACTATCCTTTCAATATCCTGAACGAAGACTAATATTCTCTCGTCCTATCTCGTCATGATCCTCTATTTCTATTCTTATAACGTTGATTTAACCTGTTCCATATTTTTTTGTCAGATTTAATATTGTTTTCTTTGTTAGAATATATACACTTATTTTCATTAATTATTTTATCATTTTCCACACTTTCCTGATTTTAGTTTAGCAGAATTTCTGATACTAGTTTGTTAATGTTAAAATTGAAATGTATTATGCGTTCGGAACATGTTTGTTAGAGTTTTTGAATTTAGTTTGTCTGGAGGGTTTTAACGTATCTGGAGTCTCTTATTTTTATTGTAATATGGCAATGAAGATATTATCAGTTCTTAAATCACGATTTGAAAAAGTCGATTAACTGTCTTAAGGAAAACGGGATTCACATTGACAATATACTATTGCTTGCCTTTGCTCTTCTTTAGAAATGAGAAAATTTAGGGCACAAAAGTATATGAAGGTTAGAAGAATAAATGGAGAGTAAAATACATATACATAATATATATATATATATATATATATATATATATATATATATATATATATATATATATATATATATATATATATATAAACATAAAATACGTAAAACTACATGTATATTACCCCGTCAGGAATTCCTTTTATCACGTGTATGTTTTTTTTAATAGAATTTAATAGAATTAAAAATTAGACGTAAAATATTATTATGATTATATTTTACAGGAATTAAATTATCCCAACAAATTTTATAAAAACCATTTTAACTCGTATTGAACTGTTTTTTACAAGGATAAAATATATATATTTTACCCTAAGCCAAAATTTGTTCTGACTTGATTGTAGGTTATTCAAGAAAATCCGCTTTGAACAACAGCGAGATGGCAATGAAATTTTTATTGCTATCTATTGGTCTACATATGTGTACAGGAAATGTGTATGCATTCCTCTACAGGTTAATAGAATAATGGTATTTTCAAGTTTTTGCTTCAATAGTTATCTGTTTAATCATTCCTCTACAAGCGTGCACAAAGATTTGCGTATTTTGTTCAATATGCATCAGCATTTATTTTGTTAGTGTACAAGGATATTAGAAAAGGAATGTTAGCTTATACTTTTGCAGTACAATGATTTTAAGATTTTTTAACCGGTGAGGAGTTCTTTTCAACCCAAAATCTGTCTCTAATAAATACAGAGAAGAAAAAATAACCAGAGAAGAGAGAAACAGTTTCTAATAATTCTTCTTCTCTCCTTGGGGAGTTTTGATATGATATGATATGATGAAAAGCTTATTTATATATTTGCACATTCACTCATCACCATGCAATACTGCTACTTTGGTATGAATCGTATCAATTAGCATGGGCCCAATATAAGCATCACCAAAATTTCGAGATCCGTGGTGGGATCAAAGGCTACGATTTTCTTCTTCTAAGATCAATATTTTCTCACACTTCGTTGTCGTACTTATACTCTTGTACTCAGTAAGGTGGTTATATATCACATCAACCTGTAGCCTCTACAATCTCCTTATCTTTGAAGTTTTAATATTAAAATAAAAATAAAAAAATTCTAAAATTAATATATTGGATAATTCGAAGCCATTATTGCGGAGTTCACACTCCAATGACAGATCTTGAGTTTTCGAAATTGCAAAACATTTATAATTTTATATAGAAACTGCATAAAGTTCAATGAGTCATCCTTAGGTCAATAATAAAGGCAAAAGTATGACACAAGATATGATATTAGCTATGAAAAACTATCATTGTCGTTCCTTTTGATTCCAATAAAAATAAATCTTCATGATACTTATGTCTGGCTGACTCTCCTATTAATTATTGAATAATCATTAAAAATCAATTGCTTCAAGTTGGGAAAATGGTTATGACTCAAAAATCAAAATGGAAAATATAATAGTAACTATTTATAATGAATTACATAAAATAAAAAACATATATTAACCATAAAATGCTATAGAAGTTCTGTTTTTACTCAATTGTTTTGCTATGTATTAATATTAATAACATACATGATTCTGACATTGATGATTAATTTAGTTTGTTGTTGTATAGGTTTTGTTTAAAAGGGTGCAGTTTTTACAGATCTCTATTTTGAAAAGGAAACAAGTTAATGAGAAGCATATCCTTCTAGTGCATTTGGGGTTCATGATGACCCTTTAACACCTTTATTGCTTGGAAATGTGTACTGATGGCGACTTATATAGTTTTTGCCCCACAACTATGAAGGATCTGAGATTGTAGAATTGGTGAAGAAGATATTTGAAATTCCTAACTTGTGAAGGTATTATATTTATATGGATGCAAACAATTCGCCAGTAATCGTGGGATTAATTCGCGGATAAGATACATAGGTGGTCCAGGAGAAGTTGTTAATTCGTTTGTTTGTATTGTTGTTTTTAAACCATATACCACCAATCATGACAGGGACCGATTTTTCAAATTGGGTAAACCACGTTACAAAGCAACCCCTACATCTTCTCAACTTGTGTTAGTTGTATACATATACGAAGTAGGGAAATTGAAAAATATATGTTTTGTGTAGCTGCTTTCATGTACTTTCAAATATATACTGCTTGTGCTGGTTTATTTATTTCAATTTTTTATCTCCTTTTTAACCTCTGGGTTTTCAAATTTATTATTATTATTGTGTATTTTGATCATCAATAGACAGGTAAGCAACTCTGATTTTGTTGAATATTCTATACGCCAATTGATTTTGGATATCAATTCTTTTTGTTGCTGATTTTCTCTCTCTTGCAATTAATGGTGACAAGCATCCAGGAATCTAGTGCTTTTGCTTGTTAAAATGGTTAAGGCCTTAGGCAGAGAGAAAGGAGTGTGAACAGTGGGGGGTTGGTGGTGGTAGGAGGAGAAGAAAGGAGAAATTAAAATAAAAGAAAGGGAGGAGCATGTGGGGTTGATATAGGGCAGTGTTTCACTGAAAACCAGGGAGCACAATTCATAGTTTTCTTTCTATTCAGTGTAGAGTAGAAGAGTGCCCTTTTTCAACAGAATGTGCAGTGTTACACGTGTAAGAGGCCATCTTTTATGCATTTCTATGGCCCTCTTTTAGAAGATACCTTTCACATCAGTTACATGAGCGTTGCTGTTTGGTGTGACGGGTGGAGTTAAATTGTCCATTGGGATACTTTTTCCCTAGCTGCAGTTTCTGCTTCACCGGCTTGTTTTTTTTTTCGTGGATGTGAGGTGCAGCAGTGGAAGTGTAAGTTGTTGAATGTTTTTTTAAGGAAACTGTTGCTTTAGTCACATTCTGCACCCATCAATTTCACCGGGTATTGCTGTTCCTCAATTATTGCACTGGCAATGTACTAAGCCTAGTTGGTTCCCAATTATTGAATCATTTTGTGATCTGTTTTCTCAGAAGTGGGTTTGTGCTTTTCCCCATATATGTGGTCTGAATCATGTGAGTTGTAAGGTAATGTGGGACTTCAGTTTGCTGGCTTTTTGTTTTTTAACTTTTGGTTTTCAGTTGCAGAGGTGCCAGAGAATCCGATCTCACAGGAATGGGTGAGAAGGAAATTTCTGTTTTGGATAGAGTTGGGTGTGACAACAAGAGTGACACTGAAAGCATGTATCCCATGTATTTTGGTGTTTCTTGTGCATTCTTTGCGCTCCAGGTCCTCGCAGAAGTACCACAAGTTGAAGTTGAGAGATGGTCTAAAATCCGCGACACCATGCTTCAAGGGAGTGCTCAGCTCTTGGGGTTGGTCGTGTGGAAGCTTCAGAAAGGAATGCCAGTTGGGGGAGAGTGCAGACTCAAATGTGCTGAGAGAGAAATTGAGAATTTGAAGAGGATGAGGCATGAGGATGCCAAGGCCAATGAGAAAGTTGTGGGAATCTTTGCAGCACAAGAGCAAAGCTGGTTAAGTGAAAGGAGGAGACTCCGCCAGCAGATTGGGGCTCTACTGAGTGAGTTGAGAGTTTTTGAGAGAAACAAGGATGCTGCTATCTCTGATTTGAATCAGAAATTGAAGGACATGGAAGCCTTGGTGGAGTCAAGAGACAAGGAGATGGAACAAGAGGAGCAGAAGAGGAAAGAACTAGAAGAAAAACTGAACAAGGTTGAAAGGGATGCTGAAGAAATGAGAGAATCTGCTAGGCGTGAAGCTCAAGAGCATTCTTCTGATCTCAGGAAGCACAAAACTGCCTTCATTGAGCTGGTGTCAAACCAAAGACAGCTCGAGGCTGAACTTGGTCGCCAAGTTAAGCAAGTGGAAGCTACTAAACAAGAACTTGCTTCTGTAGTAGAGAAGAAGGAGGAATCAGATTTGATGGTCCAGAAGTTATCTTTGGAGATGGCAAAGTTTCACAAAGATTTGGAACAGAAGGATAAAATTTTATCAGCTATGTTGAGGAAGTCTAAACTGGACACTGCAGAAAAGCAAATGCTGTTAAAGGAGGTTAAGTTATCAAAAGCTAGGAGGAAGCAAGCTGAGCAGGAGACACAGCGGTGGAAAGCAGTTTCAGAAGGAAAACATGAAAGACATTCCTTAAAAAGCATGTTGGTGAACTTAAGCTCAAGGATGGATGTTTTCCCTAGTGCTAGAGGTATGCAGCATAATTCCACAGGGTCCTCACACATTGAAAATGAACCAGACCAACTTTCCCCCTTTCCTGATCACTATTTGCAGCAAAGAAATGGAGACTTGTGTAAGATTAAATTCTTCAAAGTTATTTTGTATCTGATTTTATTCGTTGTTAGTGTACAGAGTTTCCTTGACCCTTTCTCCTATCATTTGGTGTTCAGCCATTCCTGCTAATGCTAAGCGTTTGGAAGATTGGATGCGAGCTGAGGCAGAAAGGTATGCAACCTTGATTAAACAGAGGCATCATTTAGAGCTAGATGCTTTTGCTGAACAAATGCAACTCAAAGACGAGAAAGTAGAGGCGTTTCGCTGGCAGTTGTTGAGAACAGGGTTAGAAATGAAACAGATGCAGGCACATGTGGAGGGGCTGGTTAAGGATGTGACACAGCTAAGACATGACAAGATGAGATTGGAGACCCTACTGTTGGAGAGAGAAGATGAACTGACTTCCCTGAAAGAGCAATTCGTATCAAAATTGAGGCCCTTAAAAAGTAACTCAAATTTGGCTCCACAATCTTCAGAACTAGCCCAAGATGCTGTCTGGTCAAGAGTCAAGGTTGTCAAGAGAAAACCAGGTGAAAAAGTGCTAGAAATGATGGAAACTTTAGTTGAGGAAGACTGTGAGAAGGAAGTACACTGTCTGCCCGATGATCAGCTTAACAGTGCTAATTTACTGGTTCAATCTCCAGAAAATGAGATCGAAGAAGAAAAAGGTGTTTCTAGGGAGGATAGTCGTACTCCTATGCAAAACCAAAGTCCAAATAAAGTAGACGCTGATGCTTCTGAAAAGATAGCATCTACCAGCCAGACCCCCAGTACAACAAAGCATTCCCTATGGAGGATGGATCTTCATGCTCTTGGAATATCTTACAAGATCAAGAGGCTGAAGCAGCAACTTGTTCTTGTTGAAAGGTTAACAGGAAAGCAAGCCAATGAAGAACAAGCAGAAATTACTGATGATAGCAAAGCTGGTATGAAGGCATACCTGTCCTTGACTACTTTGCTAAACAAACAAGTTGGAAGATATCAGTCCCTCCAAGAGAAGACAGATGATCTTTGCAAACGGATGGTAAGCCTTATTTTTGTACAGTTCTATTATTATTTTTTGGTTGACAATACAGTCCATGGACAGACAGCGTGCTCACAATAATCTTTTTTGTCTATGTGATCTTTTTAATTCCCATTTATGATGTAAAAAAATGGAGAAATGATGCATTAACTGCTATCTAAATTCTAGCGTCCAACCCCATTTGGCATTGCAAAACTGAGCATCAATCAATCATTTCTTGCCCATTATTTCAGCACGGGAATGACCTCTATGCAAACCGTGGAGATGTGAATGGTGCAAGAGCAAAGGAGAAAACTTCAACCCTGGAGCACTTCCTAGAGGAGACATTTCAATTACAGAGGTACATAGTTGCAACTGGACAAAAATGGATGGAAATTCAGTCCAAAATTGTTTCTGGCTTTGTTGGGGTGGCAGAAGAGATGGAGAAAAGTTCAGGCATAGACATGAACAGGTTTGCCGACAGCATTAGAAATCTGTTCCATGAAGTTCAAAGAGGTCTAGAAGTTAGGACATCTAGAATTATAGGAGACCTTGAGGGAACACTAGCTCGTGAAGGAATGACATGTTTGAGAAGGTAACAACGAACTCCTGTGGCATAGATTGGCCTTTATGTGTTTATTTGTCTATACTATACCTATTACTCTAGTTAATAACACAAATTTGTATATGGATCTCACACAAAGATTCCAATGGAATTGAAACTTCCATGATTTTTCCTGTCTCCATAAGTTGACTTGAACCAACTCAGAGACCCACCATATTAAAAGGTGACAGGGCATAGCATACCCCAATCAAGAAACAATCAAACTAAACAATGTATTTTCCTTATCTTAGGGCGTTAAATAATTATTTGTTTTGTTTGTTAGGTTGGATAAATTAATGAAAAGTTTAATGTTCTTTGTTTTATTTCAAAATTTTCATATTCTCATTAATAACATACTCCACCAGATACACCTACCAATAATTATGCCACTGGCACGTCCACTCTCAGAAAGATTAAAAAAAAAATATATATATATATATATATATATATATATATATATATATATATATATATATATATATATTTGCTTGGAGAAATAACAAAAATGGTGAGCCTTTTCACTTTGAATGCACCATATGTGAAATATTGGAATATTATGACTATGATTTATATGATTTTTTTTTTTGAAATATCATTGGTGATGATTAATATTATGACAATGTTTTCTAAATTTAATATAATATTATATAATTAGTTAGTAAGATAAATTTTTTATTCTATTTATATATTTAATTTATGTCAAATTTATAATAGGTTTATTTTTTTTTCTCATTAATTGAAAAGGTAGAAGGAAAGCATAAACTCCTCTAGCTTTGAAATTGGATACGAAAAATAGAAGAAAAGTACAAACACAAAAAGAACAGAAAAAGTGCAAGCACCAATTTTTATTGTCCATACCGTTTAGTGACGGAATTGCTTTTATATTTTGTGCTCATCCATAATATTCAGTTTCGTTTTGGGGTCGTGAAAGTGTGGAAGAGACGTGTTCTCAATACAACTTTATTGGGCCACTGTCGATTGGATGAACCCTAAAAATTATCTTCCTGGACTCGTAAACCACATAACTAAAATATTCGAAGCAATTCGTAATCACTTCAGAAATATTACAATATTTTATTTAGGGTTTAGGATTTATATGATTTAATCAAAGTTATTTCTTGAATACACTAATTCACGAATAAGTAGAATAAAAGTTTCCTTAATAAGTGCTTGGTAGATTATTATTTTTTTCCCTTGTTTTGTCCTGTTTAAGTGGCTTATCACTTCAGCTAAATCTCTCTTTTTTTCTTTATTATCGTTACATACAATGTTTCTCTGTTTTTACTGTGCCACTGCGAAGGAAAAAAAAGCAATAATTATTTTGAGAGGAAAGAAAAAAAAAACAGAGAATTTAAGGTAGTGGGTGTTTTCAAATTTTTATAATTTGTATTTCATTTTTTTTATTTTAAAAAACCAGTTTTAACGATGAATTTTTAAAAATTATTTTAAACAAAAAAACATGACATAATGATCAGAAATCATGTAAAATTGAAAAATAATTTTGATAATTTTATAAAAATAAAAATAAGTGAATTAATTTAATTATTAAATAAAACATTGATACTTATTAATAAAAAGCTATAAAAGAAACATCTTTCATCAATAAAAAACAAAAATATTTTTTAAGAATTATTTAATACAACAATTATTAAATAACTTTATAACTTTTAACATTAAAAATTATTTTTAAAAACAATAAATAAAGAGTTTCTTATTCTCCTCACCAACTCTCTGATTATAATTTAGCTACTTTCATATTTTGATTAGAGTACAAAACTTTCTGGTGAGTAATATATGAATGAGATAAAGAAATAAATCCTTAAACGTATATTTTACTTTTTACGTGATGAATCATCATATTCATAATTTTCATTAATAATAAAAAAATTAGAATAAATTAAAAAATTGTATTTCTAATATTCAACCAGTGAGATATATGTTCGTAGTGTACTTGTTCGGTTATCTAATATATAAATAAAATAAAATAAACTCAATTTTAAATATATTAAACTGTATTCTTTTATACTCTTAATTTATTATAAAGTCTATCAATAAAATACTTATTAAATTTTCGTAAAAGTTAACGTATTTATTGAACTATTAACAATACTAATCTTATATCAGTTAAAAAAATAACTCTTATAAGTTGTGTCATTAAATAACTACTAATTAATTTATATGAGTATTTCGACAATAAAAATTAAGTTTTTAATATTATTATTTAAATTTAACTATTTTTATGTTCTCGATAAATGGATATTTAATGTTTGAAAATAATAATAATAATATTAATAACATCTATAAATAGTCTTTTAAAATACTTAAAAATAATTCACGATATGTTAAGAATTAATATTTATGAGTTTTTAATTGTTTAGAACAATAATAATTTATAAAAATAATATTTAAAACGCGAGAATTAACTTTGATAATATTATTATAATAAATACAGTTTCAAACTATGACAATCTTAGATCATATTAAATATTATTGTATCCAAATAATTTAAATTTGTGGCATAAGAAGTTTTCAAATCATATAACCATTGATGCATATATATCCAGAGCAGCATGAGATTGGAAGAGAGTGGAGACGATGAGGTTGGTTGTCATCATGAGCATGAATCAATAGGCATGTTTCCTGTGTGTGCAACAGAAGTGGTTGTGCTTTGGTTCCCGATTTTAAGTTCTGAAGAAGATGAACGATGTTGGGTGTGTGATTATTTTTCTTGCAATAAGGATAAACAAAAAATACTTGTGATTTTGTACATTTGTTGTTCTTGACTTGGACAGAACCTTCATCATGATATAGTAAAGAACCTTCACCAGCAGCATGATCTCCTATCATCAATCTTCGTTGCTCTTGCGCTTGTAAAATATGTAGCACTTCTGTCAAAGTAATATTAGACAAATCTTTTGTATTTTCCACTTAAGCAATAGATGTTTCATATCTCTCTGGCACAGTTACCAGAATTTTTTCAACTATTCTAGAATCAGAAAATTCATTGCCTAACAATTTTATTTTGTTAACAATATCTAACAATTTGTTTGAGTATTCATTAATTGTTTGAGACTCTTGCATCTTTTGTATCTCAAATTCCCTTATCAAGTTTAGAACTTTCATAATTCGAATTTTCTCATCCATTTATATTGATCTTTCAAATAATCCCAAATTTCTTTAGGTGACTTTAGCGTCATGATTCTGGTGAGGATCATTTGTGAAACACCAGCAACCAAACATGATTTAGCTTTTGCCTTCCTCCTTTTTCTTTCTCTGTGAAATTTCATTTCAGCTATGGTGAGATTTTCAGGTAGTGGATCAACAATATAATATTCTTTTACAGCTTCTCATACATCCAATCCTTCAAGATAGGATTGCATTCTCACAGCCCATAAGTCATAACTTTCGCCATCAAAAACTGGAATAACGACTTGTGAAAATTTTCTTTCTCCTTCCATTGTATCGAACCAAAGATTTGATATCAATTTGTTGAAAATTTTTAGGGTTTTGTGTATATGTATTTCTGATATATCATATGAGTATATTTTTATTCATGTACTTTATGTATATATAGAGTAAAAATATTACAAAATATCAAATATCAATAATATCTCAATCATAACTTCCTAAATCAAAATAATAACCTAATGTCTTTTTACCTTCTCTCTTAAAAGATAATAAAATCTCTTAATACCTAATTTAAATAAAAGATAATAAAGTAATTCCCAACATACTACATCTTCTATCTACCCCTCCTATTATACTACTCTTCTCTCAAATCTTATGCATAAATTATCGATACATATCTCCTCCCATTAATATAAAAAATATTATCATTCGTATAAAAACTATAATTTTATTCTTAATTTTTATTTTGATATAATTTTTTATTTAAATTTTTTATTTTTTCTCATTTTTAATTAACGTATAATTTTAATATATATTTAAATTTTTAATTATTATTGTTAGATATTGTTAACCACAATATCAAACAATATCTTCGTTTATTTTGTTTACTTTCGGTTACTCTTTTAGTTGTACTTCTCTCTATTATAAATAGATTACCTTATCTGTCTTTTAGTCAATCTTCACCTCTATCACCATCCAATCTTGTCAACACTCCTAGTACATTTAATGTTTCTGTTGTGTGTGACCCTCTAACTATGTCTTCTTCACCATTAGTTCCTATTCCGCAATTAGCTTCTTCTCTACCACCATGTGACTTCACTCAAGTGTCAACTACTCTGTCTCCTCTGGATCTGACACATGAGTCTAACCTTACCATTGTCCTCCGAAAAGGTATCTGTTCTACACGTAATCCCTCT
Organism: Sphenostylis stenocarpa; assembly: GCA_963425845.1. Lineage (NCBI taxonomy): Eukaryota > Viridiplantae > Streptophyta > Magnoliopsida > Fabales > Fabaceae > Sphenostylis > Sphenostylis stenocarpa. The sequence continues at coordinate 14,906,262 of OY731406.1, forward strand.
CCCCATTATATTGCTTTGAGTTATCATCGATCTTTATTACCTTTTTATACATGTCTTTCCTTTATTTCTTTTGTAACCATTCCAAAAACTGTCTGTGATTTAGCCCATCCTAGTTGGCTTCAGGCTATGTTAGATGAACTAAGTGCTTTTCATAATAGTGGAACTTGGGAATTGGTCACTTTACCGTCTGGAAAATCCATTGTTGGTTGTAGGTGGGTGTTTGCTATCAAAATTGGACCTGATGGTATTATTGATCGCCTCAAAGCTCGTCTTGTGGCCAAAGGTTATACTCAAATTTTTGGGTTGGATTATGGAAGTACCTTTTTCCCCGTGGCGAAAATGGCTTTTGTTCGTTTATTTATCGCCATGGTCGTTCTTCAACAATGACATCTTTATCAACTGGATGTTAAAAATGTTTTCCTCAATGGTGATTTGCAAGAAGAAATCTATATGGAGCAACCTCCTGGGTTTGTTGCCCAGGGGGAGTCTTTTGGGATGGTATGTCGTCTTTGCAAATCCCTATATGGCCTAAAACAATCTCCTAGGACCTGGTTTGGAAAGTTTAGTAAGGTTGTTCAATAATTTGGTATGACTCGATGTGAAGCAGATTATTCTGTCTTTTATCGACACTCGAGTGTTGGATGTGTTTACTTGATAGTATATGTTGATGACATCGTTCTTATAGTTAGTGACAACCATGACATTTCTCAGTTGAAACAACATCTATGTCACCATTTTCAGACCAAAGATCTTGACAAACTTAGATATTTCTTGGGTATTGAGGTGACACCGTCCAATGATGGTATTGTTATATCTCAGAGGAAGTATGCCATGGATATTTTAGAGGAAACTGGGTTGATGAGTTCAAAGTCTGTTGATACAACCATGGATCCTAATACTAAACTTCTACCAAATCAGGCGGAGCCTACATCTGATCCTGAGCAGTATAGAAGATTGGTTGAAAAATTAAATTATCTTACCGTTACTCGTCCTGACATTTCCTTTGCAGTCAGTGTAGTAAGCCAATTTTTTAATTCCCCATGTGAAGATCATTGGAATGCATTCATTCGTATCTTGAAGTATATTAAAGGATCTCCTGGAAAAAGTTTATTATATAGTTCTAGTAACCATACAAAAGTTGTTTGCTACTCAGATGCTGATTAGGCAAGATCTCCTTCGGATAGAAGATATACATATGAATATTGTGTCTCTATTGGTGTTAACTTGATTTCGTGGAAAAGCAAGAAACAAAGTGTTGTGGCAAGATCCAGTGCAGAAGCAGAATATAGAGTTATGACTTCAGCTTCCTGTGAACTTGTTTGACTCAAGTAATTGCTTAAAGAGTTACAATTTGGAGATGTCACTCAAATGACACTTGTGTGTGACAATCAGGCTGCTCTTCATATTAATTTTAATACTGTCTTTTATGAGAGGACTAAACACATTGAGATTGACTGTTATTTCATTTGAGAAAAGATTATGTCTAGAGACGTCAAGACTGAGTTTGTTAACTCAAGTGATCAGTTAGCAGATATTTTTACTAAGTCTTTACGGGGGTCTAGAATTGATTATATTTGTAACAAGCTTGACACATACGATTTGTATGCTCCAGCTTGAGGGGAGTGTTAGATATTGTTAACCACAATATCAAACAATATCTTCTGTTTATTTTGTTTACTTTTGGTTACTCTTTTATTTGTACCTACACTAGTGGAAAAATAGCATTCTATGACGAGTTTTTATCACGGTCGTAGTCCACTCGTCATAGTATGTAGCGCGGTGACAATTTTGTAATTAAATCATAAACTTTCTATGTCGGGTAAATTTTAACCGACATAGTAAGTGGAAATATCACTTTCTATGTCGGTTAAAATTTAACCGACATAGAAAGTGAACTTTCTATGTCGGTTATAATTTACCCGACATAGAAAGTGAACTTTCTATGTCGGTTAAGTTTTACCCGACATAGAAAGTGAACTTTCTATGTCGGTTAAATTTTAACCGACATAGAAAGTACTTTTTATGTCGATTAAATTTTTAACAGACATAAAAAGTACTTTCTATGTCGGTTGAAATTTAACCGACATAGAAAGTGTATATTAAATAAAAAAATTAAATATATAAGTATATAAATATTTATATATCAAAATATATAAATATATTTGTATTTATATATTTTGTATATAAATATAATTTATTTGTAAGTTATGTATAAGAAATTTGTAGTAGTTTAGTGGTTGGAGTATCGGTCTCCAACTCTAAGGTACTTGGGTTCGAATCTTGTTAGATACGGATCTCTTAACGAGATAATAAAATAATATATTATAAAGTATAATAAAAATATAATATGAATGAATAAATAAAAATCGTATTAGTGTAGTGGTTGGTCTAATTCTAGACTCTAATGCACTTGGGTTTGAATCCTACCAAGTAACAATTTTCGTAAAAAGTCCATTACTTTCTATGTCGGTTCATCACAACCGACGTAAAAAGTCATACTTTCTATGACGGTTCATCACAACCGACGTAAAAAGTCATACTTTCTATGACCCCTGTATCTATGTCGCCTCTTTAACCGAGCGTAAAAAGCTCATTTTAACCGACATAAAAAGCCTTTTTTGCACTAGTGCTATCTATTATAAATAAATTACCCTGTGTGATTTATACACAAGGGAGATTAATCTCAAATCATATTTCCTCTATATTCAACAATTATATATATGATTTATCCTAATAAAAAGATTTTAATAAAATTAATATTATATATATGTAATTTAAAAAATATAATAAAATTTCATATTAACTAAAAATATAATATTATTATTATTATTGTTATTATTATGGATATAGTACTATATTTTAAATCAATTTTTTAAAATTTAATTAAATATATAATGTTTTTAAAATTAAACCAATTACTTGATTACTAAATACATGATTTAAGATTTAAAATTTAATTAACTTCAATCGAATCTAATAACATAATATTTTTATAATATAATAAATATATAAATTAATAATATTTTTTATTGAAAAAAGAAAAATAATAAAGTTACATTATCACAGAAAATTGTAATAAAATTTATAAATATAAAATAAATTAAAAAATATAAAATAAATAATTATTAAAATAAGATAAAATAATAATAAAATAATAATTATTAAAATTAATATAATTATAAAATTAAAAAAATATATATTATATTTTTTATTAAAATTAATTTCATAAATTTTTTAACTAATTTTATTTTAATTTAATTAAAATCTAATTATTTAAAAGTAACAAACCAATTTCTAAATTAATTGTAATTATATGGATTGAACTACTGGTACGATGATCCTATTTTTTAAGTAGATAGATGATATTGGAATTTGTATTTAAATTATTATAATCAATGAGTAATAATAACCAGGTAACATCAATTATCTTATATATCTTGTAGCATTTAGATGATTATTCTTAAATAAGAAGAGTTACACTTTAATTAAATATTATAATTTTTGATCTAATAATAAGTCATAACAATAAGGTGGTTAGGGATCTCATTTTATTTCTTGTTATTTCCATATTTCACAATAAAAATGGATTTCTGCTCCCATCCCATTCTTCGTTTTATAAGATTCAAATATTGTATTTAGTTTAGGATTAAGTCTTAATTCAAATATAATAATATATAAATAAATAAAAGTTCATTAATCATTGGAATGTTCAAATATCTTATTGTTTTGCACTGATGTCAGATTTATAAAACGAAAATTTTAATAACTTTGTTAGAAAAGATCAATTCAACCAAATGATTTTTTTTAATAAATTAAATCACAAGTTTTTATATAGTTGATAATTTTTTTTTATCATGCTACTTTATTTTGAAAGATAACATGTTGCTTAATATATATAAAAGATAGAAAATAAAAACGATGCTAAACAACAAGATGTGAAAAAGGTATAGTATTAGTGCGTTGGTATTCTCTTATCCCTTCCTTTTGCTTTTTTTTTTGTTTCAACTTTTCTGACTCCAACTATTTCCTTTTCTTCAAACAACTTTTTTCCTAGGTGGCTAGTGTCTATATTACGTACCTTCGGGATCAATATTTTAATTGTTAAAGAATAATTTAGAAATATGTACGTGTGTGTATATATATATATAAATTGACATTTAAAAGCTTTCATCAGGTATGTTAATTATTTAGAAAATGACCTCAAAAGATTATCGGGATCAACAATAACAAATTCAAAAACTCCTTTACAGCTCTCAAATAAAATGAATAATTTGCATAAATTTTTATTTGTTCTTTTTTCTTTCATTTTCATGAATGGTTTCCTTTTTTTATTTTTTATTTATACTTCATCATAAAGACATGTACTTTTCTTTGACTCTGCTCGTGGCCATTTCATTTCGACAAGCTTGTGTCATTATAATGCCACTACACTCTGCATGCACATTAAGAAATAAAAAATAAAAAATCGGTTGTGTTTCTAAAATGTATAAAATATAATAAACAAGTTCTCCACTTCACCTTCCTTGTAGCTAGAAAGAAAAGATATAAAAAGTGGAACTTCTATCTACATTTTAAAATAATTGAAAAATAAATAGATCAATATGAATGATGATTTGATCCAGTGGTTTCTTAATAATGTAGCATGTTTTAATTATAATAAATATTTCTTTTACGTGCTACTTGTAATAAGTTATATATTAATCATCTCATGTTATGAAGCAGGTACAACAATAATACGATGATATTAAAAGAAAAGACATAAATTTGATTGGATGTAATTTAGGAATGTTGTAATTGATTGTAATATGTTGTTATTTGAGCAAATTAATTTATATATTGTTCATAGAATTCATTCACCAAACAGATAATAGTCGCCAATATTTGATGAATTAACTTATTGAAAGGGTTCAAAATGTGTGAATGAATGTAATATCGAAAGAGAGTGAAAATTTGTATCTAGTCGTACCTGCGGTTACCCTATAACTGGGGTAGAGTAGAGTGCGACTTGTTCATTTCCTTTCTACGACTCTCGTCTCGACCACCACAAACCAAACACACGTAATTTATGTCATCTCCATGACTTTTCAAAGGACCACATTACACTTCTTCTACTTCTACATAACAACCACAATGAACACTCAACACAGTCATTCATCACCACCCCTTTTTCTCTCTTTCTACCAATTAACTCACTCACACGTTTCCATCTCTATAAAACCACACCCACCCACTTCACTACCGCATCATCATAAGATGCCCCTACCACTACGCTAGTTAGCTACCTCCACCGTTTTAGTCATAGAGAGAGAATCATTGACGACAACCAATGATGGAGTCAGACTCAGACAAGAAGTGTGATCATGTTCACGAACCAACCTACACGCCGACAAAGCTCCCGCTCTTAATCTCACGCCCGACCACGGCTGCCGAGACTCCTCCTCCTCCTCCTCCGCCCTCGTCGCCGCCGCAGACCACGATTTCGGTTCCTTTCAAGTGGGAGGAAGCACCGGGGAAGCCTAGACATTGCCACACCGAATCGGAGCCCGACGACGGTGTTAAAAGAACCTTGGAGCTTCCGCCGAGGTTGTTGTTTTTGTTGGATGGGCCTTCCCCTACAACCGTGTTGGATGGGCCTTACGTGGGCCGGGCCATGTCCTTCACAACCTCCTATAGGACTCCCAGGGGCTACTGCAATTCCAACTTTGGGTCCTCCAGGTGGAGCGGTTACAAGAAGATTACCACCGACGACTCTGAGGGTAGTTTTGACTTTTCACCTGACTGCTCTACTACCACGCCTAACGTGAAAATCACAAGGGTTCCCAGACGAGGATCCTCCTGGACTCTATCCAAGCAAAGGTCACACATATGGGTAAGCCATACTCTAAAATCAACCATCATCTCAGAAATTATTTACCACAAACTTCTTGATTTGTTCAGTATATGTTATTCTAAACATTTTCAATCATGGATTATCGACAAAATTTTAAAAACATATATATATATATATATATATATATATATATATATATATACATATATTTGTGTGCGTGTAAACAACCTACCGTTGTACTATTCCCATTTTTTAGTAGCTTTAAGGTAGCATGATAAAATGATGTTATCCAAATCAGACATGCATAAAGCAGAGCCAGCTAAGATGTTAGGTATGCATTATGAAGCGCATATTTTTTCATGGACAAAAGTGATCTTTGACTACAAAAGCTTATATATTATTGTGTTTTATTTTCTCTGTAAAAAAAAAAAATTGGTAATATCGTTTTGTAAGAATACTTTTCGTCTTTGATTTTCTTAAGCCAAGTGACCCTACACTTACGCAAGAATGGAAAGATTTGGCTACTTTTTGTGAGTCGAGAAATTAACAATAGACGATAGCAACATTTGGGTACCGAAAGCAGGACTTTCAGTACCTGGCCAAAGAAAAAACACCACCACTCTCGTTGCTTGTGCCACTAAATAATAAAGTAATTTCTTCTTTCAGATATTCTTGCCATTGTTGTCTTTTGGAAAAGGGAAAACATTTTAGGGGCATCCTCTCGTCATAATACAGGTCAATGATGAAAGGTAATTTTGAAGGAGAAAACTTAAAAAGGAGGGTATGTTTTTGTCTTGGTTGAAATGTTGCAGAGTCGGAATTACTCAGATTTATGAGCATAAATGCATAATTGATTTGTCTAGCAATAAAAATAGTGAGTAATTATTGGTTGGTTAGATTTTTTTGGGTGCACCGTTTGGGTATTTAATCCTTCCATGTGGCAATGAGTTGGTTAGGTTGATATCTCATCATATAATTATATTTTTACAACTGCAGGCAAGCATTTATGAAAGCTTTAAGCAAGTGGTCCCGTGGAAACGCAAGCAACAAACACAGAAAAAATGTGCTTCCAAATTTCACACTGTTTGATCTTTTACATTTTTACTCTTGTCAAATGGAGTTGTTTAAGAAATTATATCCCTCTGACAAAAATATGCCTTTTAGTGTATAAATAAAACATTACTTTACACGTCCCTGTCCTATCTCCTACCATGCCAATGGAATCATACCCTTTGTAAATATATTTTTCCTCGTTAACTTGTATATATAATTATACAATTCTCATATAATTATACCACCTTGTGTGTTCAAAATGTTAGAAATGAAAATAACATTACTCAACATTTCTATATTAAACATGTTAAAGTATACATTAAATGTGTTTGTATTCGTTTTATAATCCAAGAAGAGCAGAAGGTGTATTGGTGACAGATTAATTCATTTACTTCACGAATATATAATATTTTATCAAAATATTTTTTATTTTTTTGTTATTGAAAATGATCTGTTTATTACAATATTTTATAAAAATGTTAAGTTTTTAAATCCTTACAAAATTACATTATCAACACAATGACAAGTATAATGGTTAGTGAGAAAATAATGTTTAACTCATTTTAGATTCAAATTAAGTCATGTCAACACATAGATCCAATGTACAAATACACTTTTAATGGACCGAAGATTTAGTTGATTACACCTATACAAATTTAGAAAAAGGTGTTAGGAATAAACCAATTTTTTAAGTAGACACTTTTATTGATTAAAAAACCACAATTAAGTCTTTATTTGGCAGTTACAAATAGTTTTAACTCAAACAAAACTTTAGTGTTAAAAGAAATGCCTGATCTTAAAATAAAATTGCTGAAATTGTTGCTCTGACAGCGTGTAATGACGTATATTAGGGTCTCAAAACGAAACTCGTAATTCAAATTATTAATTACTTCTCCATCGTTCTTGGCTCGGTCCACACCACAAACCACGGATTAAGTCTACGCATGCATTTTTCAGTTTTAATTTCTTGGTCATTTCCTTGACAATGAAATCTACACATTTCATTATTAATTAATGCAACATCATTCTTCAATTCCTTTTTAGGATAATGTAGACTAAGAACAAAACAAGTTAATTATATTAATTTTTGGGTATTTACTTGACAAAAATAATCATGTATAGCAGTTAGTTAACAAATAAACATAAATAAATTACACAATAGATTGGGGTATTGATTATTAAAATTACTATTTAAAAATTAATACATTTAATTTAAATCTACGAATAATTAAAAGAAAAAATATTTTTAAAAGTACAGGATATCAGGGGAAAAAGTTTTCTATTTTTTAATTACTAAATTTAAAATAAATAAATAAATATGACTTAACTTGAGCGCTAGTGCTTACCATTACATATACTAAGGTTGAAAGCTGACAATTACAGTTGGACTTAACTGCTTAGCTTAAAAGTTAAAACGAGTATAAAACACGCTATTTTTTAATATGCTTTTTTATTCGTTAAAACTTATTAAAAAAATATAAAATATTATATTTTAAAATAAATCATAATAAAAATCTTAAAATTTTTCAATGGAGAGACACGACATATTTATTTGTGTTTGGATTGTGGACAAAATTTGAGAAAATAAAAATAAAATTATTTATATAAGAAAGAAAATAAAACATGAAGAAAAATAAGTAAAAAAATTATACTTGATAATAATGATTAAAAGTCAAATAATAAGATAAATTAAGAAATGGTTAAATATTTTTTTATATAATTTTAATAAAAACAAAGATAAATTAAAATTAAAATATGATTTAATATGATTAATTATTTAATAATATGAATAAAAATAAAATAAATAAAAATTAATTTATGTATTCATTAAAAATATTTTTAAAATATTTTATAAATATATTTATATTTTATTATTTATAAAAGTTAAATTATGGAAATTATGTTTAAAAAATCATAGTATAATTGTTTCTTGATATATTTTTATATGTAAATTAAAAATATATAGTTAAATATGGAAAAAATATTTTTAAAATTTCAAATAATATTAAAAACATTACATTATAAATTTATTTAAATAAATAATGTTATTTAGTATTGAATCTTTGTGTATTATTTTTTGAAAATAATATAACTTAACTAAAAATCTTGTAAAATATAGATTTTTTTATATTATTTTATCATATTTTTATTTTTATTTTTGAAATTAGATATGGTGAAGTTAAATTTGGACAATTGTTATGTTATTTTAAAAATATTTAATATAAGTTTTTAAAAATAGGTTAAACTTTTAAGTTTATGTATATTTTGTTTGCTTTAAAAAAAATTGTAGAAGTTATTAGGCAAAATTTAAAAACTTTAAAATTTTATATGTTTGACTTTTAAATTTTTTGTTATCTGTTTTGTATAAATTTATCAATTTTAGTAAAATATAATATGATAGTTATGGTAATAAATTTTTTATTGATATAAATATTAATAAATAATAAGTTAAATATCCTTATAATAATATTATCATTATATATATATATATATATATATATATATAATTTAATTTAGTGCGGGTTTTTTTTGCCTGATGTCCCTTTTATATAGTAGTAGTCATGGATAAGAAACAAATTAATCCTTGTAATTGATATTTTTTTTTTGCAGTTCCAACCTTCGGATACGAAAAACAGATCGGTTGTCCCGTTTTGTACGGTACAGTCTTTAGAGTCTTAAAATGAAGTTGGTAAGTTAGTTTACCATGTCAATCAAAGAATTATTGGTTTAAAGTATTAATATTTTTTTATATACATATTTTTTTTATATAGGGTAAATATATGAATATTTTTTATATATAAAATATTTTATATATATCTTTTAAAAATAGTTTTAATTATAAGAGTAATTTTTGTTAGACAAATGACATTTAGAGGGGTGAATAGATGCACAAATTAAAATAGATGTTAAATTAAAAATTTATTTGTGAGTCAATAATTTGTTTGAACATAAATAAAGTGGAAAATATAATATAATCAGGAAGAGAGAAATAGATCAGGGAAAGAGAAGAACACCCAGTAATTTATACTGGTTCGGGTATAGTCAACCATACATTCAGTTCTCAATCAACTCTTAACACAAGAGTAACTCCCAATTCACAATCTTTCAAATTTAGTTTACAAATTACAATCAACTCAGCAGAAGAACCAGTAAAAAATAAACTAATTAAAAAGACAATCATTTTCTTAGAAACCCATTAAGGATGAACACCTCCTCTGAACAAATCAAATGATGAAAAACACCTCCTTAGAATCTCACTAAGGATGAACATCTTTCTAGAATCACACTAGGGATGAACACCTCCCTAAACAAATCAAAGGGATAAAAACACCTCCTTAGAATCCCACTAAGGATGAACATCTCCCTAGAATCACACTAGGAATGAACATCTCCTTGAACAAATCAAATGGATGAAAACACCTCCTAAACCCACAAAGGATAAAGGAGTAAGATAAAAACAGTCACACCTAGGTAATGGAGACAACAAATTGTAGAAGTATGTAGAATACCAATCTCCAAGAACAAATGTGATTAACAATGAAAACAGAGAAAACAGTAGAGAATAGGATTTTCTCAGAAGGTGTAAAATATATTTGTTGTCCTGCTCAGAATTCTTTTCTCAAAACTGATTGAATGTGAATTGTATTTTCGAATTCTGTAATTGTGTGTTTTTTATTTTTTATCAAAACTTAATTAAATAGAAAAATAACATCAAGCAAATTGTCGTTGGATGTTAATATTTTCGTGAATAAAAATCAGGATATATTCAAAAATATTTATTCTTTAAAACTGATATATTTTTCAAGTTTGAATTGACATAATTGATTATGTTACCAATATAATCAATTATGACAGAGAAAAACATTTTTTCATTTCCGATGTAACATAATTGATTATGAGAGTGAAAAATATAATGTTATGAATTTTATCCCACTTGTGCTTTAGAGGCTTATGCATAATATTACTTCATCAACTTGTACCTCCATATCCAGTATTCGAAGATTTTATATAGTTTTCGAAATTATCTTGGGTTTGCTTGAATCATCATCTTTATCAAAAATATATATTGAGCATGTAGGGAAATGTTTCACATTGTCACCAACGTCTTAAATTCAGACTTGTCCTTAATTCATCTTGAATTGTGTTGACTTGAATGTAGTTGACTTGAATCATCATCAAAATTATCTATTGGGAATGTAGGGGCATTTCCATCAATCTCCACCTCATTACTTTCAATTTTTAAGTTTTTATTTATTAATTAATATTTTTATTAAATAAATAAATTAATATATATATATATATATTTAAATACCTAATTATAATTCTTAATTTAAATTTAATTAGTTAATATTTATAATTTAAATTATAACATTATTATATATTTACATATTTCAATAAAATGATAATAAAAATAATACTTTTAATTATAATTATAATTATTTTTATTTTTATTTAATATATAAATATTTTTTTTAAATTAGATAAGTTGTTTCATTTCATTTTTAACTCCGAGTTAAATGTAACATATAAAAACAAATTTATAAGAATAAAACTATCAATCCATTCTATTATTTTTTTAAAATAGATTGTCATACCTATTCTATTTTACTATTCTTACCGATTGACTTTGTGTGAACACACACATATATATTCTTTTGTTTGAGTGACAAATCAACTTAAATGAATAGAAATAAACATACAATTTTTTTTGGTATTTTTTCTTTTACAAGTGCTTATCTAATACATTCAAAAAATTAGAAATAAGAGTTACAAACTTATTTTTTATCTTTACAGTAATTTAATTATCGAAAATAATAAGGATATCTCCAATAATAACAACTCATGAGTTACCTTATCTTAAAAAAATGTAAAACATTAATTTATAATATGATATTATTTTTAAGCAACTCAAAATTTTGTTAATAAATTTTTTAAAAACCATTCTCCCTTTTATTATCTTTACTTATTTACTGATATATTTTTAAGTTTTTTAATGAAATAATTATAAAAAATTTAAATTTTTATTATAGTACATAAAATTTTCTCAATAAAAAATTATTTCAAACAATTAATATTTTATTTAAATATTTCAATAAAAAATTCTTATTATAAATGTTCTAAGTATTACAAACTTTTTTTTCTAGTCATTTAATTTTTAGTAATTTAATATTTAAAATAATAAGTGATTTTATTTATTATAAATAATAAATAAATAATAAATTTAAAGAATAATTTTTAACTCTCTTTATTTTATGAATAAATGAATCTCTTTCCCCTTTTTATATATATATATATATATATATGCGTATGTGGAGGGATCTAATAAGAAAAATAATTATAGAATATATAATTATTATTTATTTTATCATAACATAACTTAATGATTAATATGTATTATTATAGTCATTATTTAATTTTAATTATTTATTTTATCTTTTAAGTAACAAACCTGAAATTTCCATGTATTATAGTGTAGTTTATCATAAAAAAAATGTGAGGACATTGTCAAATGACTACTGTAATAATAGAAAATCAAAGTGTAATTATTTAGGCAAGTATTGTGACAATACAGGTCATATTATGTCCCTTAATTATTAAGTTGCCTTTAAGACAATTAACTTCTCCAATAAATCCAATTTCACTAACAAACTCATTTGCAACCAATAGGTTTCTTTCTGAGAGGAAGAGAAACTAAATCTCTTGGACCATTACTGAAGCCTAATTTCAATAATCATGATTTGTTGTTATTTAAGATGATTGAGTGATTATTGAACACTTATTGAAATAGTAAATGAAGATACATATGAAATAAAAGAATAATATTATATAAACAATCCTAACTTACAAAATTATAAATAAGATGAATACTCTAAATAGATTGTATGTATTTTCTAATGCGTTATTCTTAATTAGCATCATTAAGATCCATTTATTGATGATGAAAAACATGAATCAAGTAACACTTCAAATACAAATGACTTAATTTTGGATAAAAGTATTAAAATAAGTTTAATGCAATAGATCAATCTAAAAAATTAGATAAATAAATCATATTAAATAAAGAATTTTATAATTTAAATTAAATAAGATTTATTTTGACTTGTTTAGTTTAATCATGACTTACAAGAATTAAGATCAAATAATTTATAGTTTAATAATAATAATAAATTTTAAATAAAAATAAAATTATTTTATTAAAAAAAATATATAATAAATTAATACAATAAAAAATTCATTTATTTAAAAATAAAAATAATTTATTTTAATAATAATAATAATAATTTTTTAAATAAAAATAAAATTATTTTATTAAAAAAATATATAATAAAGTAATACAATAAAAAAATCATTTATTTAAAAATAAATATTAAAATAATTCTTTAATAACCACTTATTTTAAAATTTAATGATTAAGATTATTATTATTTAATATAATAAATTATTAAAAAATAATAATAATATCGAAAAGTAAATTTTTTATTTTTATTTTATATTAAATAATCTATTTTTTTTATAATCTATATATTAATTATATTTAAAAAATTAATTTTATTAATATAATTTAATTTTTTTAAATTAGTTATTTTAGTATAATCATATTAATAATTATTTTTTTAATATTCAATTAAACAAAAATTATCCATAATATGTTAACCTAATATAAAAATAAAATAAAATAAAAATTATAACTTGAGTTATCAACTTTTTCACTTCCATTTAGCATCACATTTGATTCAGTCATACTCTTTGGACGACTATAATTTTAAAGAAATAAAAGGTGATTTACCACTTATCAATAATAATGTATCATGAGAAAATATTTAAAAAAGAAAAAATTGTTATGCATAAATTATGTCATGTAGAGATTATGAGAAATAAGGTATATTTTTAAGTTATGTAATATAAAAAAATTATATATTTAGTAAATTTTAATCTTTAGAGAATAAAATTTATATTCTTTATAAACATAACAATATCTTAGGAACACACATTTAATAGTCTTAGTAGACGCTTTATATAGGTTGAAAGCTGTACTGGGCTTCTTAGGATGCAACGCGGTGACGATTCTCTGTAATTTACTTCTATATTTATTATTTTAAGTTTCTAATTTTATAATTATTAAATATATTTATTTATATATTTATAATTTAATATTTTTTTCATATATATATTAAAATAAATAATTAAATATAATACAAATTATTTTATATTTATCATTTTTTTATATATTTTTTATTATTTATTAATAATATATTATTTATTCTATAAATAACATTATCCAGATAGGTTTCTGATAAAAAAAATCACAAACAAAATATATATACCCAATAATTAGGAGATGAACATGATATAAGGATCGATTAAAAATAAATTGAGCGAAAAGTTCAGGAGAGTAGAAGACGGTATCCTGATTATTAGAAATTATTAGAAAAGTAATAGACAAAATATCACAAAATGATGTGTGAGAATGTTTATATTAAGAATTAGGGTTCGTGTAATTTTCACCAAATATTTACTTTTTCTTTTTGTTATTTTACTGCGCTGAGGTGAATTAAAAAAAAAAAAACTAAAAAAAACAATCAAGTGTCTCTTTATTTTGCGGTTAAAACTATCGGAATAAAGATGAAACTAAATCATTAAAATATATGTTTTTCAGTTTGAATATATTCAAACTAGTGAAATGCACTAAGTAATGGCTGTTGTAGTAATATAAATGAAAATATTATCTTTTATGAATAATTTTTTAAATTTCAGTTAAATTTAAATTGTGTCATTTAATATTGCAATATTATTTGTAGAAGAGAGTTCTCTCTATATATTTTTTATCATGAGATGACATTAAATATAATACAATATTTATTATTTATTATTCTTATCCTTTGGTTTATATTTAAAATTGTATAATACAATTTTTTTAAAATTTAATTATAAAATATCTAAAAATAGTGATACAATATATATATATATATATATATATATATATATATTACATTTAATGTCAATTTTTCTTTAGTTAATATTATTTAAAAATTTCACTTATTAAATTGTCCAAAAGATATTTTCCTGTTTGGTTGAAAGAGAAAGGATAAAAACTGAGAGAGAAATCGTAAGTATTTTAAATTTTAATTATAGATAATTTTATTTTAGTAAATACTATATAATTTGGTAGTCGGTAATTAAAAGATGTTAAGTTGACTTTCTAAATTATACGCATTTAATGAAATTATATTTTAAAGTATATGATAATTTAATTTGAAAGAAATAAATATGTTGATATGATATTTTTAGAATTTTATATTTTATCAATAAAAATATATGTTAAGATTTTTATAATTTTATTTTTTAATTAATTTCAACCTTTATAGTTTTTTCTTTAATTATTTTAATTACATTTTTATTGATAAATGAATTTAATTATATATTTTTTAAATTTTTTTTTTAATTCATATTGTTTAGTTTACTCTTCATCTTATAGTATATTTTGAATATTTTCAATAAAATTTAAGACAAAATAAAAGACATACTTTTAAGTAAATATCATATCTTCTTTACATTAACTAATATAATTGTTAAGAAAATAGTATAATACAAATTAGTATAATTTATCAATACCACTATCTTGAAGCTTAATGTTAGAATAATCAAATATTGTAGATAATATATCGGTTAAAATAAATTTATAATATAAATTTTTTTGAAAATAGTGATAAATAAATTCAAAAGGCAAAAAATGGACTTTTACTTTATAAGTGCAAAATGTAAAAAGAAAATGCGATAAAATCTTATATAGTTAGAAAATTTAATAGTTAAGTAAAAATAAATACAAAAAATTAGAAGTTACAAACTAATGTTTCATAAAATATTACTTTAAGTAATGTCTATAAAAATGATAAAAACACTATTAATAAAATATTTTCCTACACCACACTATTAATAAAGTTAATAAATTTTTCTAACTAATAATAAAAAATATAAAATAACTTAAATAATAACCCGTACAAATATATGATGTAATTAAATTCTGTTTTAACCGATCTTATTCAGATTAATTTAAAAAAAAAACGAGATATTTTTCATTTCCAAAATAGAGTAGATTTAAGTAAGAAACAAAAATTTAAAGTAAAAAAAAAAAATCTATATCAAGTAGTTTATGCGTATCATATATATTTATTAGGACGTAATAAATTGCAGACTCTGCAACACCAAATTTTATTGTTTCTTTGAGTCATTCCATATAGCTTAAATTTTTTTTTTTAAAAAGAAAAACAAGTTGTTTGTTTGTGTACTGTAAACATTTAGAGCAAATGACATGTGATACACTATAATTCTCAAGTACAAACAAAATAGATCTTCATGGAACATGATAACTATGAAACAAAAAAATCACATTCAAGTGCATGAAAATAGAGAACCATCAAGCAATAAGTGATCTCTACATTCATGCCTGCCTTTGGTAAACAAGTCACATGAAATTAAAACCACCCTCGTACTGTTGTCACAATTTTTTCTACAGAAGGGTTCCACAACTCTACACTGTGTGTAGTGTCACACATAAATGGAAATAAATGTGACAAAAAAGTATGTGTATTTGTCTCACGAATTCAAAAAACTGTCAACATATTTCGATTGAACGTGTGCACAATCAATGGATCCTTTAAAAAGTGTCTACAACTTAAGGAGCTAAAATGGCTGAAAACATCTTTAAAATGAGTTTGATAAGTCACTACGATTTTGCCCTTAAAAATTAAATTTGTAGATTAAGAAAATGTATCTATAAAATACTATCTTAAAAGCAGACATTTTGGCTGAGAGGATCACAACAGATGTTCAAAATTACGTTATGGTTGGTTAAATAAACCAGTCTTGCCTCAGTTACTTTGGGTAGACAAACCAGTTAATAGTTTTAACCCGTTTCTGGTTAGTTTTAGAAGAATAAAGCATATAATAATGGTACCAATTAATGGACAGAAATACTTCAGAATAACATCTCAGATCATAGGTTCCAAAAGTAAGTATTAAAAGACACCAGGTTAAGAGTTCATCAACATTCTACTCCCACTGAAATCACACGAAATAACATGTGTTGTGAAGTCAAATCAGTTTCCTAATTCACAATATGAACCTATGCTACCTAGTAGAGTCCTTCACCATCCTATTTTATATAATGTTTCAAATTTCTATATACTCCTATTCCTTTTATGTTCATCCACGAATCCCAGGCAATAACCACCAGGGTCAAGCTTGGAGTGCCATACCCATACACCTTCTTCTCTTGTAATTAGCTTTGAAACAAGCTTGCCTCAGCTTCTTGGCTTTTGCACTTATATCCAGTCCTGGCAATTTTTCCAACAACCTTTTATGCTTCTCCAACATGGGAACCTTGTCTGCCAAACCCAATTCCTGCACCACATACCAGCCACTTCAACCATTAAACACTGGATAATAATAAAATTAATGGTTAGTTAGTCTTCAAGTTGGTTTTTCTTGTCACCTTCACTGCCCTTTTAAGGGGCACAAACTATCACAGAGCAGTACAAACTACAAAGTTCTTAATTATGATTCCGCGTGGGGTCCTACTCCTACAATATTAATTGTAAGCTCTGAATTTCTCAGCAGTAAAAGCAAAATTGTTTACTACTTGACTAATTAAGACATGGGAAATAAGGTAACTGAAAAAGAATGTTGGTTAAGTTGATGTTCATTAAATGTTAGAGATATACTCAAAGGACATGGTATGTCTAGGCACATTACCTTAACATTGTCGATGAGTAATTGCAAGCTCTTGAGTTTCCTATGGGGCCACCTCATGATATTTAGCTCCCTGCACCTTTTCTTCAACATGGTTAACCCCACATTCATTTGCTTCGCAGCTTCATTAATGGGAACGTCAAAATGCTTCTTTATCTCCTCAAATTCCAAAGCACATGGCCTCTTCTTCTTACTGCTACTACTAGCACTAGGCACTGCCATCTGCTCAATATTCTCTACCCCCTCCTCTGTCTTCACGCAAATAGCAGACCCATTTTCAATCGCCAATAAAGAATCCCCAAAACCCTTCCCGCGGTTGCAACGACCCCCTTCGGGAACAACAATAAAGTTCAAGGGCTTCTGGTCCACCTCCTCCAAATCTTCACCCAGAGGTGGGAGGCTAAAATCGAGGTCCAGGTTTTCCAAATCTGGGAACTCATCCAAGCAAAGTTGTTTGCTTGAATATGGCAACTGCTGTGTCCAATCGTGGTCGGAAAAACCCTCTAACGGTGAGAGTGAAACCTCCATCATTCTGAAGTCACATACACCATTAAAAAAAAACACTCATCCACACACATGAACAAAAAAAAAAAAACCAATATAGTACATATCATATAAGACAAAAAAAACAAAGAAAGTTCCAATCAACCTCGAATGTCACGAGAAACTGTTCCATAGGAATAATACTAAGCAAAAGACAGTGAAGAAAGAAAAGCTTACTTGTCTGTGGGGTATAGTTGAGCAGAGAAAAAGCATGAGTTGAAGGTATGAGGAATGATCTCAAGATTGGGAAAATCATGTTCGGAGACAAAGTCCATATCAGAGTGAAAGAGAAAGAATGCGAAATGGGTATGGAAGGACTAAACAGAATGCGGAAAATGAGAGTATTTATATGTGTGTGAGGTGATGTGTGGTTTGGGAAAAGAGGGGGGTTACAATTTTCAGAAGAAGTGTTGTTCCATTCAACTGTGGAGACATTGAATATGGCAAGTTTATAAACATCATAATCATGTTCATTTGAGTTTACATTAAGACGTAATTACTAATTAATAAGTTATCAGAACTAGGCTTATTCATCCATTCTCACTCACGCATACATCTGCATGCTGTGATGTCAATAATTGCACATCAACTTCTGCTTCTCCCTTCTTGTCATACCTCAATTTAATCACAAATTAACAATGTCATTACTAATAATAACAGTGACAGTTCAAAATGTTAAACCAATTTTTTCTTTTGAATTAATCTTTGTAATAATTAATTACTGAAAAAAAGAAAATCAATATTTAGAGTAGTATACAAGTAAGAATGGTAGTGGTGGAAAGTTTGTGATTGTTGCTTTGTTTGTATGAGTGAGTGAGGGATGAAAGCGTGTCTTTCCATACATATCTTGTCAACAATTAATGTTTTAGGAAATGCTGCTATATGCATAGCTGTTCCTAAAGTAACTCATGAAAACTTTTATAATCAAAATGAAAATAACGCATGAAGAAAATAAATGTAGTGCAGTGTCGTCATGATATTTCAACCACTGGTTTTGGGTATTTCAGGGATGAAGATAAAAAAATAAAATAATAATAAGGAAATTTTCTAAATCATTACTTCGTAACTTCTTGGACTAACTCTTTTATAATGAAATAATGTCTACTAATAATAATAATATTAATAATAATAATTATTATTATTATTTAATTAACACAATAATAATTATTATCTACTACAAGAATTGTTAATGTATTATTTTCTAACAAAATAAAGAAAATATAAAAAATGGGTTGAAAATGAGATGAGTATTAAAAAAAAATTTTTTTTGTTTACTTTATTTTTTTGTTATAGATTTCAAATAAACTGTTATTTACTTTTTCTTAATGTAATAATTATAATTTAATTTTTAATTTAAAATTGTTTTATACTTATCCCATAAATTAATTATGTGAGAGAGAATATCATTAAATAATTATAAGTTAAACACTTATAAGATGAAAAATATTTTTAGTATCTTAAATCATTATTAAACATAGTACATTAAATAAGATATCATAAAAATTTAGCACATTAAATCATAAAATAACACGCAAAATGTATTTTAATCTTACTCATAAAAACATAGTTTTCCGCATAGTCTGAAATGTTGGATATGAAATGAAATAATTTCTTATTCAAAATAAATAAAATATTAATATAACATATTAATGTTATAATATAAAGAAAAGTATTCAATATTTTAAAAATATTTTTTAAACTAGCGACTCCAAAAGAAAAATACTTATAACAAAGTGTTGTTTGGTTCTACCATTTTTTTTTCTACCGATGGAATGAAAACGTCTTTGGTTCATGGGCTCAATCAACGTCAATGAACCCAAATCTAGGCCCAGTTGTTTTGCTCGGGCTTTTGTCCCGTTAATACGTTTGAGTGAGGGTTTTTTCTTCTTGAGCTTAAACCAAGTTGGGCAAGACAAAAAAAAAGTGTTATTTGCTGGTGGACCCCTCTATTTCCATAAATCACGCAGCTTTTGCAGACCCATCTAATTCCCATAAATCACGCAGCCAATTATGAAATCCACAAACTTTATGAAGATAATCAAATAAATTATTTTTATATTAGTTAATATTATTTAGGGTTTAGATAAAGAACTATAAAAATAAAAATGGAAGGAAGAGACGTAAGAAATGAAATGGAGAATAAATATAATTAGAATATTTAAATCCTGATATAAGATTGTTTTAAACAGTGACAAGTTTGTTCAGAAAATAAATTATAAATAAATACGAATTTTAGGAGATAGATAATTAGAATATTAAATACACATAAAAAAAAAAATTAACGGCAGAAGGAATGTGTAATAGGAAAAAAAATGGTCTCTGAATCACATATTTTAATTTAAGATATAGGATTACATTATGTCTAAAGAAATTTCTGCAATAATATATAATTAATTGGTTGCTTAAAAATACATCAAAATTAAACTCTTATTAACACGACTTTCGAATTAATGTTTCAGAGGAAAAAAAAGTTTACCTCTTAAATTAAAATTCCCACTTAAAAATCAAAATTAATTAGAATAAGTGATTTGGTATTTGAGTTTTTTTAACTGAAGCTTGAAATTTAATCCCTAATTAAACATATAATTGTATTAATAAATATATATTTACCTTAAAAATAAGACTGATTTGAGTATAAATAAACAATACATTAGAGTGCTCTGAACTACGTTTAAACGATTTGATGGAAAGTGCTATAATTTTTATAACATCATTAAATAAGACTGGTAATTTAATTTTTCATATATATATATGAGTAAAATTTAATTATATTATTTTTATTTAATATTGTTATTTGAAAACTATTCGTATATTTACATTCTCTAAATTTTAATTTTTAATTTTATGAAATGAAGAACATTGAACGAATTTAAATTATATAAATATTTTAATCAATTTATAGTTAGACATTAATAAAACTATTAAATATTATTATTATATAAATAATATATAATGCTTCAAAATTATCATTAGAAAAACCATTAAAAATATATTTCAATTCAACTATCGCAGTTTTATTTCAGTCCTCCAACCGTTAAAGTATATTTTTTGTGAAAGCAAAAATAAAATATTTAAATTATGTATATTTAGTAAAAAAATACAACTTTTATAATAAATAAAAACATATTTATAACATTTTTAAAATAAAAGATCTATCGAAAACAGTTATTGTAAAAAGCATAAAATTCATTTTATTTTATATTTTTTCTTGTAATTAGAAATAATTAATAAGATGTATTTTATGTATATATAATTGCATGTAACAGAAAAGAGTGCGGCGGTGGAACAGTGAAAGAGGACAGCTGATAACACTGGATCACTGTCCTGTCCCTCTGCATAAACAAACAATAAATGAGTAGAAAATAAATTAGGGTAGAAAAATGTAGAAAGAAAGTTTTAAAAGAAAATTAAAAACAGTCAACCATAAATTTGTCAAATCCTTCACCCATCAAACATGATAAAAAAATAAATTTTTAGGATTAAAAACAATATTTAGAATGTGAAGCTCTCAAGGATACAATGAGTCATATTAGTCTAAGTAAAAAAATAGTTCTTTTTAGAATGCTTTGCAACAAACAATGGTATATGTTAAATTTTACATTATTCCTGTCACTTACGTCATCCACTTTGAACAAATACAAGTCAGAAAACCCGCAAAGATAAAAGTAAAACATTGTGTTTACTTGTTACTCTTTATGAAAAACCAAACACGCCCTTCCAAAATTAAAGAGAAAAAACAAAAGGAAATTTAAAAAACAAATTGGGGCCATCAAATGACAATGATGCGAGGTGGGGTTGCCTTGGTCAGTTTCTGCTTCCCAAAGCAGCAAGGACTCATTTTTCTTTTCCCCTTCCATTTTCTTTTTAAAAATTGATTTTTTAAATATTAGGGAATGATATACAATTAAAAACCAAATTAAAAATTCCGTGGATTCCTCAGCCAATGTTCCGACGTGCTCTCCTCTGCCTCCCTCCTTCCTCTGCTCTCCAACTGTACATGTTGCAAAACTTGACCTGTCTCATTCCTTTTCTTCGGTCAAAAATCCAACACCTAACCGTTTTGGTGTGAGTGCTGTAGTGAAGGGGCATCACACAGTGTTTTTTCTTTGACATTTGGTTTCCAATGGCAACTGCGTTTTCAAACTTTCACTTTCCATGCCCCTCTTGACCACTATAATAGCACCAAGAAACTAGTTGAAAAGGGTTGCAAGGTTGGTTTCTTTATTCCCACTATCCGGTTTGTTTTCTTAACTGCTTAAAGTAAGCAACTTGGTTTCTTGCAATTGGTTTTTGGGAGCTGTTAGGAGAAGGGTTAATTGATTGAGGTTTGAAAAGTAACCACCTTCACTTACCCATGTTTGCTTCCTTATTGTTTTGGACTTGTTTGTTGGCAATTTGGCAACTTTCGATGTTTTTAAGGTTTGGGTGGGGTTTGCTTTTGAGGGTTTATTTGTTTAGATTTTAATAAAATGTGAGTGTTGCAGAAGATTCGGCAAAAACTGTGGAATTTTGCTTTTAAGTTTAATTTTTTCTCTTTTGTTGTTTCAAAATTGTCTCAGGGAGTTGTACTTTATATGATTACTGATGTATACTATTTTAGACAACTATATGCTTTGTAAGATAATCAGCTTTTGTTATCTTATTAGTTGTTGCTGAAGAGGCTGTCTCCTTCTTTATCTGTCTTCTCAACTTCGATTGTTGCATTGCGTATTTTATCAAGGGCTTTTAGCTTTCACTGTCTTGGTCTAAAAGGTGTTTCGGATTTTGGTTTTGATCCGTTTATGTTTTTCTTTGGAAACACCTTTCTTTTTTACCCTCTTCACTCTCGCAACTTGACTTGGAAGTTGCTATTGTTTTTTGTTTTGTAATCTTTCCTTCATGGATTAGGTGGTCCTTCTTCCTTTACTTTCATTTATGGGGAAGGTCACAACTTCTGCAACCCAGCCTGTTTCTCAAGAAGCTTCCAATTATGATGAGGTTTTTATGCAGCAGAGCTTGCTCTTCGATGATAGTCTGAAGGTACTTATGATTTTGTACTTGCTGTTTAGTTGGGGACACTGGTTTCCTTTTTTATGATAGCTCTTTGATTCAAGAGGCCTTGTTTGTTAGTACTTAAGATCATGGTCTAATTCATCCTTGACTTTAAATTTAGAATATTCTTCTTAATTAATTGGGATTAAAGTGTTTCCTATTTGTTTCTATTGTTGCATCTCTGTTCCTAGGATTTGAAGAATCTGAGAGCACAATTGTATTCAGCAGCTGAATATTTTGAACTCTCGTACACCAACGATGACCAAAAACAAATGTGAGTTGCTTGGCTAGAGCTGCTCTATATTTTTGCTGATACTGCCATATCCTTAAAATCCTCTCTTTATTGTTGCTTTCTCTTTCTATCCTATTTTTGCAGAGTGGTAGAAACATTGAAGGATTATGCTATCAAAGCTCTTGTAAATACAGTGGACCATTTAGGGTCTGTGACCTACAAAGTAAATGATCTGTTGGATGAAAAGGTCGTTGAAGTTTCTGTAGCAGAGCTAAGAGTATCTTGCATTGAACAGGTATACGTATACCTAATTATCTCCATCTAGCTTCGGATATAGAAAGTCCGCTAAAGTAATGTTTAAATTAATTTCTTAGATGAAAAAATGATACCACTATCATATATTGAATGGGCAACACGACCTATTAGTCATATAATTTCTTGAGATATGAAAAACTGATCTTTATTGCATGCGATGCTGAGAATTAATTTTGCGAAGGCTTTCTAAAAACTATTCCATGTATAGCTCTTCATTTTTCAATGCTAAACTCCGGGACATTTATAAAATATCCAGTTATCTAATTGTCTTTATTGCTTGGTGCTCAGAGTTGTATCTGTCAGAGAAACTTCTTCTAAGAGTATCTGTATATACACTAATTGAATACTTTTGTTCAATTATCCAAATTGAAAGTGCGATTTCAGCAATCTCAGAACAGTTGTAGGTCTTAATTGTGAAACTCAGTTAGGTTTTGTTTACTTTTAAATGAACTTGATGGGTGGGTTCTATTTGCTAAAACAGAAAGAAGATATTCCAACAAATGTTGGTTCCATGTTTGATTTTAAAAATGGAACCCTGCTTTCATTACTCAATAAATCTTGAAAAAGCGTGGACATTACTATTTTGCATCTGCAGCTGTGACTTTGAACATTGCCCCTC
The DNA here is from genome assembly GCA_963425845.1 of Sphenostylis stenocarpa. Classification (NCBI taxonomy): domain Eukaryota; kingdom Viridiplantae; phylum Streptophyta; class Magnoliopsida; order Fabales; family Fabaceae; genus Sphenostylis; species Sphenostylis stenocarpa. Next base: position 14,930,634 of record OY731406.1, read on the forward strand.
GTTGATATTATTGAAGCTTGAATTATTATCATATCAGTGAAGAGAAATTTTTATGAAGATCACTAACAATGCGTTTCCCTAATGTGATACAACAGAGAATAAAGACGTGCCAAGATTATATGGATCATGAGGGGCGTACCCAACAGTCACTGGTGATCAGTACTCCAAAATATCACAAGCGTTATATTCTGCCAGGCAAGTGTATCTTGCATTTTCCTCTTCTCTTCCGTCTTATGGTGCTGGTTCCTTTTTCCATTTCTATTTTACTCTGTTCCTTTTACTATTGCGAAGTATGTTTATGATGTTGAATGATTACATATTCACATTCCATAAATTCACAAGTTCAGTTGGGGAGACCATGGATGGTGCTAACCGCACAAAGTCAAAATATGAGGGTTACAACCTAGATGACGAAGATGATTGGCCTCAGTTTAGGAATGGTATCTCCTTGTACCCTTATATTTTTGTTCCACATGTCTAGGGATTAAATTAACATTTGATATAAGCTCATATTCCTATTATTGCGGTCGTATCCCAAAGCTGTTCGAGCTACAATTAGAGAAACACCACCATCTACAGCTAGGTAACCACAAATTCCACATCTTATCATAGAATTAAATTGGTCATTGTCACAATTAGGATCCTGATGTAATTCTTTATTTTTATGCAGAAGAGGGCGTTCCCCGTCACCTTCTTTACAACCTCAGAGATCCGGAGCTTTTTCATTCACTTCTTCTTCAAACATGCCTAAAAAAGATTTAGGTTGTATCCACATTACTAAGATATCTTGATTCTTGAATTCTTTTTATTATGACTAATGTCTTCCAGATTGGTTCCTTGTATTTCTTTCTCATTTTCACGTGAAAGATGAAGATATAAGTCTCACTACATTTGTATTTACAATCTTGTTGCATGCACTGAAGAGAGGCGATCGGTTTCACCGTACCGATTCCCCCTTCTCCGCACTGGATCTCGGTCAAGTCGGCCTACTACACCCAAGATAAGTAGACCAACCACTCCAAATCCAAGCAGACCCACCACACCAAATCCTTCAAATGCAAGACAAAGGGTGAGTAAACATAAATCATGGTTGTTTGCTCAGTATATCACCAATAATTCAGTAGTTTTCTCTAACAGTCTGTGTTTACTCTTTCACCAGTACCCTTCAGAACCACGCAAATCATCTTCAATGCGATTATATGCTGAAAAAGACCCTGGCAAAGATGTAGAGCAGTACCCCAGTAAGAGTAAACGTCTCCTGAAGGCCTTGCTAAGCAGGCGCAAGTCTAAGAAGGATGACATGCTATATACATACTTGGACGAGTACTGATACAGTAGAACCTACAGAAAGCAAGGGAAATATGTCATAGAATCTTGGAAACAAGTCAAATTTTGCTTGCTAGTTTGATAGGCTGCACTTTGTCGTTTAAAATGAACATTTATACGGGTAACTTTCCTTTATCCTTGTTTTACTTTGTGTAACTAAGCACCCAAAATTATGATGTGTGGATAGTGTAATAGTTCAAGCTTTATTTTTAACAATGAATGTTGTTATATAATCAAGTAAAGTTGGCATCATTTATCTTTTCTTTTTTGTAGCTAGTTGAAGTTCAAGGTATATTATGACTGTTGTGTTACCCACCAATTGTTTATGCATGCCTGATGATGGAAACAAAACCAAGGTGTAAGCAAAAAAAGAATGGAAATTTGATTTATAGTCCTTCATCTAGAACGTGTAATGTTGAGTGTATATATTTTGTTTCTTTTGTTTCTCTAAGGAAACCTCCAACACACAGGAAAGTTGGGGGGTCAATTATTTTCACTGTGACAACTAATCTTGGGTATGTTAAATGCAATTTAATGGATTTTTATATTTGTTTCTATCTCTTATATATTATTAAAAAAGTGAAAAAAAAAATGTCAATGTCCTTGTCACTGCTCATAATTTCTTGCAACTAAAGTGGATGCACATCAATTCAGATTCGTAGTTACTGGCAACTACTTAAAACCTACTGCCATTTTCCTCCTAAATAAATGCATCTAGGAATTATCGTTATTTTAAAATAATGTTTCCACCAAACAATGTTTCACAACTTTCATTTAGCTCAACTGACAAGAGAAGTTGCATTTAAACAATGGTTTTTGGGCCCATGAATACAGTTATAACTCTGTTTCAATACGTCCATTGTTAATTAGGTACAGTGTTTTTTAAGATAAACTTATCCTAAACTTTTGAAGAAAAAAATGAAAATAAAAGAATAATCCATGTGTATCTATTAAATAAAAATAAATTAGAGTTTTTCCTAATCAGAATTGTTTAACAAGTGTTTTATGATGTGTCTGGATTGAAGAGTGAATTTGAGGAAATGAAAAAAGAGAGAAATATAATAAAAAATGAGATAAAACAAGGAATGAGTGAAAATATTATAAGAAATAAAAAATAATATAATTAATATACATCTTATTTTATTAATTTTAAATAAATTTATTTTTTATTTTAATATTTTTTATTTAATTATTTATTATAATAATAATAATAATAATTAAAACATAAAAATATTTATAAATAAATTTAAGATATAAGAGACCTAATTGGTCCTAAATAAAAGTTAAATTTCTTTACTTTTTCTCGCCACGATTTTCTAACTTTTTCATTGCAAGTCTTGACTCCCTGTTTTATATGAAAAACAATTTTATGTATAAATCGCAGTATATTTGGCTGTATAAATAAGTGAATTTGTATAATATTTTCATATGAACTTTTCTAAAAGAAAATAACAATTTTTTTTTTCAGTTAAACAAGAAAGGGAATTCATGAGAATAGTAAAAACCGTCCATTAAACATAATCATGCATCGCTCACTTCGTTGGATCGCAATTGCAAGCATTGAACAGGATCAGAAACTAGTTGAGAAATAACAAGTGTAGCTTTTGAAAGTTTCGAATCTCCAGATTAATTACCTACTAATCAATGGCAAGGTTGCATATCCATTTACAATGAAAGCATTCCTTCATATCTACTATCCATTTCGAGGTCATGTAATTGTCATTTTAGTTATTGAGTACAAAATTGTTCTAACTAATTATCCTTTTACAGATAAGTTTTCAAAGAAGATTTTCTCAAAATAATAATCTTCACAAATATTGACATGGGAGACTTTCATGGCTACATGGCAAATCTTTCCGTACCCCATTAGAATTTATAACGTGTCGTGGTAGTATGTGTTACATAATACCATCGGTGCTGATGTGAGTTGCAGAAAGTACAATCAAACCCCTCTAACAACACTATCATTACCAAAAGAACATTGGTGTTTTCTAAGTGCTTATCTAAAGTTTCGAAGCTCGGATGCAATAACAAGCAAATTTTACTTGTACATATAAGAAAACATTGAAGAAGAATAGGAGTTAAAGGGTGAAGAGATACAAAACAAAGTGCGAGATGAACAGATGGAGTACCTAATATGGCAATGACAGCCATCTCTGACCCACGTACTTGCAGCAAATCCTACCTGTTATGACCGTTTGCATACTTCAAGTAACTAAAATACATTTGATACTTAAAAGCAAACAATATACAAAACCACTAAACGTATTCTTTCTGCACTACAACCACGACTAACCCTTTTCCCAATAGGTGGACGTGGATCTTTCTACACTATATGTTCATAAATATATACAACTAATGTCTCAAATGTATGAGGAATATTCACAAATGATGGCATGGAAACCATGGATAATATCTTATATACACTCCTGTGAATCTTATCAGTAAACAGAACTCAAATTCCAGAAAAACATAGCAGAAGCATGCCATTAATGTTAGTCAATGTCTGAACTAAGATGTCCTTTATAACGGAGGAAACATCCATCCCATGGTCCAACCAAGAAGCAAACCAGCACCAGCAAGGCCTATTCCCACGACAAAAGCAACAACACACTTTGTAATCCCACATCTTCTGTTACTATTCTTCCGCTTCCCAGCCATACCATGATTCTTCTTGAGCAGCATTCCGCTGCATGGGGCCCAGGGTAAGGATGCTGGAAAGAGATTTAGCAATGATTGGTTTTTGTTTCGGAGTTGCAGGCAGAGGTTCTCCAGCTGCAGCATGTGGAGCCACTGCTTGTAAGCAAATAACTGTGAAGCCTGTCGAAAAAAGAGACTCAGGATGTGCTCCTTTTCGCTGTAAGCTCGCTGTGCTGCTTTCTCAGCCTCTCTTGCTCTTGTTTGAGAGTAACACAAAGCTTTCAACAGCTCCGACATGCTACTGTTCTCAGAATTTATTTCGCAACCTTTGTTGCTTGAACTAGAATCTGTGCTCTGGCTGGAGCTGAACATATGGAGCATAGTTTATTAATAAAATAATAAAAAATAATCATGAAGTTTCAACTCAGTATAAAATGTGCAAGCAAAAATTTTCAATAAAAGTCACCTCGTGTGTGTTTAGTATGCTACCTAAATTCTTATTTATTAATGAATGAAACCGTGTTTCATGAATCATGAATTCAATATATCTAGTAGAACAATTATAATCTATCATTGTATCTTAAATGTTCAATTTTGCGAGTGTATGTCAACTACAGAATTATCTACAATTTATGACTTCAATATAATCAAAGCTAACAAGCCATACATATGTTTAAAACATGATAAAATATATACACTATTTAAGATGATGGCACAAAAAATGCAGCATAAAGGTTTGTAACTGAAACTAGGGTGATTTCAAAGGCCCATGGTTAAAAATCAGCTGGTATGTGTCAATGACAAAGCAAATATTGTAAAAGCAGAAAAAAGGAGCGGGGGGATCACAATGTCACAAGGAAAAACATATCTTTCCAGGGATCGAAATATAGCTTGAAAAGAGAGTAGGAAACATTCACATATATTTCTAAAAGCTTAGAAAAACCATCAATGCTTTTTTTGGTGAATTAAATTCATAAATTATTTTATTTCCTACATGTTGGTACTTCTTTAGATTCATACAACTATTTTCCTCATTAGATACAAAAGCAGGTTTAAATTCAGTTAAATTTGTACATCACCAAAATCCCTGTTAGCATGAGATGGATAACTAAAGGTACTTTTAAACCGGTAAGGGCAAGTAGTCAGGGCCAAACATCTGTCAGAAACCAAAAAAATTCTAAAGCCTGTCCACATTAGTAATTATGAGGAGGCATCTTCATAATACTTGAAGATCGCAATCTGATATATATATATATATATATATATATATATATATATATATATATATATATATATATATATAGAAATGTGTAGTATCTCGTATGAAAAATGTAAGGTTTGGAACCGATAGCTAGCTTAAGTCTCCAATAAATAGCATTGGAAACCGCATACATACGGGGTAGCTCTATGTAGTTAGCATCTATAAATAACAACCCTTAAACCCTAGTCAAACTTAATAGCTAATTAGGAAGTTCAATATTTTAAACATGAGAAAACATCAAATTTCTTACAAAATAAACTGACCATCATGGCAAAGATTGCAGAAAACAATTAAAAGAATTGTAAAGTATGCCTCTACGCATTACCAGGAATACTTGTTTGAATCCTGAAATGAACAGTCAGGAGTGGATATTCCAGTTGTATAACCATCTGCATTGCAAGAGCCGGAAGTTTTATGATTCAAAGATGATGGTGGAGTCTTGTCATGGTCAACAACCTTTTGATAGGGGGGTCCCTGACTAGCATGCTTAGTCTGGGGATGAGGGAGATCACAATTCTCAATATGCTCAAGTGACTTCCGTGCAACCAAAGAAGCCAACTCATCTTTTCCAGCAGTGCGCCACCAAGGCCCAGTTTCCTCTGCTCCCATCAAATGTGATTCTAGATCAGATGATGTCATTTTACCTTGTTCAGAGACTAAGAAATTGGAAATATCACAATCCATAAAATGACTGTCTGAAAAACAAAGCTCCCCCTGATCTTTCTTCTTAGGAGTAAAATGTAAATCAGTATTCAGTGAAGCCTCAATTTTTGGCATTCTGCTATTATTGTTTTTCATAAATCTAGGAGAGACATGCCCTGGGTGCTCTACAGATAAATTAACACTTTCCAGATCAGACAGAGTGTCAAAATCTTTGATCAATTGATCTGACCCACTCTTGACATTTCCATTAAGAAATTCAGCATAGAAGGCACCAAATTCAGACTCGTAGGAATTCAGATGTTGACATGTATAATTTGTTTCGTCACCCAAATCACTTTTCACATGTAGCCACCATTTCATTTCTGGTAGCTTATCAGAATTCAGATCACGGGGCATGCAAAATGAATTGGCATGAATGTGGTCATTAGTAGAATCACAAGGAACCCAATCAGATACTAATTTGTTTGAAACCAGTGAAGGATGATCCAAAGTATTCATGGGAATCCGGAAATCTTGAGTAAAACATTTAGCAGTACAAGGTGCCTTCCCTTCTGCTGCCGCCATCACTTACTAGTCTACGAATAATGACCTGTTTTAATACGCAACTTTTGGAGGATCCGGCATCTGTAGATTCAGAAAGACACAAACACAAAACATTACACTATTACATACAACCTTGGTAGGTTGCAAACTAAAATCTCAATGAAATGTTAAATATATACAGTACGAGACCAACAAATTACCAATCTTTCAATTTAGCTGACAAGGTATGTGAAAGCAAAAGGAACACAGGAAACGAAAGCCCACCAGCTCTAACAATTGTTGCCAAAATCCCCACAAGAATCATTTTAGACCGTTGATTATAAATCATATTTCAATTTCCCTACCATTAACAGACAGAGAACATCATCCAAACAAGAGCCAAGCAGGAATGCACGAAGACCAAAAAGTCAATGACTCAACTAAAATTTCTTTTAATAGAAGAGAAGAAATCCAACAGGAGCAACTTTCTTTGCCGTTTGTTCCCAGGAAGACCTAAATTGCAAGAACTTAATGATGAAAAACTAATTGTCAACGCACCATGGACTGGAGTCATGAAAACCCAAAATCAATAAATATCTTTTGATGAGTAATATAACCAATGCAACAGTAAAAAGAAAAAAAAAACTTTGGGTGGTTAAAAAACGTGGATTTTGGGTGTGCAAAATTCGGCTTAGAGATTCAGGAAGAAGTGAATGTCTCGGATAGAACATCAAATACATCTCAACTTCCATGAATGCTCTTGCCAGTTACACACCCCAACTATCGAACATCATAAAAAGGGAAACAAAGAAGATCTATTTGGCATAAATCCCAACAAAACAATATAAAAGGTGCAGCGACACTTGACAGTACAAACTACAAAGGTTATTCAAGTTCAGCAAAACAGAATCATCATTATTCAACAGGTGAACAAGAAAGAGACATGAGATCCCAAAGAAGCAAGGGCAAGAATATTCAGTTAACTAATTAAAGGACACAGAGAAAAAGAGAGAACTTGCCTTGGTTATCATCTGAAATGAACTTCCTTGTAACACCGAAACATGTCTGAGACTTTGCTTGTACACCTGTCCAAGCGAGAGTGCGTGTTTGGCATATGCTAGTGAGTAATGGTAATGTGAAAACATGGTCCTTTTATTGACACCCATGTCAAAGAAAGAAAGAAAGAAAAAAAAAAAGAAAAAAAAAAAAGAGTATCAATAATTGTGTTACTCACACATGCTCCCAAATATCTATCTCCTTTGTTCCCATGCTTTCTGAATTATTGTCCCTCATCCTTCTACTCTACTCTGTCTCTAACATCAATTGGTGTGCCATAAAAAAACATATTTGCTATTTCTTAATTTTGTTAATGATTTTAAAATAATAAATAAAATAGAAAACCTAATTTTCTTTTTATAAATTCTTTATTCTGTTTTGCGTCCAAGCGTCCAGATTCTCGGAAACTGTGTCACCATCGTTCACAACTAAGCTTGGAAAGGCTTCTAACGGTGACACCTACGCAGCAACCCCACCTTGTCACTCTTCTTTGAAATATCTTCTAAACAATTTTAATTATTTTTATGGTAATATTTAATAATATTTTATATTTTAAGGCATTAAATACTTTATCTCTTTAAATATACAACATTTATTTATGCCGTTACTTTTTTCTTATTTCTGCTTTGGATGGAGTGAGAGAAAAGTTATGCTTTAATTCCCTTCTCAGAAAATGGTACCACCCACACGTGTAGGTTAACTTCCACTCGGGATTTTCTCACTTCTCTCTCTTTCAATGTTCCGATTAATAGTGGTAGATATATGGGGTAATAACTTCATTTGGAATGATTATCCAATTTTATGACATTGAAACTATTTAGATAATTTTAGATAGCAAGTTATATTTATTTAATTGATATTTATTATTATAATAACATGAGATTATTTTATTTATAACTGAATAATTAAATATATCTATTTGTGAATTATTTTATATTAATATTTATTTAAGAGGATTTATATGATAAAATCTTCTCGTTTAATTACATATCCTGTGTAAGAATCTACGTACATAACTTATTTCATATTTACTTTCTCCTTATTTTTTTTAATTTCACTATATTATTTACTATTTCTTAGAATAAAAGTAAATTGATAAAAGAAAAACAAAATTCTGAATTTTGTCTAATGATTAACCTTTTCATTCTAAGAAAAAAAGTTATGCATTAGTTTAAAATATTTTTATTATGTCATTTAGTAACAAACTATCATGTATAATAAATTTAATAATTTTATATTAATTACTTAATAAATTATATCATTTATAATTTATAACTAAATATTAAAGAAAATAGATACATGGCATATAAAATACAATTAACAAAATTCTTAAAACATTTTTTTTTCTTTTTTATGACTTTGTATTTCATGTCTTTTATTGATATTTTTATATTAATTTTGTTAGTATTGATGATTTTATTTTACATATACATATAATTATATATAAAATAAAATTATTACAAAACATCAATAAAAAAACATAAAATTGCATCAAATAAAATAACAGAAAAAAAATTCAGTTTTTAATTTACAAATTATGATATCTATCCATTTCTCTCGATATTAGATAATAAATTATGTTGAGATTATGGCGTAAAATTGCTTCACACTTACACTCAGTTAAACTCTTAAGGAGATTCCGAATTGACAAGACTAAATCCCACCGTGAGCCTTATGAAGGTTGATTAAGCTCCAAAAAGTAGCACTCAAGGCATTAGGCATACGTATACGTTCCCCTCACTGGAAAGCAACGTTTGGAAAACACTTTCAGAAATACTTAAAGCTTGAAGTAAGGATAAACATGACAATCATAATCATCCCATAATACTCCTTTAATAATTAACCATTTGGTTATACTTCTTCCTAAGCACAGACAATCTTCTATGAAGGGTCAGCTTTTCATCTTTTTTCCCTAGTTTATCCAAGTAGTATACAATTTTTTTTAGGGTAACCAAAACCTCCTCACTTTCATATCCAAATTCTCTCTCTTGGATATTCAGGATCCTTCTAAGCAGCTCGAGTAACTCTCTGTCATCCTTACCAAGTCTGGTTTGAATAGACACCAAACAATCCAAAGCCTCCCCTGCAATGCATAACATATGATAAAATATCAATTTCATATTATAAGAAATATGAAACTTAAGGATAATTTTTTTCCCATTGGTGCAAGAATTGTATTACTACAGTCATTTTTGAAATGCAGCACAATTGAATGGTCCGAATAATGAATAACTTGATCATATTAATTTGAGCCTGACCAGGTTTTCAATGAAGTAAGGGAAAGCTTACCAACAGGAAGGGAATTTTTTCCAAAGGCCTTCTCACGGATGCGCAAAACCTCCTGGGCAAGTTTCTCTGCTTCTTCATCATTTTTTAAATGGTAGAGTGTTACTGCAAGGTGTAACATAGGAAAGCTAATGGACTGGTCATCAGTTCCCTTATGCTTTATCATGATTTGCAAACTTCTTCTCAACAGGTGTTCGGCATCTGCATAATTCTTTGACCGTGAATATGAAGTTGCAAGGTTTATCATGTGTGTCACCAGGCTGGGGTGCTCCTTTCCTCTGTGCCTCTCAGTTATCCACAGACACTCTTCTAATAGCTCTCTGCCTTCTTGCCCTCTTTGAATTAAACAATAGAAAAAGCTTCAATTCAAAACATAGTATGTTTTTACGTTTTAGTCTTACTTTTTTTTTCTTTTGTTTTCTTCCTTCCTTCCTTTTATTTTTTGGTTATTTTAGGGAGAAGAGGGGTGCCTATAAAAACTTATTCTAAGTTGTTACTTGTTAAACTTTATTCTTAAACGCCAAAAAACACTTGAAACCTGTCATTCTTAATCAAGGATATAGGTAAGCTTACCTCCCAGCGACATGAAGCAATTCAGCTAGATCCACTCTCATCTTTTCCATTATACTGTCATCTGGTGACAAGTAATTTGAATCCTTCATGACCTGAATAGCACGTCTAAACAATTGGATTGCTTCATCTGATTTCCCTGCAAAATATATCATACTTACACATCAATATGTGCCTAGGTTTCAACTCCCCCTCCCCCCCGAAAAAAAGAAGAAAGAAACAAGGGACCGTGTGTGAACACCGTTAACATCTGAATATCAATAGCATCAGCAAACTAATGTCCATATATAACTTAAGATCAAATAAATTTGAATTTAGGTGCTTATTCCATCATTCTTTTGCAGGACCCACCATACATGAAAAAATTCTAATCAACATTAAGTTAATTGTGTAACCAGGAAAGAAAGAAAAATAAAGGGGATATAAATATAAATGGAATATGCAAAGAACTAATAAATTGTATGTGCAAGTTTATAAAGTTACCTTGAGCACTCTTAACTCGGGCTAGGGAACTCATTGCCATTCCAATTCTTCCATCATTTTGTCCATATAATTTTGTGTGTATGTCGAGAACTCTAGAAACCAAAAAAAAAAAGGTAATATAGAAGAAAGCAGAGTCAATAATGCACTGAATATGGTAGGAGAAACTAAATATAGGAAGCTTAACCTAGTAAAATGAGTTTCAGCGTCATTGGGTCTCCCTTCTTTGAGTAAAAGATTGCCCAGACTAAGTAAAGGTACAACCAAATCCTTACTTTGGGAACCTCTACTTGATTCCAAAAGAGTGACCACACGCTGATATATCTCTACTGCTTTTGTTGCTTTTCCAAAAGAGCCAAGAACTTTTGCCATACCCAAACAGGGTGTGACAAGTAAAGTACTATCCTTACCTAAAAGAAGAGATTATATTATTAAGAATATCAAAATTTTGGCAAAAGTGAGTTTAAAAGCAATGTTGGCTGCATCACGGTTCATTTCTGCTGAGGTATCTAGAGAGTGAAACAGTTAAAAATAGCTTCTAACTAGACATGCACAACTGAAAAACTCAAAAAAATAGCGCCAGATTTGTAATTAAACAGATAAGCAACACAACATAACCACAGTCACCATCCTTCACCATAGGTAAACAAAATCAAATACTAAATAAAAATATTATCACTAACAGAAAAATGTCCTCACCGTAGGTCCTCTCCATAATGTAGACAGCCCTCTGATATGTGTCCAATGATTTTTCAAACATGTTCAATGTTGCATACATACTTCCCATATGCATAAGTATTGAATCCAGACGAGGTGCATCATCCTTCAAATTGTCAACAACTTCTTTCATCTGGCTATCAACGAAAATATAAGAATGCACTCCACAGAGAAAAGGATACAACAGAAAGAGGTGTGGAAATGCAACACTAGCATTTCAGCAGACATGTGGAACGGATAACTATTTGCAATTTTCAGATGGATATATACAAGCTAGACATACACAAAGGAAACAATTTCAGTACAAGGTAATCAAACATGTGATACCAACATAAAATTATTACCACTAACCAGACTAGTGGAAGCACTTGGCCTCATGCAAGAATATCAATCAAGAAGAGTAATTGCAGATAATTTAACTGCACGTATTTTTGCCTAGCAATGATCATTTATTCATTATAGCCCCAGAAACCATAACAAATTCATTAACTCGTGTTAGAAAACAAAACAAAAAGACGACAACTGACTTCTTCATTGTACTTTCACCTCATCTCATTATAGTGCAATCTGGTGCTATTAGGACCTCATAAATTGATATGCTGATGTCTTACACTAGAACAGTAAAAAAGTCATGCAGACTCTGAGAGTTCAACTAATCACATGCATTGCAGACATAATTTAAGTTACTCAATTATACAAGATATGAAAATGACAAAAGAATGTACAGGAACAAAAGGAAAGCGGGAAAATACCATATCCAACAGAGATCCAACAAATTTTAAGTCTCCAACAGCCATGTAACCTAGTGCTATGACGTCCAAAATTGCAGCTTCTTCTATGCCTTTAGTACCCGCATTCATGCTCTCTTTCACAGCTTCATAATTTGCAGTTAGCAGGTCTTTAGCATCATTTTTGTTTCCCATCCTAATCATTCTTTTCACTTCATCAAATAATTCTTCCAACTCTCTTTCTAAACTTCCAATGCTGTAGAATGTGAAATTTCCAAAGCCAAGGCACATTGTCAATTAGAGAATGAACAATTTAAGCTACCAAGATGTTTTGTCCTTAGGGATGAAATTTCAATACAGTGGTAAGAAAAATAAGGCACAAAATTGAAATATGGAAATACTTCAAAATACAACAGGCATATGCGGTAGAAGAAAGGAAAAGGACAAATCATTTGAACCAATTCCCACCTCTGAAGGTCATTTGGAGCTGAAATTCCTGAATAAGAATCACTATGTGGGCCTGTCCCACCACATTCCAATGACCCAACTGAAGATCTTGAGAAGCAGACCCGAACACAAGCAGTCCGAATGGGAATAATGTAAAGCTTTTCATTGTATTTTTGCCTTTGATTACAAACTGAGAAGCCTGTTATGCTTTTCAAGTAACACAATGACAGAATATGCGGAAACTCTTTGCTTGTCCTAATAATAGATAGCAGAATAAATTAAACCAAGCCATCACAAATTACTGTAATAAGATATGTACATTAAAATGAATAGTATACAACAAAACAATGAGGATAAGATGAGCAGAAACCATTAAAAATAGTGTGGTATACTTACTCATGCATCCTATCCGAAGACCTGCACCTAAATTATTAAAATAATTTATGCGCCGAACCATATGCATTTCGTAGTATTGGTAGGTTTTGAGTTAGTAAAATGCACAAGTTTCAATCAATAAAGTTGAAATTATTATCCTAAGGTGATTTATTTTAGCGAAGAAAAGAAGTGGGATGGAACGGAAGTAGCATAGTTGGGAGAAGCAACACATTAACACAACACAACTTATGAAGGGAAAGAGCAGAAAGAGAACCTGATTCCGGTGAAAGAGTGCGAAGGAAGAAGACATGAACCTTTCATCGTCTTCCCCTTCCTCCTAGGATCAAACCTTAGCTATTACCATGGAGCATACAACAATGTGAGAAACGGATAAAGCGCTTGTGTTTTTTTTTTTTTTTCCTGGGCTAGTTTTGGCATTTGTGGCATTTGGGGCCTATACTTCAACTTTAAATTCAAAGTTAATTGTTGTTTACACCTCCCAACTTTACTAATATACCTTTATTTTGTACTTTTTTTTCAAATAACCTTTTCTGAAAAATACTTTTTGGAATGTTAAAGATTGAAATCTGAAAGAAAAATAAAGGACCTGGTGGTTGATTTGAAAGAAAAATAAAAGTAGAAAATAATCAATTCAGAACAATATAAAAAATAAAAAATATCTCTTTTTAATAAAAAACAAACAATATATCTCTTTTAATCTCTTTCGAAAATAAATATATACATAACTTTATAATCAAACAATTAATCTACTTTAATTAATTAATTATTTAAAAAATGTAAATTTGTTTCCTTTTTCGTATCACTTATTCATTTTGCACGTTTCATATTTTCTCCTTTTTTATATAACTTAACATTGGTAAATCCAATTAATATTGTCTAACTATTTGTAAGTTATTTTTCTTTTGTAATTAGTAATTAATGGTAAGTTTCTCATATGCTTATCATCTATAAAAATTCTCATAATAGTTTTGTTACTATTTTAAGAAAATGATAAATTGAGTAATAATTAAATTGTAATATCCTATATATTGTTTGATTAATTTTTAATTGATATTTCTTTTAATGCACAGGAAAACTATAAGGAAAGAAATATTCAAGTTGGAAAATAACATTAAGACGGTGTTGATAAAAATGGTAAAACCGATTCAGATCAAATTGTAGAGATTTATCCGATTTAATTTTAAATTAAATTACAGAAAAAAAAACAGTAATAAATCTTCAAAAATAAAACTGTGTGGGATGCGTTTAGTATTTGCTGTTTAATTTGAAATAAATGCAAGAACGTTTCCAGATTATCATAGTCTTATAAATACACACTTTGAGGTCAAAAAACATGAGAAGAACAAAGATAATCTTGGTAGAACAATGGCTAATAGAATCATGACTCTAAACTTTTTCTTGGGATTGCTATGCATTTCTCTTCTCATAACATCAGGTATTAAGTTTACTTAATTTTTTGGATGGATGATGAATACAAAAGGTTGTGATAATTGAGTTTTGCATGGAATTTGTGATGAGATTGCATTGATTTCAGGGTGTGGGACAGTAATATGCCATTCAGGAGGAAAATGTCCAGATAGAAAATCTTGCCTTGACTATTGTCTGTTTTTTGGGTACAAAGTTGGTGGAGTTTGCACTTCTCAAAATCTTTGTTGCTGCTTAAGTGGTGATGGCCCAACCCAGGGCTCTCCTTAGAACCTTTTCTTTGTTACTGCATACATATAGCCTTCAACACAAATAAAAAGGAAAATGGAGTTTTATGGTTTCTTATATCATTCTATTCTTTGCTGTTCCTAAGTTCCCATCACTATCACAAACTTAAAATTATTTTTTCTCACTATGCATTTTCTTTAACGTTTTTTCAGGTTTAAAATTTATTTTCAAACTACTGTAAAAAACGTTATATTATAACTTATATTTTTCATTAGTTTAAAAAATCATAATTATATTGTATAATATATTTAATAAATCTGATTTAGGCTTTAGTTTAATTTTTTAAAAGGAAAAGAATAACATCAATAATAACAAAGAATTATAATTGAAATTGGAATATGATATAATGTATTAATTACTCGGATTAAATTATCACATCGATTAAATTAATTATAAATTGACTAATAAAATACTATTTAATCTATGTAAAATTGAAACAATAAATAACTCAATGAAATAGGTTTAAGGTTGAGTCAAATAGGTTCTGTAAATCTTAACAGATATTAAATCATAATTTATCAATTGAGAAACAAAATTAAGTTATTTATAATGTAACTTCAAATTAATTAAAAAAATCTTTGGAAAATAGGTGAAAGGAAGAGAACTTTATTAGTGAATTTTAAAATATTGGTGAGTGATAAATAGATGGGACTTGATTATATATATATATATATATATATATATATATATATATATATATATATATATCATAGGATAAAAATCAAGTTACATTTATAAATAAAAAATAAGGATATAAAAAAACTAAAAATCATATTTGAACAAAAAAAATTATGGATAAAACTATCAAATTAACTAAAAATATATAAATAAATATTTATAAACATAAACTAAAAAATAAGATATATAAAAAATAATTTAGAGATATAATAAAATTATAATATAACTATTAAATTTAAATGAGGAAACACTAGATGAAGATGAAATAGGATGAAAACCAAGTTTAATCAAACCATTTTGTACTTATTTTAATTTGATTCTAGTTATTCGACTATAAATGTTTTGGTTCAAACTATGAAAAAAAGAAGAAGAAATTTCAAGTTTTTATTTTGTTAGTAAATATTTTATAATTTAAGGAATCAAATTATTAATAATAAATTTATAAAATTTTAATTTATTTAAAATATTTACATCTAAAGAAGATATTTTATCATATAATATTTTAAATTTGTTATAACATATTTTTTATAAAAAAATTATAATTTTTTTAAAATTTAAATACGTTAAATTAAAATTATTCTTATTTAAAATTGTTTTAGTTTTTTAAATATTATATTTTATAAGAAATTCAATTTATTAAATTTTAAGTTTATTTTTTAATAAAATATTTTAATGATAACCAAATATCAAAATGTCAAATATAAAAATTAGCACAAATAATAATAATAATAATTTTATTATTAATAATAATATTAATATCAATATCAATTAGCATAAAAAATAAAATAATATTAATATTGATATTGATATTGGTAGAATAAATGGCATTTACAATCATAAAAGAAAATTACTACAAATTTCAATGGAAAAAAATATGGGTTACGTTTATTAAAATATCCTTTAATTTTGATAGAAGAAATTCTAATAAAGGTGAATAAAAATATCTCTAACCTAGACCAATAGATAAATAATCTCTCTCTCTCTCTCTCTCTCTCTATATATATATATATAAACAAACCATAATGACTAAATTTTTATTGATAGTAGTTAAAAAAATATTATCACTCGCGTCCATAAAAAAAGGTTGACATCCACTAAAACAATTATTATTAACGTTGGTAAAAAAATTAACTTTAATTTATTTTTTAATTGACTTTAATTAAAAAAAATAACAGTAGACTAATATCAATTGAAAATAATTCGAATTGACCGCTAAAAAAATATATTTGACATCAACCTATTAATATGATTGATATTGAAAAATAAATAGCTTATTAGTGTAAGTTGAAAAATAACAATAACCTAAATTATTACAAAATAACTTTTCACCATGAATTAAAAAAAAGCATTGACTTTTAATTAAAATAAATTTGCGTCACACTAGTGCAGACAAACCATTTTACGTCACTTAATTCTTATTGGATATAAAACTAATTGACTAAAAAAAACACGATGGTAATTTTGTAAATATTGAGCGGGATTTTTATGTTTGACCCATAAAAGGGCAATGTAAAAAATGTCTTTTATGTCGGACCAATAAGAGTCTGACGTAAAAGACCTCTTTTACGTCACTCTTTTATGGGTACGAGTAAAAGACCTCTTTTACATCGGTCCCTTATGAGTCCTGATGTGAACATGACCTATGATAAGAGCTAGAGCAAGGAAAATAAAAGAAGCACTTTAACAAATATTGTTGGTTGACCAAATTATGTTTTGAATTAATCAATTAATGGACTTTAGTTTAATTTTGTTTTAAGTTGTAATAAGGACCCAATTGAAAATTTAGTCATCAGCCTTTGGGAGACCAAGGGGTGCATAGCTGATTGACTTTTGGTTGCCACCGTTTCAGATACAATCAGTTATTAAGTAGTTTCAATTCCTAGGTTAATGGATCATTATTAACCTTTATTTGTTTCTATTAAATAGTTTTCCATTCCTAGATTAATGAGTTATTATTATTATTTATTTTCTTTTACTGAGTCTTTGTAATTCTGATAACAACGCTTCTATATCAGCTGAACCATTTTTATCAAGAAATAATAACAAGTGAAATTTTATTCAGAAATATTAGAGTTTATCTTTTTTATCTTAGTGAGAGTGATTCTCCTAAATTCTTGGGTAATTCAAAAACTCTTGGCTGTATCAAAGGACTTTCACATCCTTTGTGTGTTGCCTCCCTTGGGAAGAGTGATTATTTCCTTCCACCTTCTTTCTAATTCCTAAATTTCTTACAAGATTCTAACCCTAAAGATCCTAAATTACCCTTTGTGATTCATATCAGTTGGTATCAGAGCCCCGATTTAAGGGTTTAAATATCAAATTGATGGCAGAAGAGGAAAATTACAATCAAGAAGCAGGAATTAGTCCATTTGAAATGAGAGTATTTGTACAACATTTGGAAGGATTAATGATACGACATAACAATGAACTCCATGAAATATTGAACCGGTTGGAGAATAGAAATCCTGAAGAAGAAGAAAGGAGAAATAAGAGAATGAATGATGGAGTAGCAAGACCAAGTAGACTTGAAGGAGTCAAGCTTAACATTCCTCCGTTCAAAGGAAAAAGTGATCCGGAGGCATATTTGGAGTGGGAGATGAAAATAAAGCATGTTTTCTCATGCAACAATTATGAGGAGACCCAAAAGGTGAGGCTTGCAACAACGGAATTTTCTGACTATGTTCTTGTTTGGTGGAACAAGCTACAAAAGGAGAGAGATAGAAATGAAAAGCCAATGGTTGATACATGGACTGAGATGAAAAGGATCATGAGGAAGCGGTATGTGCCGGCTAGTTATGCAAGGGACTTGAAATTTAAACTCCAAAAACTTACTCAAGGAAACAAGGGGATTGAGGAGTATTTCAAAGAAATGGATATGCTCATGATTCAAGCAAAGATTGAAGAAGATGAAGAGGTAACTATGGTCCGATTTATTGGTGGTTTGAATATTGATATATGTGATATTGTTGAGTTGCAGGAGTTTGTTGATATGGAGGATTTACTTCATAAAGCAATTCGAGTGGAGCAACAATTTAAAAGAAAAGAAATGACTAAGAAGAGTTCTACCAACTTTGGATTTTGAAGTTGGAAGGACAAAGGCAAGAAAGATGAGACTGTTACTTCTAGTAGTTTCACACCTATTCCTACAAAGACTCATTCAAAATATGAAGAATAACCCTCTACAAAAAGTAGAGATGTGAAGTGTTTTAAGTGTCAAGGCCTAGGACACTATGCTTATGAGTGCCCTAACACAAAGACCATGGTTCTTAGAGAGGGAGAATATATAATTGAATTTGAGGTTGAAGAGGGAGAAAATTCCAAAGGGAGATTTATTGATGATTAGGCGATTACTTGATAGTCAATTGAAACCTATGGAAGAAAGTCAAAGAAAAAATATTTTTCACACTAGATGTTTAATCAATGACAATGTGTGCATGATGATCATAGATGGAGGTAGTTGTACCAATGTGGCTAGTGCTAGATTAGTATCAAAACTAAATTTAGCTATCAAACCACATCCTAGGCCATATAAACTTCAATGACTTAGTAAGGATGGAGAGGTGCAAGTGAGACAACAAGTTGAAGTGGACATTTTCATTGGAAAATACAATGATAAGGTGTTTTGTGATATTATTCCTATGGAAGTCAGTCACTTACTTTTGGGGAGACCATGACAATTTGATAAAAGAGTTAATCATAACGGGTTCACTAACAATATCTCTTTCATGCACCAAGACAAGAAAATTGTGCTCAAACCTTTGAGTCCACAAGAAATGTGTGAGGATAAAAAGAAAATGAGAGAAACACTTCTTCAAAAAAAGAGAAAGAAAGAAACCGTTAGTGAAACACTTGAGAGGAAAAAGAGTTATCAAAAGAAGAGTGAACCACTTGAAGTGAGGGAGAACTATTTAGCCATAAAAAGTGAGTACAATGTTAATTTTACATTCAATTTGTCAGACTTATCTCTTTTTTATGTAGATGGCGAATCCGATTTGAGGACAAATCCTTTTCAAGAGGGAGAGAATGATGTGAACATGACCTATAATAAGGGCTAGAGCAAGGAAAATAAAGGAAGTTCTTCAACAAATATTGTTGGTTGACCAAATTATGTTTTGAATTAATCAATTAATGGAATTTAGTTTGATTTTGTTTTAAGTTGTAATAAGGGTCCAGTTGAAAATTTAGTCATTAGCCTTTGGGAGACCAAGGGGTGCATAGCTGATTGACTTTTAGTTGTCATAGTTTCAAATACAATAAATCATTAAGTAGTTTCAATTCCTAGGTTAATGGATTATTATTAGCCTTTATTTGTTTCCATTAAATAATTTTCAATTCCTAGATTAGTGGGTTATTATTAGTATTTATTTTCTTTTATTGAGTATTTGTAATTCTGATGACAACTCTTTTATATCAGCTCAACCATTTTTATCAAGAAATAACAAGTGAAATTTTATTCAGAAATATTAGAGTTTATCTCTTTTATCTTAGTGAGAGTGATTCTCCTAAATTCTTGAGTGATTCAAGAACCCTTGGCTGTATCAAAGGACTTTCACATCCTTTGTGTGTTGCCTCCCTTGGGAAGAGTGATTCTTTCCTTCTACCTTCTTTCTAATTCCTAAATTTCTTACAAGGTTCTAACCTTAAAGATCTTAAATTACCCCTTGTGATTCATATCAAGTCCGACGTAAAAGTCGTGTTTTATTCTATTCCTGCACCACTCCCTTGTCTCGCGCGAGTATGGGGTTTTTAGAATGATAACGAGAGATCAACTATTTTCAAGGTACATTTCAACCACAATGGGTGACGAAAATACTTTCATTAGTGTCCCATTTGTAGTGATTGACATTTCTCTTCGATTAAATTCGAGTTTTAAAATATTTTTTTGTATATTTGAGGTTAGTGTTTTATGTGTCCTATAATAATAATAATAAAAAAATATATTTCAAAATATTAATAAAATAATAATTATTAATTAGAATATATATATATATATATATATATATGAAATTATTAATAATTATCATTATAATACATTATGAAATTATTAATAATAATAGTTATTATATACTATTAAAATGTAAAAATGTAATATGAATTAATTATTATTAATATTATTATTATTATTATTATTATTATTATTATGTAATAAAAAAAATGAAGATAACATTTTTATATCTTCGTAGAAGAAGAGATACAATTTTGACCAAGACTTAAAAATAAATTATTAATTTAATAAGAAGATAAGAATCATTAATGAAGAAAAAAAAGTAAAAATCTTCCTATATAAAGGGGTGCGGGTGGTGAAAAAAAAAAAGGGAGAAAGGTAAGAAAGGGAGAAGGAAAAGAAAAAGGAAGAGAAGAAAAGAGAGAGGGAGAGAAGAAAAAGACGTGGAGAGAAGAGAAGAGAAATAACTTGGAAACAAATTTGACTGTATCATCTGCAATATTGAGGTAGAGGAGAAAAATATTATCATTAAATTTATTTTATTTTTATTATAGGTGTGGAGTGAGGTGTCCCTAACCTCATTCTATTTATTTAGTTACTTGTTTATTTATCTTTAACTACGTATTGGTCCTACCTTATGTTTATTTATTCTTCTTCAGTCTTATACTGGTCCTATTTTAATTATCTTCAGTTATGTACTGGTCCTATTTTAATTATCTCCAGTTATGTACTGATCCTATTTTAATTATCTCCAGTTATGTACTGATCCTATTTTAATTATCTCCAGTTATGTACTTATCCTATTTGTTTATTTTATTTTATCTCTAGTTATGCACCAATTCTATTTATTAATTTATATTTATATTATTTAATTATTTTTAAATAATAATATCTATTTATGAAAATTTGATGATATTGTAGATGAAGGTCGGACCTTGGGGATTTAAATGAATAAATATCACTGAGAGTGATTAAAATTGAACTCATTTATCCTTACTAGTCACTACAGATTTAATTTAAATCTTCATAAAATATAATGTGTTGAAGAAGTTGATATATATATATATATATATATATATATATATATATATATATATTATAAGATTGTATTATTATAAATAATAATTTTTCTCACTTATTGTTATTTCTTGTGTATGTTACAACTAAAATATTAATATAAATAGATGGAAACATCAAGAAGGAAAACATGTATCATTCAACCACTATTAGAAGAAAATTTTTGTCAATTGTAATAATTGTTTCTGATATAAAGATAATGTAAACTTGTAAAATTCACATCTTTGTACATATAAATATATAAACATTTATCTCATATCTTACTTTTGTCAAGACTTAATAGAAAGTAGTAATGTCTTAAAATATGGTTAACAACGTGAGAAAAAAAAAGGATGTCACATTAGATGGTATCAGAGCAACATTTCATGTGTAACCTGTGAAATGAGCCTATCATGATATCTTATGAATCCTAACTTATATAATTTCATATGGCAAATAATAGAAGGAGCAACGAGTTGACAAAAGCGGTACAAGTTATACGAGACATGACCGCTACATTATTAAGGAACCAAAGATCTTAAGGAACCAATGAATCACAAGGTTTAGTTGAATTTAGGAGAAACAAATCTCGCAATTTTCTGGAGGTTATAACCCAGAAAAGGTTTAATTATGGATTAAAGAATTAGAAAAAATATTTCAAGTTATGAATTGTCCTGATGACCAAAAGGTGAATTATGCTGTGTTTATGTTGATAGGAGATGCTGGATATTGGTGGGATAATACCAGAAGATTACCAGAAGGAGGAAGAATAATCATTACTTGGGAGGTGTTTATAATAAAATTTTTAGAAAAATATTTTCCCAATGATGTGAGGAGGGAAAAAGAAATAGAGTTTATGCAATTAAAGCAAAGAGGTATGACAATAGGAGAATATGCCTCCAAGGGTGGAGGCAGGAACTTATTTTCATGGGGCCAAAACTTTAGTTAATGGGAAGTCGAATTTAAAGAAGATCAGATTAAAACTTTTATTCATTCTTAACTTTAAACAAAATTATTCTTAATAAATATGTATCGATTAAAAGAAGATTAGTAAATTTTTAAGTGTCATTTAGCCATCAACAAAGAAGATTTTTGTTCCTTCTTGTAATGGTTGAGTTTTAAAATGTGAAATTAAAGTTTTTTAGTCTGAAGAGGAAACAAAACAAGCGTTCTTTGTTTTGAAGAGAGATAAAATAGTAAACTTGTCGGACAAACTGAGTCTTTTATTTATTTTTTAATAAAAAAAATTGAGAAAGTTGGTTGTTTTGTATTTGATGGAAGTGACTCAATAGTATATAATAGAGAGAAGTTAACATATCGTGGGATAATATATCATGGGGGCTAATATTTTTTTTTATTCATAGTACTCAGAAAAATTACTAAAGTTTGGGGTGGTCATGACCACACCATGGCAGATTTTTGGAAATTTTTTAAAACCATCAAAATAGAAAACTAAAATATTTTGGATCCCAGCATAATAAAAGGAGACAAAAGAAAGGAAAACCTTACAACCACCCCCAATGGAGATCCTAACCCAGCCAATTTTATGTAGGAAATTTTAATAAACTTGTAAATAGTTAGCTCAAGTGCTTTAAGTGCGGACATGATCATTATGCTAAAGATTATCATCTTAAAGGACCTGTCTGCTTCAAGTGTGGAAAACCTGGTCATATATTCTCTGAATGTCGGTAACAAAAACCAAATTCTGATCCTTCTGCATAAAAAAGAAGACCTCCGACAACAGGAAGAGTGTATACCATGAATGGAACTGAAGCCTCTCAGAATAATGATTTGATCCAAGGTATGTGTTTAATTAAAGATGTGTTGAAAGTCCCACATCGCCTACCTCATGTCATTTGGTATGATTTAAATACATGTTAGGCTACTCCACATATTGCCAATTGGTTTTATGTTGGAACCTTAACATGGTATCAGAGCCAAAGCCTAACATCTTTCCGATTATTGTCATGGGCCAAAAGTTGCCCTTTAGTTGGGTTAAAAATACCCTTTGCTTGGTCCGGCAGGCTTCGTTGGAGGGGGGTGTGTTGAAAGTCCCACATCGCCTACCTCATGTCATTTGGTATGATTTAAATACATGTTAGGCTACTCCACATATTGCCAATTGGTTTTATGTTGGAACCTTAACAAAAGACAAAACTTTAAATGTACTATATGATTCAGGCGCAACTAATTCATTTATTTACAATAATTGTGTCCAACACCTTGAATTGCCGACTTCTTTTCTAGACACTAGTTTGATTGTTTTAACTCCCACAAGTAAGTCTATAATCACCAATAAAATTTGTTTAGATTGTCCTTTGTTCATTGAAAACAGGAAATTCCTTGTAAATTTAATTTGTCTACCTTTATCTCAATTGGATATAATCTTGAGTATGGACTGTTTATCTTTCAATCAAGTCCTTCTAAATTGTGCAGAAAAATCAGTAATATTTTCAAATTCTGAAAATCTTTTGAATTTCTCTACCAACTCAGTAAATGAGTTTTTGAAGAACAAAATTCAAGTATATTTGTTACTATCTTCAGTGGAAGTAAAAGAGGAAGTCGATTTGAAAAAAATAACAGTTGTTCAAAATTTTCCTGAAGTTTTTCCTAATGATGTTCTTGGTTTACCACCCAACAGAGAGATTGAATTTTCAATAGATTTAATGCCTGGAATTGGACCAATTTCTATGGCATCATATAGGATGTCACCTTTTGAACTGACAGAACTGAAGAAACAATTGGAAGAATTATTTGGGAAACAATTCATTCATTCTAGTGTATCACCTTGGGAAGCCCCTGTTTTATTAGTTAAGAAGAAAGATGGAAGCTTTAGGTTGTGTGTAGATTATCGTCAGTTAAATAAATTCACCATAAAGAATAAATAAAATACCCTCTTCCAAGAATATATGAGTTGTTAGATTAATTAAGAGGAGTTTCTGTATTTTCTAAAATAGATTTAAGATCAGGATATCACCAAATTAGAGTAAAGACAGAAGATGTACAAAAAACTGCATTTAGAACTAGGTATTGTCATTATGAATACCAAGAGATGTCTTTTTGTGTAACCAATGCTCCTGCAATATTCATGGATTATATGAATATGATTTTTCGTCCATTTTAGATAATTTTGTTATGGTTTTTATAGATAACATTCTTATTTATTCTAAAACTTTTGAAGATCATGCGAAACACCTTCAAGTTGTTCTTCAAATTTTGAAAGCCAAACAATTGTATGTTAAATTGTCTAAGTGTGAATTTTGGTTAAAAGAAGTAAAATTTTTAAGCCATGTGATTTTCAAAGAGAGAGTGTTAGTAGACCCAACTAAGGTGGAAGCAATTCTACAATGAGATCCACCAAAAACAGTGACTGAGATTCGTAGTTTCCTGGGTTTGGTAGGATATTATAGGAGATTCATTGAAGGATTTTCTAAAATGACTATGCCTTTAACCTGACTCACCAAGAAAGGTCAAGCTTTTGAATGGACAGAAAAATGCGAAAATAGTTTTCAAGAACTTAAGAAAAGATTAACCACTTCCCCTGTACTAGCATTATCTAACCTAATTGGACATTTTGTGATGCTTCCAAAATAGGATTAGGATGTGTTCTTATGCAAGATAGAAGGGTAGTTGCATATGCTTCAAGACAAT
Source organism: Sphenostylis stenocarpa (assembly GCA_963425845.1). Classification (NCBI taxonomy): domain Eukaryota; kingdom Viridiplantae; phylum Streptophyta; class Magnoliopsida; order Fabales; family Fabaceae; genus Sphenostylis; species Sphenostylis stenocarpa. The sequence continues at coordinate 14,955,769 of OY731406.1, forward strand.
TAAAAACACATGAGAAAAATTATCCAACTCATTATCTAGAACTAGCCGCCATCGTTTTTGCACTCAAAATATGGAGACATTATGTGTATTGTGGTAAGTTTGAGGTTTTTAGTGATCATAAAAGTCTTAAATACTTGTTTGATCATAAAGAGTTAAATATGAGACAGAGAAGATGAATGAAATTTTTGAAAGATTATGATTTTGAATTACATTACCATTCAGGAAAGGGAAATGTAGTAGCAGACGCTTTAAGCATAAAATTTTTTACATGTCTCTTCCCTTATGATTCATGAGATGAGTATGCTAGAAGAGTTCAGAAACATGAATTTATCAATTACCATGAACCCTGATAGAATAAAATTAAACTTAACTCAAATTACTAGTAAATTACAAAGACAAATTCAAGAGGCTCAAGTAGGTGATGAATTCATTCAAAAGAAGTTGATAGGACAAAAAAATGGAGAAAATTTTGACATAGATAAAGCAGAAATTTTGAGATTTAGTGGTAGGATATGTGTGCCTAATAATGTAGAGATTAGGAAGCTGATTTTAGACGAAACACATAAGAGTAAATTGAGCATACATCCAGGCACAACAAAAATGTATCAAGATCTTAAGAAAATATTTTGGTGGCCTAAAATGAAGAAGCAAGTGGCACAATATTAACATCATGTTTAGTTTGTCAAAAAGCTAAGATAGAACATCAAAGACATGCAGGAATGTTACAATATTTAGACATACCTGAGTGGAAATGTGATAGTATTGTAATGGACTTTATAGTTGGCTTACCACGAACAATTTAAAAATTTGATTCCATATGGGTTATCATGAATATGTGGATAAAGTATGCTCACTTTCTACCCATTAACATTAGATATTCATTGGAAAACTGACTGAATTGTACATAAAGGAAATTGTGAGGTTACATGGAGTTCCATCTAGTATTATTTCTAAAAGGGATCCTAGGTTTACTTCTAAATTCTGGGGAAGCCTACATCAAGCCTTAGGGACTAAGCTTCATCTTAGTTAAGCTTATCATCCTCAAACTGATGGACAATCAGAAAGAACCATCTAGTCCTTCAAAGATTTGTTGAGAGCATGTGTGTTAGAAGATTCTGGTAGCTGGGACCGGTATTTATCATTAATTGAATTTACTTACAATAATAGTTTCCATTCTAGCGTAGGTATGACACCCTATGAGGCATTGTATGGGAGAAAATGTAGAACACCTTTATGTTGATTTGAGACTAGAGAAAATTTGATCTTAGGTCCTGACATGATTGAACAAACCATGGAGAAAATTAAGATGATTAGGGAAAAATTAAGAATAATTCAAAGTCGACAGAAAAGCTATGCTGATAAGAGAAGATGACCCCTTGAATTCCAAGAAGGTGAGCACGTATTCTTGAAAGTAACACCGACAACTGGAGTTGGTAGAATAATGAAAGCAAAGAAACTCACTTCTCGATTTATTGGTCCCTATCAAATTCTTCAAAAAATAGGTCATGTTGCTTACCAAATTTCCTTACCCCTTTCCTTTCTAATCTTCATAATATGTTTCATTTGTCTTAGTTAAGAAAATATATTTTTGACCCTTCTCATGTAATAATGTCAGATACAATACAATTAAAAGATAACCTTACATTTGAAACAATGTTTGTACATATTACAAATATGAAGATCAAACAACTAAGGGGAAGACAAATTTCATTAGTAAAGGTTGTTTGGAATGAAAGTACTTGGAGATGCTACGTGGAAATTAGAAAAGAGAATCAAAGAAAGTTACCTCATCTCGTTTTAATCACAAAAAAATTTCAAATACAAAATTTCTATAAGTATGGGGAATGTAACATCTGAAAAATAATTTATATAAAATTTTCTTTAAATATAATGTATTAAATAATATTATAGGTAAATTAATATATATATATATATATATAATATAATAATAATAATAATAATATATATAAAATAATATATTTATTATTATTATTATTATATATTAACAAATAAATAAATATATATATATACATGAAATTAATAATAATTATCATTATAATACATTATGAAATTATTAATAATAATAGTTATTATATACTATTAAAATTAAAATGTAAAAATGTAATATGAATTAATTATTATTATTATTGTTATTATTAATATGTAAAAAGAAAAAAAATGAAGATAACATTCTTATCTCTTCGTACAATAAGAGATAAGATTTTAACCAAGACTTAAAAAAAATTATTAATTTAATAAGAAGATAAGAATCATTAATGAAGAAAAAAAAAGTAAAAATCTTTCTATATAAATGGGTGGGGGTGGTGAAAAAAGAAAAGAAGGGAAAAGGTAAAGAGAAGAAAAGAGAGAGGGAGAGAAGAAAAAGAGGGGGAGAGAAGAGAAGGAAAGAAGGAGAGAAAAGAAGAGAAGAAGAGAAGAGAAATAACTTGGAAACAAATTTTAGTGTATCATCTGCAATATTGAGGTACGGGAGGAGAATATTATCATTAAATCTATTTTATTTTTATTATAATTGTGGAGTGAGGTGTCATTAACCTCATTCTATTTATTTAGTTACTTGTTTATTTATCTCTAACTACGTACTGGTCCTATCTTATGTTTATTTATTCTTCTCCAGTCTTCCACTGGTCCTATTTTAATTATCTTCGATTATGTACTGATCCTAATTTAATTATCTCCAGTTATGTACTGATCCTATTTTAATTATCTTCAATAATGTACTGGTCCTATTTTAATTATCTCCAGTTATGTACTAGTCGTATTTTAATTATCTCCAAATATGTACTAGTCCTATTTTAATAATTTTCGATTATGTACTTGGTCTTATTTTAATTATCTCTAGTTATGTATCGAGTCTGTTTGTTTATTTTATTTTATATCTAGTTATGCACTAATTCTATTTATTAATTTATATTTATATTATTTAATTATTTTTAAATAATAATATCTATTTATGAAGATTTGATGATATTGTAGATGAAGGTCGGACCTTGGGGATTTAAATGAGTAAATATCATCGAGATAGTGATTAAAATTGGACTCCGACTAGTCACTACAAATTTAATTTAAATCTTCATAAAATAGAATGTGTTGAGGAAGTTGAGATATATATATATATATATATATATATATATATTATAAAATTATATTATTGTAAATGATAATTGTTCTCACTTCCTTATTGTTATTTCTTATGCATGTTACAACTAAAATATCAACACAAATATATGGAAAAACATCAAGATGGAAGACATGTATCATTCAACCACTATTAGAAGAAAGTTTTTGTTAATTGTAATAATTGTTTCTGATATAAAGATAATGTAAACTTGTAAAGTTCACATTTTTGTACATATAAATGTATAAACATTTATCTCATATCTTACTTTTGTCAAGACTTAATAGAAAGTAGTAATGTCTTAAAATATAGTTAACGTGATAAAAAAAAAAAGACGCTACATTGTCCCGTCTCCTCTTTTATGTTGAAATTGAATGTTTTCACTGAATTGTTATTGATATTGAACTGTTATAGTTAGTGTTCTATGCGTTTGAATCCTACTTTGTTGTTGTTGTTGTTGTAATTTGTATATTGTGGTTTAGGTTGTTGTTGTTTTGTATATTAGGATTTTATGATGAAAAGAAAACGAAAAATGCTCGAAGTAAGATAACTTTTGACTCGGATGTCGGATTCGAACGCATAACATATCAAAACGAAGAGAAAAATGTGAAGAAGAGGAGGCAAATCCCAAAGGGGATTTGTCCTAACAGTTTTTCCAAAATATGCTACTAAATACATGTAATACATAAAAGTTTATGCGGGTATAACCAGAGGTAATTGCTTTTAACATTTGTTAAATTTATTTACCTTTGTGTGTATTGTATGTTAATTGGAGTCAAATTAATGTTTCAAGTATTTCAATATCCATCCATCTCCACTATCAGGACATGATATTACAAAATAATAAGGTTTTTTGTTTAACATTTCTAGTTTGTATTGTTTTATGTACTTTAACATTTACGTAGCTTAGTTTTTGTATTAATTTTTGTCTTTGTATTATATTGTATGTTTGGATTATTGTCTATTGAAATATGATATCCGGACTGCAAGAAAAAAAAAGAAGATAAAATTTATGTTGGTTACCCACAGGATCCGACGTAAATTTATGTCAGATACCTCCCAGCGTCGGTTACCCATGAGGTATGACGTAAATTTATATCGGTTACCACCTGACATTCAACATTAATTTACGTCGATTACCCCTAGATCCGACATAAATTTACGTCTTCCATATTAACATCAGACTTGTTTCTAACGTAAAAAGACCAAAATAATATACTTAAAGACCCAAATTTATGCTAATGTCATCGGTGTCCAATCAATGATATCTCAATTCTTATGTAAATATTCTAACTCAAATAGAGTGAAACAGAAGAAGATACGAAAAAAATAGACAAATATTTGGAAAAATAGAGTATTTGAAGAATTTAAGAATTTCAACTAATGAAAACACTATCATAAATTTGTAAAATATCATTTTTAATTCCATAAATAAATAAGAAATTTTATTATAAAATATTTTAAATTTAACGTCAAATTGAATTATTATAATTTTATCTAAATACAAGTTTGTTGAGAATTTAAGTGTGAGTTTAAAGACTCACATTGAATAAAAATGAATAATTACAATTGAGAAAAACTCATGATCTAATGCGTTAAAATTTTGGATAAATGTAGTGTTATATTTTTTTGTATGATTGACTAGTATCCCATATTTACAAAATACGTAATAAAGTTATGAGTTAGATTAAATATAAAGAAAAACAATTAAGATATAAATGACAAAAAACTTTATTAAAAATAAATTGATACTTATAACTATTTGTTGTTTTTCAAATAAATGTAAGACAGTTAAATGAAAACGTCACCATTATGCATGTTGTTTGTTAAACTCCAAAGGATCATAATCTTATAAATACACGTATAAGCTCAAAAAACATGAGAGCACAAAGATCATATTTGTAGAACATGGCTAATAGAATCATCTCTCTAAGCTTTTTCTTGGGATTTCTATGCTTTGCTATTTTCTTAGTTTCAGGTAGTGTCCTTAATTTTTATTTTTACTTTATGTAAAAGCTATTATAATTTTTTTGATGAGTTTATTGGAATTAAAATTGTGATTTGTCATTTATTTATGTTTATTTTTCTTTTATGTTGCTATTTGACACTAACAAAAATTGTATTATGATGAAATTGCATTGATTTTAGGATCTGCGAGGGTAGTATGCCATAAGGGAGGAAACTGTCCAGATGCAAAAGCTTGCTACAATTATTGTGTTTTCTTTGGGTTTAAAGATTATGGTGGTCTTTGCACCAGAGATGGCCAGAATCTTTGTTGCTGCATCAGCTTAGAGAAACCCCCTCCTCCCAGGATACCCTCATAATCAATGTGTTTGTAGCACAAATTTTCATATCAATAAAATATAAATAATGTTACAATTCTAAGTAATATTGTGTTGTCATATTTTATCATTAATAATGAATAATAAAAAATAAATTTAAATTTGGTTTTTTAGCACTTGAAGTATGTTACGATCTTTGTGTGACCTTTTAAGAGATATTTGTGTCGTCACAACATTTGTTTTAAGAAACCTCACTTGTGAATCTAACCAAGATATTACTTTCTAATTTGCAAAGTTTGTAATCGTATTCACTTAAAAAAATTATTTATTTAATTTATTTATAATGTCCTTCTATATGTTTAAAAGGCGTATTTTATTTCATACGAATTTTAAGGTATTTTTGAATATTAACCGTTTTTTTAGCACAATGAGATATCAGAATTATGTAAATTTTTGTTAAGGAAAAACATTTTTTTATATTTTAATTTTTATTTGAATAAGGTACAAGTTATGATGAAGTTGGATTTTGGATATCGTAACCACCCAACTTCCTTTATTTTTAAAATATATGATATTTTTTATTAAAAGATGCTTAAAATAAATAAATAAACGTTTTAATAAAAAAATTCACATAATTAGATTAGTCACACGATTCTAATCACACACATTCACTTTAAAACTAATCATCAGCTAATAATTTATTTTCAGATGAGAAAAGTATGCACCCACTAACATTTATTTCGACAAATTCTTTGGTATTAATAAGAAAAATATATAAAAATTAGTTTATGGATAAATTAATTTATGAAAATTCTTTTATATAACTTATTTAAAATAAAATAAAAACTTTAACTTGTGGATTTTTTTCTTCTTCTTTAAGAACTTATGAAAAAAAGTGCTGAAAATAAATTATAAATAAGATACCAAGTAAAAAAACAATATTGATAAATATAATTTTCTCTCTAACCGGTCAAAGTAAATAATTACACGAAAGTTACTATAGACGTTCTTTATAACTTTAGGACATCATCTACTTATATTATTTTCATGATTTTTTTATGGATTTTGTATTGGGTTTTCTAGGGGATTTATTTGTGAACATTTCATATATTGTTGTTTATTCTAACCGAACATATTTACTTGACCCACATCCATTTTAACCTATTGTTCATCAACCTTCGATTTTGATACTATTTGTTGGATCTCTCGAACGGGATTTATTGGAGAGATATAATGTTAATGAGATATGAGTCTAATCCATATAAGGGATTAACATCACTCTCAACTCAAAACATTAAGACATTAGATTTTGAGTCTTTCTTTCTTATATTTAATTTTCTTATTCTTACTTAACGTAAAACTTAGAATTACACTTTTCCCAACTTATGTGTTTTAAACTTTTTACTTCTTTTTTTAATGGCGTGACTACAGGACAAGTGTTAATATATATAAGTGGGATGATTCTTATACTTATTTTTTTCTTTAAATTAAATTAAAAATAACTTTAATTTATTTTATTTTAAGAAGTTTTTATTTATTTTTCTTTAAATTAAAAGGAAGAAAATTTAATATATATACTACAAACTTAAATATATAAATATAATACAATGTATCTGTTTCGATAAGTATTGAATATTATATTAAACTTGTGTTTGACTATGTTGTATTTTATTGGTTACATATTTGATATGGTTCATGAACTGTAATAATTAAAAATATTTTATATTAAAGTTTATTAATTTATATTTTATATAAACATATAAAAGGAATATTTTTTTCTTTGAAATTAGTTTCCATATTTTTGTTATGGTTACTAGGATTCATAAATAGTAATATTTATAATAATTTTAGTTTTATTGTGATTAATATAGTATAAATTTATATTTATATAAATATATAATAAAGAGATTATTTTCTTTCCTTCTTTAAAACTAATATCAATGCAGTAAGTAATATTTATATAAGCCCACAAAGTGAGAAAACACAAGTGAGAGTAAAAAGAGAGTAGAGAAGAGAAGTTCATCTTCACACCATGGCTAACAGAAGAATCATAGGTCTGGGTTTTGTCTTTGCAATTCTATGCATCGTCTTTCTTTCGACTCCAGGTAATAAACTTCGGTTGCGGTTTCCTGTAATTTTTAAAGTTAATTTAAAACTTGTGATTTTCATGAACTGTATCATATTTTTTAGTTTGACCATGTGAAATTTATTTTTGAATGTTTTTTTTATTTAGAATTAATTTTAATATTATAATATAATTAAAGATTGTGAATATTTTAATCTTTTATATATATATATATATATATATATATATATATATATATATTATAATAACATTATTAAGGTTAATTTTTATATTTATTATAGTCAATTTCTATGTTTAAATATTTTTCTTTTTACTTGTCTATTATAATTTTATTATTAAAAAAATATATAGGTAAATTAAGAGAGAATAATTCGAAACTGTGAGATTATTTTAATAATTACAAATTTCATCGTTACATAGGAAATGTTTTATTCAATGTTTTTTTTTTTAATTAATTTTGTATTCATTGATATGATTAATGAGTAATTTCCATAAAATTTTCTAACGAGATTGTGTTGATTTTAGGAACCGCAAGAGTAGTGTGCCAGAAGGGAGGAAACTGTCCAGATGCAAAAGCTTGCTACAATTATTGTGTTTTTTTTGGGTATAAAGATTATGGTGGTCTCTGCACCAGAGATGGCCAAAATCTTTGTTGCTGCATCAGCTTAGAAAAATTCCCTCCTCCACCACCTCCTCCTCCTACCGTACTCTCATAATCACCGTCTTTGTAACACAAATTTTCACATCAATAAAATATAAGTACTGTTACAATTTCAAGTAATATTGTGCTGTGATTTTATGATTAGTAATGAATAATAAAAATAATTTTTAATATGTTTTTTTAGTCTTTACATTATGCTTTTATTTTTAGAAACATTTAATAATTTAGATAGTGTGCAAGAAGATTAGAGGATTTCGTAAAAGTGTTCAGTAACATCCTAAAACAAATTTGGCATGTTGAGTATGTTAGAATATTTGTATGACCTTTTAAAAAAAATAAAAACGGAGGTTTAGTAATGATTCTAATAACTTTATAGTTTCTTATATAACTAGTGGGGACTAACTTGTAACATGTTAACAATGTATTATTGAGTTAAAAATCATTTTTCCTTAAATGTTAATTAATAACCAGTATTAGTGTGATCATAAAAGATAAAAGGTAAAATATATTGAAAATTAAGTTAATTATTTTATCATTAAATCTTAATCTGTGTTTAATTATTATGATTTTAACTAAAAAAACTAATTTCACCATATTTTTTTCTTAATTTTTCATTTTTTTCTTTTAATTCAAATATTTTTTTAGAAAAAACATGAATGTCTAATCACACCCCAGAGGATGAATTGGATTAATAAAACCTTTTTAAATCTAATCAATTATTTAAAATATTTTTCTCATAATCAAATTTAAAAAGAATTAAAAATGTGTCAAGATAACAAGCAAGAATAACAAGATAAAGAAAATAACAAAAAAACATAACAATAACAATTTATATTGTTTCGATTCTTTTGAATTTATATCAAGTTAATTAAGTAATTTTATCTTCAGTTTTCACTAAAATTTATTCATTAACCAGATTACAACGTAATAGGCTGATCTTGAATACAACATACTTTAATCATCGAATATTTAAGAAAAAAAATCATAATACTTGAAAATGTTATTCACATAATTTTTTAAGTTTTTCTGATGTTATTCACCTCACATATATCAATATAAAATACAAATTCAAAAAAAAAGAAAGATACGAACAAATTCACCTTAAACTTTTAAAATACTAAATCCTATAGTCAAACAATTTATTCTTTGAATTTGATTTCATATAATCTATTAATAACGTGTGATGTTAAAATAGAGATATAGTCACATAATCGATTATTAACACATAATATGAAAATATAAATTTAAATCATATAATCGATTAATTACTTATCTAATCGATTAATACAAATTTAATTAATTCAATTTTATCACAATTGATTAGTTGTTTTAACTTTCACTACAAGAAAATCGCATATTTCCGACAGATTTTTACCGATAGATTTGTAACTGTCAGAAAATAAGTTATTACCGATGTATATAAAGTATTTGTGAAATTTGGTCTTACTAACGGATATATCCGTCGATAAATTAATAATTAGTTACCGACGGATATATCCGTCAGTAAATTAACAATTAATTACCGACAAATATATATGTAGGTAAATTTGTTGGTAAATTAACAATTATTTACTGACGGATATATCTGTCGGTAAATCCATCGATACATTAATAATCACTGTCTTTGTAACACAAATTTTCACATCAATAAAATATAAGTACTGTTACAATTTCAAGTAATATTGTGTTGTGATTTCATGATTAGTAATGAATAATAAAAATAATTTTTAATATGTTTTTGTAGTCTTTTACATTATACTTTTGTTTTTAGAAACATTTAATAATTTAGATAGTGTGCAAGAAGATTAGAGGATTTCGTAAAAGTGTTCAATAACATCCTAAAATAAATTTGGCATGTGAAGTATGTTAGAATATTTGTATGACCTTTTATAAGAAATAAAAACGGAGGTTTAGTAATGATTCTAATAACTTTATAGATTCTTATATATGTAGGTAAATTTGTTGGTAAATTAACAATTATTTACTGATGGATATATCCGTCGGTAAATTCATCGATATATTAATAATTAATTACCGACAAATATATATATCGGTAAAATTATATAATAATTACTTAATTTTAAATATATTCTAATAAATTAATTATTCACCTAGTTAAAAAATTAAATATTTTTTTATTTAATAATTTAATTTAATCATAATTAGATTAATTTACAATAATTATTAAATTAAATAATTTAAAAAAATAAATATTTAATTATATAAATATATAAATATATTGTATTTATATATTTACCTAGATATACATTTATTTGTATATAAATATAATTTATTTGTAAATTATTATCAACAAAATTTAGTAACTTAGTGATTAGAGTATTAAACTCCAACTCTAAAGTATTGGGATCGAATCCTGCCAATGATAATTCTCTTAATCTCTATACTAATAGAAACTATAAAAATATAAAGCAGATTATTAATAAGTAAAAAATACAATAAATAATAAAAATATTTTCGACAAATTTTGACCGTTAGTATTTCTTGTTAAAATAAATATTAAATCATTTGGCTTTAACAAAAATTACTCAAACAATTACTCAATTATCTATAAGGGAATTATCAAAAATGAATCTTCTACGGTTATTCTTTCTTGAATATATTCTTCGACCATTTTTATTTCTTTTAACAATTTTCATTTTTACTTCTCTTTCTTTTCAAAACCACTTACTTATACTTTCCCTATTCATCTTCAACTCCAAACCCAAGCTATCAAGCTTGTGGTCTTCTCTGAAAACAACTTGCATACAATTTGCAATGGCCTTACTTCGAAATTTGTGAGAATGGGGATATTGTCCAGATGCTAAATTTTGCGACGAATATTGTGTAATTTTTTGGCTTTAAAGATGTTTCTGATGGTCAAAATCTACGTTGCTGCATGAGCGATGATGATTGATACGTCACTCTATTTTTGCACATACTTTCATGTAAAAAGAGTGGAAAAATAAAGAGTGTTGCAATACGATTGTATTCATAAGTTTACATCTACGTTATCTTGTGTTGGGTTTGTTTATATACGTCGAAAATAAAAAAGTGATCGCTAGAGTGATATGTTTTTAAGTAATTCTTATATAAGAATATGGATTTTTATTGTTAAAAATCAATGTCTATTCTTTTAATTAGAAAAAAAGTCTAAATTATTTAGAGAAAAACAATAAAATAATATGAAGTGGTAATGCAAGAGAAACCTCACAACTTTACTTCAACTCTGACATTATCTCTGACCTTAATCTTTGTCTTTGTGGGAGATGAAAATTAGGTATCATTCCCATTTCATCTTTAATTTTGCACCTCTATCATATGTCATTATTCTATTGTTAATTATTTATTTATTAACTTTGATACATCAAATTATTTTAAGAGTAAATTTTAAACAATTTATTTTTATTCCTACCAAATTTATGGGTAAACGAAAATCATATACCCTAACTAATGTACTTCTTGAGCCAAGATTGAAATCCCCTTGCACATCGCTCGTGCTAAACCACACTATCATTCATTCTTTTAAATTGTTTAAGAAAAATTACATCTTTTATAGTATTGTTAGTAGACATATTCATAAAAGTTTAAATTCAAATCAGCAATTCATCTGAGTTCAGACTTGTGACGGATTTGTTAAATAAGGTGCATAGTGTAATGAAAACCAAGGAGAGGGGGAAGGCCCTTCCCATTTTTCGGCTTGAATACTAAAACCTCTTGATTTACTTTCTCAAATTAATAGATGAGATCAAATAAGAAAACACCATCCAGGGTAGCAAACAACTGCTCCCATGCACTAGCTAAAAAGACTAATAAAACTAACATCGAAGCTCTCTTAGGACAACATTTACAGTAAGATGCTTCTCTAACATTAAAATTTCAACCCTAGGCCACAACAATCATGTAAACACATGGAAATCCAGTCAGCGCATGGAACAAAATGCTTCAGGCACTAAATTAACTATTCTTCCCTTTGGTCTAACCACTTTTCGGAATTTCAGTAGTTTAAGGGCCATCTTCTTGTGCTGTTAAAACAAAAGTAAATATGGATTCAATTTTTTTTATTTACAAACATGGGAGTTTCCTCCTTAAAAACCAAGACAACAAGAAATGCATTGATGAGAATAAAAACCACGTGACACGTCTGAGACATGAACTTACTGCTCAAAATAAATCCTTGGAGCAAGCTCTGGGCTCTCTCTGCCTGATCTGGAGTTCCAGATATCTGAATAGTCTTCCCTGTCACGTCTGGTCTATCCTCTACAAGGGTTACATTGGCTCCTGACAACTGTTACCAAAAAAATATTAGTGAATATAAAGGCTATCTACTGATAACAATTTCTAGAATCGAAGTTCAAAAAATATTGGGGAGTCATTGAGTAATTTGTTTTTCATTCTTGAATCTAAAAAAAAAAAAAAAAATACGTTTTGTATGATCTAGGTACAATCTATAAGTCAAGCAATGTAAAGAACATATTCTTCCATATTTGTTCACAGTTTTTTTTTATTTGGGGGGAAGTGGGGTAGCTACTCAGTTTTGTAAGATTAAAAGTAAACATGGACATATAGGTTCCAACAACTTGGTATAAGAATGCCTTTTCTGACACTTCACACGATCCAAATATCACAGAAAGGTATTAACAAATCAAATCAACATACCTCACTTATCTGGGCAAGCATGCTTTTGGATTTTGCCATAAGCTTTGGTACTGCAATCTCTGGTATAACAACATCAAGTGTACTCCTTGTGACGAGAGGTACAGCAATCCTAACCAGAAGATGGGATACATTAGAAAGGAGGAAGGGAGAAAGAAAATTCACAAGACTATTACAACGTCCTGTTGTAAAATTAGGTAAAAACCAATTACCTATTTAAACCACTAAGCACCTCATCGCGGCGATCACTTTCTTTCTGCTTTCCTGCCTCAGTGCTAGATCCTGCAGTTTCCTTTTGAAATAAAAAAGAAACAAAAAATCACTTTTTCTTCAAATTAAAAAAAACTTTCTCTATAAAGTAGCTAATCAAGCCATAACTTCAATTATATGATTTGGTCACCAAAAATTGAAAACAGTAGTTTATTTAAAAAAAAAAACTAAATCATTAAATAACATTAATGTTTCATAAATAACTTGCTCTATATCAACCAATATTTTTAAAATTGGACCGATCTTGATGAAGACATGAGCTTAGACTTTAATAGTTCAACCGGGATCCAATCGAATTTAATAAAATAATATTTTTTATAATATAACAAGGATATAATAAATTTATTGGTAACAATGTTTTTTTGCAAAAGAAAGAAAAATAATAAAAATTATTGTCATAGTCACCATAAGTTACAATGAAGGTTAAAAATACAAAATATATTAGAAAAAGTAAAATGAATAATTGTTAACATATGATAAAAACATAGTAAAATAATTATTATTTAAAGTTGACATAACTAATATGAAAAAAAAACTAAAGTATATTATATTTTTTTATAAAAAAAATATTAAGAAAAATTTATCTTAATTTTTTTTTTTTACCAAAACCGATTTGACCCAAAAGCACAGTTGGTTTTATCCCGATTTAATTAAAATTTTATTATTTGAAAACAACAAACCAATTTCAAGAACAGTTTCAGATTGAACCAACCGGTCCGGTTTTCAAACAGAGTACCAGATAAAGTCCTTTTTCTATGATACAAATTAATTATTTATAATAAGGACTAAGTATAATGGGGTGCCTATGTCCCACAGTAAGAGATACTAAGTGGAATATTTAAGTTTTTGGTTATCCCCCTTAATAGTTACCTTTGAAGGTAGATTCCTCACCCAAGTGCTTTGGGTGCTTACCAATTCATATCAGAACTGATTGTTGGTGTCTCAAAATGGACTACCTACAAACGATTCTGACTAATGAGAAAGCAAAGTGAAGTGTCATTGAATTGAATGAAGTACCATAAAGTGGGAGTCGTTGAGAAGTCGACTTAGGGGCGGTGTGCTATGATAGGGAATTGAGTATTATGAGAAGCCTAAATCTCACACCAAGTAGTATAAGATGCTCAGTGGAGTATTTAAGTACTTGGTTCCTCCCCCTTAATACTAGCTTTTGAGGGTGGGTTATCAACTGCTTGGGTGCCTCATTAACAGTAAAAAATATACAGTATGAGAAGAGAACCTCATTCCCATTCGAAACAAAGAAAAAGGGTATACCACCCATGAAAAAATTCCCCCATTCCTAGTTGAAATAACAAATCCGTCATAGGACACAGAAAAAATAACTTTCTTAATTCCTGTGTACAAAAGCTATTTTCAGAGAAGACAAGAAACATGAACTAAAGATGAATAATAAATCTCCCACATGCTAATCATCAAAATAGCAGGTAAAAAAAAAAAGGGAAATATTGAATGAAGATAATGAGTCAAGTTTCACTGCATCAACGAATACCTTTGATGGAAGGGCTCCTGCAACAGTTTGCAAGTTTTGATAGGTTGTGGGAGTTTCAGTAACTGGAACTAAATTATTGGACGATGCCTCCAAACCAGGTAAGGGAGCTGGTAGTGATACTGTGTCCCTTTGAAAGAAATCCCTGTACAAGTAACTTCTTAATCTTGATGTCACCTCCACAACAGCATCTCGGGCTGCTTTAATCTCTCCAACAATCTGTAATGCCAATAAACACAAAGCAGAGTTTGAATATCCAGGTCTTGGTTTTAACATTGTAGAACTGGAATGTAAGGCTTTGGATCTCTTTGTACTAGGTGCATGAGGCTTCCACCTAATGGGGGGTCCAGGGGAGGGAGGGCAAATATATCCACTGCATTACCCCCAAAAGTGAAGAGGCTTAAGTTACGGTATAATAACCTTATCGCTGTGTCCAAGCTCACTCTACAACATTTATTGGTGTTCTTTTGACGAAAACAGCACATTCTTTAGTTTGTAATTTTTTTTTAATGTAGTATACATGCACTCAGATGCATTGAGGAATAACATCTATCATCATTATAAAGTTTAACATTTATCATTAACTCTTTCAGACTACATTTATCAAAGGAATCTGATAGAATATATCGGCAAGCTGTAAAATAAATGACAAACCTGTACAAGTTCATCGGTTTTTGCAACACAGAGAGGTAGCTCATCTCTTGGCAAAATTTGAACATTAGCACCTGTCAATCTCCTTATTTCTGAAAGAGAAGCATCTTTTCCATCTAAGCATTCAATATCGCTAGATGGGACAACAAGCCTGGTGGTTATAGTATTGTCTTTATCTAGAATAAGGTCGACAATGCAAGATTGTATATGTAGCAAAGCTTCTTGAGCTGGGAACAGCTCATCATCAGGACCCTTAAGTACATAACTAGAAACTGTTAGAACTTTAAACATGCGATGAATCATATCTAAGTGGATGCATATCAAATTGCCCCAAAAATAGATGATGTTAAGAAGGTAAAGTACTGTCCCTACGACTCTTGCAACCTGAACTAGTGACCTAGAAAAACTTGCACTAGTAGTACAATCAGATATAGAGACAAAAAAATAAGGGAAAGAAAGTACCTCCTCAGAAGTAATGATAATTATCTGTTCATCAGAACCACCGATAGGATCAGTGACCTTAACATCTACACCAACCTCATTCTGAAGGAACTCTACAATTCCACCTGATTCCCCAATTATACGATCAACTCTCTCAACTGGACAGAGTACACGGAAAACAAGTTCCTCCCCATAGAAGCCCTGTGCATCATCGGCAACAGGAGCAGCCCCAGGCTCCAGTGCATAATTCATTGAGGAGTGACTATTGTTTCTGCTATTTGTGTTGGAACCTCGTGATCCAAAAGTGGCCCCATCCACAGATGATCTACGAGATCCACTAGTCACGTGAGGAATATAATCATCATCGGGAGAGAAAAAACGCTCTGGTGAATGTACACGTCCATGGAAATGACTTCGGTCACGGTGCTGGCTCTCCCTCAACCGTGATGATATGATAACAAGAGCATTCTTTACAGCATTTAAATCACCTACAACCTGCAGAAAACATCACATAAATAGCAACCTTCAATTCATATAGTTTTTCAATGTGTAAATTTCCAGATGAATCAAAGCAGATCTTTAGAATGGCCAAGCACAACCCCACATCTCCATATTTCTCATATCATTATCATGGTAATGAAAGCAATATAAAAGATATTATCCTCAAATTGGCATGGCACTGCCTGCTTTCTATCTCAATTAACAGACTAAATTCACGCAAAAATCAACCAATAATTATATACTCGATCTGCCAAGTTCAACCAGTATCACAGATGCACTTGATCCACCACTAAATCATAAACAGATTTCTAAAAAACTAGGGTAACGCAGCACAAATCTAATGATCCAATATAGAATGAACTCCGAACCCACAACCCAAAGAAATATTGCTTCAAACCCAAACATCATTCCTCCTTTCCAGTTTTTTTTTTTTTTTTGAAAAAAGATGACTTAGAAAGCCCTTCATGCCTTAAAGCCAAGATCAGTTACAATAGATGGTTTATTGTATTAGTTAATTAGTTTATACGAAGCCAACAAATCAAGGAGGAAATACGCAAAGTGAAGAGTGAAACTGAAAAAAAAAAAAATCATTAATATCTTCGGTTCACCAGTTTTAATTAGTATCCTCCAAATTCAGCACAGGTGAATGAGAATAACTTGATCCCTCACAGTCCAAACTGATGTTCAAAAAAATTAATGAAGGGGGTTTCGTTTGTTCTTTAGAGTTCAGAGCATATCATGCATGCAATTTAAGTATGAGATGAAAAACAGTCCAAGCTTATTTTGTCTGGTTGAGGCACCTGAACAATCTCTTCAGACATGGAAACACAACGGGGAAGGTTGTGATCTCTAGGGAGTATTCTAATCTGCGTCTTGGTTTCCATCCTCATTTGTTCAATAATCTTTCCTCCTTTCCCCAACAAACACCCTACATGCATTCTCGACACCACCAGCCTCGTCGCCACACGGTCCCTCACGCCGCCTCCCCTCCCACCATACTCCTCCTCCTCCTCCGCCACCCCAAACCCCGCGTCGCTCTCCAGAATCCGCTCGTGGATCAGTAGCAGCGCCTCCTGCGCGGGCGAAAACGACGGCATTCTCCCCTCGGGGTCTCGCCGGCGCGTGTCTGAAATCTCGATGATCCGCTCCTCATCCCCCGCCATGAGCTCGTGCACGTTGATCCACGCCCCGGTGTGCTGCCTTATGGACTTTATAATGCTGCCGGACTTTCCTATCACACCGCCTGCCTTCATATCGTGGCACAGAATGCGGTAGCTGGTTGTGACGCTGAGCTGCGACTCCTGCGCCTTCGCGTGGCGGGCGCCGCCGCCACGGTGGCGGTGGTTGCCGGCGCCAGCGCTGTAGTGGTTGTTATATCGCGGCCTGGTCCTGACCACAGTCTCAGAATCATAGTCTTGGTCATAGTAGTAGTTTCTCTTAGATCTAGAACGTTCCATGATGTTCGATTGGGTTTTTTCGGAGTTCGGAAGTAGAAATTCAAAATTGTTTATGGCTGCGCACACTTATCCGCAGCGTCAAGAATCTGAATCAACAAAAAAATCCACTTGGCATTGTTGTCAAGAAAAAATGGGATTATAGAAATTTTGTTGACTCATTTGTTTTTGCAAAACTCCATCGCAAACCCTAGAACCAACTTTCAGTATCTTTCCCTTCCACACTCCAGCAGCAACGTGAACCAAGTGAGTTACTGTTTTTCTTATATACATATATATGCTAATAATAATAATAATAATAAATATGTAATTATTATATTATATAAATATATATAAAAATAGACGCTCACTGTGCTATCTGCCACCAAACTCTTCAGTCAAGCTTCAACTTCACCTGCTTCAGATAAATAAATGCATAAACAAAATTATATATATATATATATATATATATATATATATATATATATATATTTATATAAATCTGCAACTTTATTTTCTATAATTAAACATATATGTGCCATTTTAAGGTAATAATTACTTATAAAAAATAATAATTTTTTAATAGATGATAATGCGTGATTGAATGAAATTTGAAAAAGTATATATAATGTTTTATCATTTAAACTGATTTCGAGATAATTGATTTCTCTATATAAACTGATTTTATGAGTTTTTATTTGTAAATAAAGTGTACTCTAAACTAAGTATGTATGTATGGTTTTAGGTAAAAATTAAATAATTTGTGAATAAGAGGTACATAGACTGTTTTCTTATTTAATACATATAAATTTTTTCACATTCATGTTCACATTGATTTTATTTATTTACTCATGTAATATACTGGAATGTTTAAATGATTTCTAAATTTCAAATTATTTCTCTCTACTAGTGTTTTTTATTAAAGAAAAAAAAGTTTAAGTGAAATCATTTTGCAACTTCTATAATATTAAAATAATTATAGGAAAAAAATATTTTTATAGTAAAATAATTAAAAATGTTTTATTTTCTGTTTTTTCTTCCAATATTGAGAATAATCTGGATTCCACAAAAATCTTTCCCTTTCCTCCACTTTTTATTTAATAAAAATTGTGAAAAAAATTTCAAATTTTTTTCTCTTCCTTTCAATTAATTTCTCTTTCATATCTTCCAAAATAATATGCACATTTCAATAATAAATGTTTTGTGGCAACATTTTATGACCTAAAATAACATTATATCTCTAAGGAAATAATAGTATTTATTTTAATATTCAGTGTATCTATTTTTTTAATTGAGATATAATTTGTAATACTTTATATTTGCATCCAAATTAGAGTGATATTTGTTCCCAAACCTATTTAAACAAAATATTATATTAAAATGGTATTAGGGTTTGAATCTTGGATGATGCGCTTATAGAAATTTACCTTGAATTCTATTATCTCAGGACTTTGGTTCGTACTTTCTGATACCTTTGTTCTTTAATTTTTATTCACGGTTAAAAAAATAGTAAATAAAAGAATGTGATAAGATTATACATAATTATTAATTGATTGTATAATAATCAATATTAGAGTCTTTATTTTGTTTATTTTTTAGACTTTTACAAAGAAAAAAATAGTAGTGAATGTTCTTTCAATTATAACAATGGTTTATTAAAGTATATAATTTACTTCCTTTGTCTTCAGTTATACCAATGTATCATCTAAAGTTGTTTTTTTAGAGAAATAAAAAATATAATAATTTTTTCATCTTAATAAAATATTAATAGTTTTTATTTTTATATTATAACATATGTATATTCTAAGGATTTAGTTTAAAATTTTAATATAAGTGTGTGAAAAATTTGAAAAAAATAATTGAAGTAAAATATGATAAAACTTTAATTAATTTTTTAGTATGTATTCAAGGTATTTAGGAGAAGATTATGGATTGGTTTAGATTTTATTTTTAGGAAAAATCAATTTGTTCAGTTTTATCAGTTTTGTCACTCTAAAACTGTAAAATATGTATTTTTTAAACTAAAATATATTTTAAAATATTGAATATTATATACTAAAAATTTGTCAAATAAAAAATATATTATGATTTTTTATAATAATAATTATATTTATAATTTTTATTTTTTATAATAATTATTATATTTATAATTTTAATTTTTGTTATATTTATAAATACATAAAACAGTCTTATAATTAGAAGTTAAAATATAAAATATTTTTGGTAAGTAGAAATATATTATAAATAAAATATAATCAAATTATGAAATAATCTTGGAAAAATATATTTATTACTTTATAATTTTAAACATAATAAATGATTTAGTTTTGATATGGTATAGTTTATATTTTTAATCCTAAATTCAAAGTAATGCAATTTGAGAAAAAATATAATAAAATATAGTTTCGATCAAATTTTGACATTTAATTTGAATTAAATTTTTATACGATTTTATTTTTTAATATTTTTATTATGGATAATGTGAGAGAATAATAATTAAAAGTCATAAATTAAATCACAAATTAATCATATAAAAAAATATAAAATATTAATTTATGAGTTTCTTTTATTATAAATGTTGTTTATTTTTTTCATTTTTATTAATTAAGATATTTTTAAATCTCTCCTGTTATACTCTTATACACTGGTACAGTACCCTTGAACGAAATATATGTTATTCAATTTTATTTTTATCAACGTAAATTTCAAATATATAATAATTAGAGTTAAGATCAATTTTTTATCTTACTTTAAGATTATAATATAAAAGAAGAGGGCTGAGTTCAAAGAGTAAACATATTGCAATAGAAAATTTAAAAAATTATTAAATTACTTATAAAAAAGTTTTGTCAACGTTCTTTTTTTCTCCTCTTTCCTCCTCTTTAATTCTAACTAAATATAGACCATTTTCTCATTATTTTTAAGAAATTGAAAGCTACAAAATAGTTATGAGATAGTGTTACCTTCCTTAAGTTCTTTTACCTTTATTCAAATTTTATTTCTTCTTCTAGTTTTTTTATACATGGTTTAGGGTTTTGGATTGGAGGAAAATTTGAGTTTTTAACTTTATATTTGAGGTGTTTTATGATTAGTAATGAGATCTTGTCATGTTTTTTAAATTCTAATTTTCTTGAGCACACAAAGAAAAATCAAGACAGGGAAAGATAGATTTTATTTTGAATTCCAGTGAAATTGAAAATTGATGCTTGGTGGAGGGTCTTGCATCCTATCACTTTCTGGTTTTAGTGTCAAAACTGGTGTTTCAATGAATTATATAAACAAAAGGAATGTTATGATATTTTTATTGAATACTTAGTCTTAAATTTGGTGTTTTTGTGTGAATAGTTTAAGAGTTTTGGTGTTATCTCAAATTTGTTTGGATTTGATAGGGATTCTAGGGATGAATTGAGGTGATGTGAGTGGATTGGTAGAGTGGTTTGGAGTAAGAGAATGATAGTAAATTCGAAGGAATTTGAAAAAATTTATTGTAGTTAATATAATTAAATATAAGACAATTAAAATAATAATATTTTCATGAGTTATTATTATTAGAATTATTATGAGATCACATATTATTTGTTGTATTAATTTACAATGAAACAATGATTTACTTAATAATGATATATTTTTTTTATTATTTTAGAGTGAATTTGTGAGAATATAAAATTGTTGAATCATCCCAAATCTTCTCAAAACGAGCAGAAATAAATTAATATATATCCCGCCAACTAGCTCTTTCAAATCTTCAATCCAAATAAAAACATAAATAAATTATTTGATAAACGTTTTAAAATAGTATTTTAAAATAAACTAAAAGAAATTTAAATTTATTTGTATTTTAAGTCTATACAAACCTTTTTTTTTTTTTTTTTTTAATTTGTAGGCTGAGTTTGGTGAAGAGTACAAATTTCTTATTTTTAAGGTACTTTCCTAGTTTCCAGATAAGAGGAATACTTAGCCATGGCTCTCCGCATCAACTCCTTTACGTTCAGTTCCACTTTACCTGTAATTTCATATTTATTTTCCCACCTATACTATAATTTAATTTATTTTCTTAAATTTTAATTTATTATAAGTTTTTTGTTTGCAGAAGATGGAGTTAAGAGGTGGAAATCCAGGACTCTGGGTTAGCTCGAAGGTAGAGGATATTCAAGAAGTTTCAATTTTTGTTTGTGCTCAGCTGAACTTTTTTACGCGTTCATTTGTTTTGCAAGATGATGCCTCAAATGCGAAAGGAGCAACGTGGACGACGAGTGTGGAGGCGAAGAAAATTGGTATCTTTACTCCCATTTTCTCTTTCTTACAATTATTGCTTTCTACGACTGCCTCTTACCTGTTTGTCTAAATTCCCAAATGAAAACAAGTGAAAATGAAGGGGTTTGCTTGTGTCGTTGTACTTGTTTCCCAGCTTAGAAAGTTTTTTCTATATGTAAAGTGCTAGTTGCGGGACTATTGTTGTGCAAAGTGATAGTTAGATGTTTGAATTATTTAGCCGGAAGGGTTAGTTAGGATATTAGAGTGAGATAAATTCGTATTTTTAGTTCTCTTGGCCATCATCCTCAATTGGAAGAGGTTTTGCTTTTAAGTGCAACTTGATGAGTCAGGAGATGGGTATTTTCTACTAAACATTTACCCATGTTTGTTCATTTGCTATAAAATAAGGGTTTTCGTTGAACCATTCTGAACTTTTTTTAAGCTAGATGTACGAGAGAGTCGAGGTTAATGAGCTTGATAGTATTATCATAGACTGATTCGTTGCATTGTAGGAAAAAGTAGATTTTTTTTGGGAAAGTGAAACAGAATTAGCAGTCTACATCTTTATGCATTGCATATGACTCCTTGATGTCTATGCCATGACATTTACATGTATGTTACAATTGAAGAACACAATTATTTGCAAAAGATAAACTCTTTTGCTCATATAAGTCAATTTAATTTAATCCACTTCTTTGCTTCCTTTTATCTTGGTTTCATTGCACATCTCCCATTATTTGTTACATTAGTCTCAACTCTCAATGCATACTCATCTTCTTATTGATCTTGATGCACTTGAAACTTCTCCAATGCTTTTTAAGTTTGGAAGAATGAATAAATAATGGTCATGTTGGTGAATAATATACTCGTAATTGATGCATTTGGAAAAGCTTATTTGGACTTGACCTTATGGTATAAGTAATTATGTAAGTGTTTGGGATAACTTGAACATAATTTATGATCTGCTCAATAAACACTCCAAAATATCTAACAAAAATAATTTAAATTTATTTTCTCTTTGATTGTAGAATCAACTTTATACGTAAGTAGTACCCATACGACCACAAGTACTTATTCAATAAGTGCTTAGCTAAGTCATTTAGCCAAACGGGGCCTTCTCTAATATCATGTTATTGTTCTGAATGTTTAAGCAAGAAATCATTCTGCTGCAGATAAAAAAGGATGAGTATATGGAACCCAAAATGGAGCGCATTCCTTTTATGGAGGAGCAGGTAAGGAAGATTAGGGAACAGGGAAAGCTGATGACCTTGGACATAGAGAGGTTACTGTTATCAGAAGACAACCGGTTTGAATTTGTGAATGAGATAGCAGCTGAGGCCAATGAATATGTTGAGAACAACAGGGATGAGTATGGAGGTGAGAAGAAAGCCATTCTTCATGTTTTGAGCAACCGAATGAACGATGCTGGAATTTACAGACCAGAGGCATATTATGAGCCTGATCATTTTAAGCCCGGACCCCTTTATTTGAGAGAAGAATATGGCTAAGTACAGAAAAAGTGTTAATGCTGGCATCTTAAACTAGGGACAAGAATTTACATATATTCTTCACTTGGCTTAATTTATTTCCTTCTAAACTAGCTACTTTTGTTTGTATGTATGCAAATCAGAGCCAGATTTAAACCAAACATTAAAAGGTATTTTTCTTCTCATTTCAAAAGTTGAAAATGGATTGTACCCATGTCTGTCAAAACAGGTATCATCCGAGGACCTGTTCTAAAAAATTCGAAACATTGAGTTAGATATGGATACAATATTAAATTATTATATCTAAAGTTAAAATTAATGTTATTAATGTAATTTAAATTTTAAAAATATATTTATTTATTTAAATTCAGTTTTTGGATAAATTGTTTTGTATGGAGATGTTGTGCGTGTTTTGTTTTAAATTTTAACTAGGTAAAAAAATTCATTAGTCTGCAGGTTTAAAATATTAATTGTACCCCGCAAACTGATATTCTTTAGTGAAGAAAAATATTAATTTTATCTTGGGCCAGATTTGTTAAACTTTGTGTTAAGTAGTATTAGTAATGAATTTTAAATGATTTGTTATGTAAGTAAAAAACCGGTTGCATATATCTTTATATTTATAAAAGCATTATCACAAGTTGAGAAGTGGATACATTAACATGAATATTTTTTATTATTGACTTCGTACACATTCTTTATTACAAAACCATTTAAAGACATGAACAGTTAGAATATTTCGTAAAAAATTTCTACTCGATCAATTATTTTTCTTAATATATATGTAAGAAAACCTTGAACTATATATAAAATGAAAATGGTGGGAGTATAAAATTATATTATCTATCTTTAGTGTAAAAAAAAAAAAAACTTTATCTATTTCTACGTTTTTAATATATTTATTACTTTTTTTTATTTGAAGATAAATCAAATTATTACATATAAAAAGAGTCAAATTTTTTTTGTATTCGTTCTTATTATTTTTTAAAATTTAGTTTAAAAAAATCCTTAACTTATTAAAAAAAATTAAAGAATTAGTTTGATGAATAACCCATCTATAGTTACTCTAATTCCTTTTTTTTACTTGTAATATTTCTTGTATTAAAAAATATAGTTTTGACACATTTTAATTAATCTTAATTATTTCAAAAAATAATGGAATAACAAGTAAATTATAAAATACATTTCAATTAAGAAAAGTAGAGAGCCATGCATAATTCATGAGTAATATTGCTGTCTGTCTTATTTACCTATTTACTTTTTTAGTAAATATTGTAAAAGTAATTTCCAAACAAATTTCTACAAAATAATCTATGAAACACCTTTGTCTTAAAGAACTGGTTAAAACTTAAATTGATTGATATTTCATTCCGAATTCATTACCACTAATTGGATTGAATATTTGCCAATTGTGAGCGAATGTGTTTAGTGTTCACCTTTCTAGTCATGTCACATTTAGATGGTTGTATGCAATGCATGCATGTAAACGATGAAATAAGAAGAATTTAGATAATATTTTGTTAAGAGTATATAATATATCAGAATAAATTTATTATTTTTTTATTTTTTATTATTTGTAAATAAAAAAATCTTTTGTTCTTATATATAATTATCAAATCTAATAAGAAAAAAAAATCAAAATTCATACAACAAACTACTTAAGTTTTGATCTTTATATTCAACCTAAGATGAAGTTACAAGTCTAATATTTTGTGCCTCATAAATGGTTTTCGTAGTTTACCTCTGATTGAAATGCTAGCAAACTTGTTGACTCCAGGACCATGATTTATCCATGTGAACCACAACCACACATTAAGTTGAAATAAAGAAGGAAGGTATTAAGGTTTGACCATATAAAAATCCAAACATTAGTGTTTGTGTTACATGAGTAGGGCCAGGACCATCACGTTCCACGTTCTTGTTTGGCCACGTCAGTTGTGGGGTGGGTCCATTTCAAGGTTCCACGTGTTCAAGAAACTTGTGGGGAATCTCATCATCTCACGGTAGAATCCAATCCGTTAAAGCAGTTAGAGGCTTCTATTAACTCGCTTATCTATATCTCTCCATCTATCTCCCCACCAAAACTCAACACAAAAACACCTTCTTTCTTCTGCTTTTCCTTCACTGTCTGGATCCTCCATCATGGCCCTGTCAAGTCCACACATGCAAAGATTCCTCTTGTGCAAGCTCCATAGCCGCTCCACCTCCAAGATCACGCAGAAGAACAGCTTCAGCACCGCTAGCAGGGGCCAGTGCTGCTCTGCCATAGCCATTGATGCTCCATCGTCTTTGACTGAGGTGCCCGGTGTAAGATGGGGATCCATAGCCTTGCAGGGTCTCCGTGAAGAGATGGAGGATGACATCATTGTTCGACCCGATGGCCTTCAGGGCTTCTCTTTCGCGGCTGTCTTTGATGGCCATGGAGGGTTTTCTTCTGTCGAGTTTCTCAGGTCTTTCAACACATTGGTTTTTACTGTGTGGTGTTGTTGCATATATCATTTTGCATGCTTTGGTGCATTATTTCATGTCTTGCTGCTTCTTTTGTTAGCTCATTTTATATCCAATTAATGGGGATGTGATGTGAAGTAATGATTTTTTTCTGGTTGTACTGGATATGATTACTTGAAAAGAATTGAAAAATGCTCTCAATATAGTTTGATATGATAACTTGCTCTGTATTCTAGTTGATGTTCATAATGGGTGATTTTGGAGTTGTCAGTGGCAGTGTGTCTATTGGGGTGGAATGAAATCGAGTGAATTGAAATTAAGTTGAATAAGTTACTGTTATATTGTTTGAACGTCATTTTATGATTTAATGGCAAAAAGAAGAAGAGAATGGTTTCAGTTCATGGCCTTCTGAATTAGGGGGAAGAAAAAGAGGGGAATTGGATTGAATGGGATGAAATGTATTCCCATTTGAATCAAGCTCCGTTCCAATTAATCTTATTCTAAACAATCCAAACAATGAGAGCTAAGTTTTTTCGGATAAATTTCTCATTATAAACATGCAAAAATAAGGTAAAATGAAATAAGTTTTTCTCATAAGTTGCAATTAACTTACGTAAAAGTTAATTTGTAAAAATTATGTTACTTAATTTTTCTAAAACCTGATTTTAACTTTTGTACGAGTTAACTTATAGGAAAATTTAAATTCATTTTATCTTATTATTTTTTTATACTATAAATACTACTATTAAGAAGTTTTTTCCAATATATTTCATTATGTTTCATTTTATTCCACTCCATTCCTTTCATAACATATGGAAAGTTTATCCACCCTTGCATTCATCTTTCTTTGCGTTATATGAATATGTTTTCTTTTTATTCTGGATGGAGTCTGGCAAATGAATTGTTGTTCTTTACACAATCTGAATTGTTGATTTGGTGTGCCAAGTGCTAACTACAGGGATGAGCTGTACAAGGAGTGTGTTGAAGCTTTAAAAGGTGGATTACTATTAGTGGAGAAAGATTTCAAAGCCATTAAAGGCGCATTGCAGGACGCATTTCTGAAAGCAGACACAAGGTTATTACAACGGTAAGGCAATACGCAACACTAGTCTTCAAAGGATAATCTCCATGAAATGTGTCTATTTAAATAGTTCCCATATGATTGTAGATTTAGTATGACTATATTAGATGTTTAGACAGTAGTATTTGATTTTTAAAGGCTTGAAATGAATGGAGAGGAGGATGAATCAGGTGCTACAGCAACTGCCGTGTTCATTGGAGGTGATGAGCTTCTAATTTCACATATAGGTGACTCGTCTGTGGTATGTATTATTAATCTTTATGGTGTCCCCAGATGATACATTTGACTCCAGTTTTTGATGAAAAAATGTACTTCTTTATGCATGTTTCTCTTTACTAGAATTATGAAGAAAAAAACTATGACTTGGACTCTTCTGTTATTCATCTTTCATTTTGGGTATCCAGGGATTGAATGTCTTTAAAATTACATGACTTATATTTAAGCTTGTTTTATTCTTGTAGGTTCTATGCAGATCTGGAAAAGCAGAAGTTCTGACTAGTCCTCACCGACCATATGGGAGCAACAAAACTTCTCTTGACGAAATTAGAAGAATCAGAGAAGCAGGAGGATGGGTGTGTTTTCCTTGTTCCTTCAGTTTTTTACATACCTTTTGACCATCATTCCAAGTCAATATGGCAATGTTCTATACAATGAAAACGAAAGTTCTGATTTGAAAATTTTGACAACTTAGGATGTAAACTAAATAGTGGTTTGTAGGGCATATAACCATTCACTAATGTTTAATGTATTGTGGTTTTATCGTTGGGAGCCACATGTAATAGTGTCTTCCAACTATAGCACGCCATGTGATAGGAAATTGCCACTCTTTCTTTTTAATATCATTGATGTTTTGAAGTGTTCATTTTCAGGCTAGTTCAAAATTTAAAATTATGATTTTAATAAAGAAACTGTTTTTCAATTGGGCTGGAAGTTGTTTCTTTCTTAATTTTTGAAGTTTGTGCACCAAATGGTGGGAACCTTGTGCACTTCATCACCATTCTTTATAAATAAACGACCACTACATGGCTAATGATAACACAATTATATGTTGTATATATATAGATTAGCAATGGTAGAATTTGTGGAGACATTGCTGTATCTCGTGCATTTGGGGACTTGAGATTCAAAACAAAGAAGAATGAGTATGGTCCTTAATCTCTTCACTATCCTTTGGAGTGTAAAGGAATTTCTCCTAATTTTCTATAAATGAACCACCATAACTTGAGTGTTTCCTAAAGGAAATCTACCTTTTGCGTGTGAAAGGATGCTGCAAAAAGGAGTCCAGGAAGGAAAATGGTCAGCAAAGTTCATCTCTCGGTAGGTAATCTTAAGTGTCTTCATGTTCCTTACATTTTCTCCAATACAGGTTGTGTTATTAGCATTTAGTTAAGAGAATGGAGATTAGTTTTTTTACCTTGATTCATATCTAGCTAGAAATAACTACTAGGCTTAGAGATTTGGCATTCTCTAGAAATAAGGTTAAAATAGGTTTAAAATAAACCTATTTTAAGCCGGTTTTGTAGGTTACCTTGTGCCTAAATCCAAAATTTAAGATGGTATCAAAAGTCTATTATAATTAGTTTTGTTGAGTCAATTATTCCCTATTGAACAACTTGTAATATTGAACTACTTGTAAATATTTAGTCTCATTCTCAAGAAGTTCAGTCATCAGGGTGAAAGAGTGTTTTGGATATCTGATATCTTCTAAAGATATAACTAATTAGAGTGTATAAACAAGTGAAAATATTATTTTATAAGTTGGTTTGTAGGGTTGAAATAAATCTAAATGTACATTCGAAGAACTAGAAAGAGAATTGGAGGTCCTGATTGTTGTGTACTGAAATAAATAATCAAAATCTGAATGAAGCTCCTATTTTTGTTGGCTTCAACCTGATTCTGCAAAATACAACAATGACATGATATATTCGGACTTAGTGTTGTACTGTCGCATTCAAATTGATCTTCGTCTAATTTTATAACAAAACTATAAATTTTAACATAAGGATGCCTTGAACAGTGTACAGCTCAACAATGACTTGGTTGTAGCATGCCCTGATATTTATCAGGTAGCTCTTGGCTCAGATACAGAATTTATAGTCTTAGCATCCGATGGCTTATGGGATTACATGAGCAGGTCTATTACATCATCCTTTGAATCAGTTCTGCCACCTTTCTTTGTTTTTTTGGTTTGTAAGAAATTACCTTCACATTCTTCCTATCCTATTATTGCAGCTCAGAAGCAGTTTCTTTAGTGAGGGATCAACTAAGAAAACACGGAAACATTCAGGTATGTACAATGTTTTATATTTGAAACCACAACACTAGTATCAATAAGCCAGCGAAGTTGCAGATATAATACTTTGTTTTCTCTTGTTTCAAATTCAGCTAGCATGTGAATCACTTGCAGAAGCCGCTTTGGTAAGCTTTAACAAATCTCATGAGAGTTATCATCATGAACATATTCTATTGACACTTAACAAAGTTTTTAGTAATATAATGATATTCTCTACAGGACCGACGGACACAGGATAATGTCAGCATTATAATTGCTGATTTAGGGTATGTGTTTTCTCATTTACATATTTATGATTTTGCTTGTTGGTATTCAAGTCCTGATTATAGGCCAGGCCTCTGTGAAGAACAGAACTAGGAGTCTGGGACTAACATAATGCGTAGTTGAGTTTTTTCTTTTCCCCTTATAAATACAATTTTATTGTCCTTTTTTTAAAACCTTAATTTTAGTATGTTATTTTAAAATACAGACATTTAAGTTCCTTAATTTTTTTTAAAAGAAAAATGATTTCGGTATAATAGTACAAATTAAGACATTGACAATTAGAATATTAAGTTGACATGTGAAAGTAAATGTCAAAATACTTTTTAAAGAATGTAAAATAATTGAAATCACTCTAAAACAAATAAATACGTTTATTTAGTTAAACATATTAGTATCTTAACCATCAATGCTTAATTTGGAGGGTAGGGTTAAAATTACTAATTTTGAAAAATATAGGGCATTATCTGACTTCATCTTAAATTAGAAGATCAAAATTGCAGACTAAAGCAGTCTTTTTTATTTCATCATAGCAGCAAACAAGGCAAACTTTAGTAAAATGTGGTCTGAAGCATTTAGAAAATTATATTTAAGCTGAAGTTGTTGCATAAGTGTTTTTTTTTTTTTCTAATATCATCAATTCTTGTTTACCAAATTTGACTGTTACCCCAATTGATTGTACCGTGTCTTATTTTGAGTGGTTGCAGGCGCACAGATTGGCAGAATGTGCCACTGGAGCAACAAAATACTATATTTGAGCTTGTCCAAGCTATTGCTACCATTGGAATTGTGTCTATTGGAATCTGGTTTTCATCACAGATTTCTTTATAGATGCAAAAACTCCACCAGTTATGTACATATAACAGACATATACTTCTGAGCTTCTTGCCTGTATAATCTTAATTGTACATGCCTCACATCCTAGAATCTACTTGGTTTAGGGCACCAAAGAATTGTTAAAATAAATATATTTTTTAAGGATTCATCTTGTTCTGATTCTAAAGTTTCAGTTATTCCTAGCTGTATGCAAGTGGATCACCTGCTTCATAGCACACTTCTTTGACAAAAAATTCTCTTAGTTTCTGTACATATTTGAAACTGCGCCACCATGATCAAGATTAAATTTGTTAACTACACCATCTAAATGAGGTTTGACTTCTTTAAGTTGAAAATGAACAGTTTAAGCACTTTGGTTTTTTATTAATTAATTACACAAGTAACTTTTTACCCAAAAGTATTCTTTTAAACATTTGATTGTTTTTGGATGTAAAATAAAGTAATCCAAAAAAGCTACAGTATAACAAAAAAGCTACAAATAACTATCAGGATGCTGCAGTATTTACACTGTATAACAGAAAAGCTTACTCACAAGCATATATCAAGATTTAGATTTTCTTTTGTATTCTTTAAATTGATCCAATTGGATAGAGAAAAGGGTTCTTCTAATTTCACAACTTTGGATTCTTACTTACACAACATGACCAAAAGCCTCACCTATTTACAAAGCTTGGCTGTAATGCATATAAAAACAATCTGATTTAGATTTTTGTGTGTGTGTGTTCTTAACTGGATCCAATTGGAAGGGTTGTTCTGATTTCACATCTTTGGAGTCTGATATTTTGAGTAAATTGTTGAAGGAATTGGCATCATTGCAAAGTCCAAGAGGAATATTTGTGGGTTATGACACAAATGGTGGGTTTCAACGTGTTGGGTAAGTAGGAAATATTAAGTTTTAAACAAACTAACATTTGACCAAAATTAAGGAAGAGAAATCTGTGATGTCATTGTCAATATTTACCACCAAAAATGCGTGTATGGGAGGTGCACAATAAGAAAGATCAGAACCTAACTTTTTTTTCCTTGTTTTGGTCTATGAATCCAGTTCTTTACGAAACGCTATGTCAGCCACAGGAATTGGAAACCCACATTTAACACTCTTTCACCTTCATATTTGTCAAATCAATAAATAAAATGGGTCGCAATTAAACATTTACTTGTTTGTTATATATATTTGTAAGTTTCGGTCCACATTAATGATATTATATATATTCTAATTCATTAAAATATCATATAAAAATAAAATAAAGTTGTAATAAGTTAAAATTAAAAATATATAACAGAATAAATATATTAATTGATCTATCAATATTATATAAATTTTTTATTTTTTATAACATGTTACTCTTTTAAAAATTAGATAATTTATTTAATATATTTTTATACTTTCATAAATCATTTATATTCCTAAAAAAATATCTAATTGTGCAATTTTAGATATGGGTAAGGGTTTGCAAAAATATTTAAGTACCTTTGTGGGTTGAGAAATACTTTGCATATTGCGGCAGTTTGCAAAGAAAAATATTTTCGTTTTTTTTAAATTCTCTTTCTTGTATGTGTGTTTTTCTTTTTATCACTTTAATATATATATATATATATATATATATATATATATATATATATAAACCAAAAATTGTATAAAATCAACAAAAATATTTTCATTTAAGCCTTATGATTATCTATATTATTTTATAAATATTGTTTTACTGTGTATTCCTTGGATTTCCTTATCCCTCCTCCACTTGTCTGCTGCCTTACTTTCTTGCTCTCTGATTTCCCGCCTTTTTTTTTTAATTTATTTTAAAAATTTTAATGGAAGGTTCGCAGTCTTTCACCACACAACCTTTGGTAGGCACTACACAACCTTTCAACACACAGCCTTTTTTAGGCAAAGACTATAAAACAGCTTTGGTAGCTGTTGAACAAATCACAAAATCCCCTCCTGTGGGATACAAAAAGCCTACTTCAGAAGTAGACAACACACACAGTCCTAATTGGACAAAACAACACGATAATAGCACTTCTGGAAGAAATGTCTAGAAAATTAAATTGTTTAATAGATTTAAACAAAAACACAAACAAATCTAATGAGATAGATGATCTTATTAGCCAGGTTTCTAAATTATCTTTAGGAACCAATACATACACTAAGACAATTTCTAAAAATACACAGAAATTTGTTAAAGTGTCTACAAATGGTCTTAAAAATCAGACCAACAAAGAAGAAGTTTCTTCTTCTACAAATAAAATTGTGAGTTAATTATGTTTACACGACCAATTAACTCCACACAAACACAATTAGAAACTGTTAATATGAATAATACAACAGATTTTAATAAAACACATAGATTTCCTGGAGTCCCCAGAAGATTAAGGGAACATCAAACCAGGAGTCAAAACCTGATACAACATCCAGGAATCTTGGATAAATTCCTAAATAGGCAAAAATCTACTAATGTCAGACGTTTGGAAGACTTAGTAGATATACAACAAAATACTGAGATAGGATCAAATACAAGGATAGATTCCTTGAATCCTAGGCAGTTATACAATATCGGATGGTTAAGTTCAGAAAGGACTAGCCTTTACCGATATAGAAGAATAGAAGATTTTCATCTTCCAGACAACACTTATGAGATAATTCCTCTGATATCTCAACAAACTGGTAGGCAACTACTAGGCCAACAAGGAAGATATGTCCATATGGGATTGATTACCATTGGAGTTAGATCCTTGGCTAGGCATATGATTGGAGCTAGAGCTTTGATAGTTCTACATGACTCTAGATTCCAAAATAATGATTCACAAAGTGTGATAGGTATTTTAGAGGTAGATTTAAATCAACCTTTTTTCATTGATATACCTAGCACCAAACTTTACAATTACACTTCCAGATTTTGTTAACCACATAAGTCTAGAAGTACAAACAGTAGGATTTGGACCCAATTGGGTGGGCAAAAATCTACACTTAGATATCACCTTTATTGGAAGAATTAGTAATCATATTTCTTCCATGTATAGGATTGATACAAGACCATTAGAGGAAGTTATCAACTCTCATGGTACACAATTTTTGCCAGCTCAAGCCTTCACAAGGAGAAATGAAGGACACTTGTGGCAAACGCACTTACCTAGGGAAGAAGATACTCCCGTCACTGCCCCTTCATCTGCTATTCTGCATAACAGATCTAGAGGACTTAGTCTAAGTTTCACAGACTATAGAAATATTCCACGACTAGACCTAGAACAAGATAGGCCAGTGGAAAATAGGCATAGCATTTCTGCTATTCCTGACAATGAAAACATTTCTATGATGAATATTGTAGAATGTGAAGAAGATGAAGATGATGACATGACTGATGAGGAATGAAATCATCATCAGGTATCATAGCCATGTTTAGACAAGGAACTTCAAATTCCTTGTCTCATACAAATGAAAATGTCCAAATTAATGAAGAAGACAATGTTATTAATAAGACGGACGATATTATAAATGCATTCTTAGATGAATATTTTTCTGATAAAGAAAATGATACATTAGATAATGTATCTAAAGTCTCAGAACCCTTACCCATATTAGGGTTAGAAGACACAAATGATAAAGATACGCTGGATAATGTATCTTTAATCAAAGAACATTTGTCTTGGATAGACAACATAAAAAGTGATACATTAGATAATGTATCCATAATTTCAGAACCCTTATCAACATTAGGGTTATTAAATACAAATGAGGGATCAAATAGTTATCAACCTCACAGCTATCAGTTACTACCTGATGGTATACACAGTTACTCTACTGGTTTTCCACCTAGAGTATCACCACAAAATGTTGTCTTTAGCGACAACCAATACACAACATTAGGCAAGAGGCTTCCGATAGAGCCAAATTTCCAAATGCCTAATCTTCTTTTAAACATAGGAGGAATAGATCCTCAACTATTGCCAACATACATTGAGCAATGGACTGCAGTTGTAATCCGTGATTATGGCATACATCATGAGAAAGATGTTCACTCTTCTCAAGAAATGATTGCTAAAGTCTGAAACCTATTTAGGTGATATAGCTAGAGCTTGCTGGGAATCTTTTAAGAAAAATTACCCAGCTCGACTTAAATATGTTTGTGATCGAACCAGGTCCTAACATATACAATTTTTGTTCTTTATTACAAAAATTGCTTACTTCCCAGTCTGTTAATGATGGGAACACACTCAGACAACAGATTTATCTGGGTCATTTAGAAAGATTTTCCATAACATACTTTGGAAAGATAAAATAAATTTTACAAGATTATCTCATGTACGCATCCATAGCTGGATATTTCCATGATTTAAGCATTGAAGAAAAGATGTTTCTCAAACTACCAGGAAAACTTGGCTAAAAGATCCGAGAATCCTGGAAAAATGAAGAGGTTACTCCCATGTTGAACAACCTCTCTAGACGTATACGACACATCATGAAAGTGATGGAAGATACGTGTACACATATTGCTATACAAAAGCAATTGAAAAATTTCGATGCTGGAATTTGCAAACAAATCTATACTCCTCAACAGTATAATCAAAACAAGCCTTACAGAAGGCCTATACCTAGAAGTAAACCTAGGTATAATAAAAACTACAATCAGAATTCTTATTCTAAAAGACAAAAACCCACAACTTCTAGAAAGACTTACAAGATTAAGTCTTCAAATTCTAGAAAACCAACTCTAAATCCTGATAGACACGTCAGAAAATTTAGAGAAAACAAAACATACAAGCAAACTTTGAAGTGTTTCGCTTGTAATCAACCAGGACACTTATCTAGAGATTGTCCTAACATTACAAACCTTTACACTAAAGAGGCAGAATTGATAAAATCCTGCCACATGAACCTTCTTCCAATAGATGAAGATGTTTCTACTGACTCTGAAATACTATCAGTGATTAGTATTACAAAGTATAATGATGAAATCAATTTAGACAAAAGCCATAAAGATTATGGCCTAATAAATGATTTCACAAATGATGAATTCATTCACCTTTATCCAAATGAAAATGATTTCCAACTGGATAATAAATATAATGAATTAGGAAATATATTAGATAATTCTGGATATTGTCTAATGAATACTACAGTCTCCTCTTTTAAGGAAACTAACAAAAGGGTATTGCAGAGTTCCTTCAGTTATACAGGTACTAATATGACAAACCCAATCAACAAAGGCAAGTTATCAGCCTCAACAACTGAAGAGTTTGATACTCTAAAGTTTGGAACATAGCATCTTCCGGTTTTACCAGAAGGTCACCCTCAACAATTCAAATGTCTGAGGCACTGTCCCATTTCAAGGGAACAAAAGGTACTACTTGATGCTCTTCACCGAGCTTGTAGTACAACAACAAAGTTTAATGCTATTAATGCATTAAATTATTACTTTGCAAAAATGTTGCCCGTTGTTTTTAAAAAACTCAAGAAAGAGGCCTACTGCCTTTTTACTGGAGACAAGCGTGGCGTCTACCTATCATATCCCTCTCTGTTGAAGGCGATAGGTAATGACAAACATAGCAAAATTCAAGGATTTGATAACCTTGAAGAAGCAGTACAAGCGATGGTCAGCTATGTTGGAGGTGACAACAGTTTGTTGGACCATCCCGAAGTTGGTAATTTCATTCTTGAAAAACCAACAAAACAAAAGAATTTTTCAATTTATGATTCCATTAAACTTAGACAACGCTTGGCTTTTGCCAAGAAAATGGAACAAAAATTGAAAAACTCATTCTTTTCAGAAAAATGATTTTCAAAAACATATTTCCTGTTTGGAAATAGAAAATAAAAATTTAAAAACCGAAATCTTAGAACTCTGTAAAAAGATGGACTATGATTTCAAAACCATTGATTATGGAATTTTTACAAATAAAATGACCTATGTTGGGTCATTCAAAAGAAAAATTTTGGGACAAATTCCCGGCCCAATCCAAGAAAAAATCTACGAACATGTTTTTGTTGCCTTGTTAGTAGAACTTGGAGCACTACAAAACTGGTTATTCCTATTACCAGTAGATTCTACACTCTGCCAATACTTGAGGATAGTCCAATATCAAGATGATTTGACACCCTCATCTTCTGATCAGTACAACATTGGAATAAACCCTTATTTGGTGGAATGCGATCCTGCTTGGATCAGTAAACAATTAACTGAAGATTTATTCTTTTCAGGATTCATGAAAATGATGATTATTTTTAGAAACACGATGATAGAACCATTTTTCGGTACCAAGATAAATTACTGGATAAATGCGTTCTTTCGAAACACATACAGTGAGGAATATTTCATTGAAATATTCTCAACACACCCCTACAACATAAAAGGAGAATATTATCCAGCTAAACATCACTTGTTTCTGGATACTAAGTCATTCACTGATATATGTTTCAGTGATAACCTCCAAAAGATTGATCATAATAATCCTCCTTTCACTACAGCGAGGTATGATTAATTCCAAGATGAAGATATCCATAAAGAGTTGTTAGCCGAAACCACCACCATCAGTCTTTGGGTGAAATTTGGCAAAACTTCTTATGTACGGCGGAACTGTACAAATCCCGCCTCCCCACAACCAATGAGTCTTTCTGATAAAGACGAATTTACCCTTGAAGATTTCGAGGAACTCCTAATGGCGTAATCTCTCACGTCATTAGCCATACAAAGAACATTTTGCCCTTGAAGATTTCAAGGAGCTTCTCATGACGTAAGCCCTTACGTCATAACGGCTGTATCAAAAGACGACAAAGGTTAATGGCAGATAATGATATCTTGCTACCTTGTCACGATTCCTCTTCCGTTACATGTTGTTAGGTCCATTAAGCCTTGCATGTTAATGACGGTAAGATTGAATCAGTCTTTTGATAAATGTAAAAAAAAAAAAATGAATTAATGTCACTATTTTTGTCTTTTAGTGATGTTACTATTTTTGTTTTTAGTGAGGAGATTTTCCTTCGTAGGTTTTCATTTACTTCTTTGTTAAGTTTTAAGACCCATAAGTCATAAAGTGGGTCCCACATGTAAATTACTATTCATTAGTTTAATATTTTTTAATTTCTATATAATGTTTCGTAAGTTCCTTATGCTGGGCAAGAGGCATCTTAGGCATTCTCCATACTCTCTCCTCTCCTCCTTCTCTCTACTTCTTATGTAAATTTCTTACTATCAATAAGAGAAGTTATTCAGCATCTCCCCTCTCCTTCTCCTTCTACTTCCCCCCAAGTAAGTGTTCTCTACTCCCCCTCTATGGAGTAGTTTTCTTATAAGGGCATCCTCGGATGCCTTAAGCTTTATTTATTAAAAGATGAGATAATCATTTAAAGGCTTAAATAAATTTTTGTACAGCTTTATTTGTGTTCATATAAGCTTATGAGGAGATGTCTAACCGGCTATGCCAGATTCAGTCATCTCATAATCTTATCATGGACTTGTGTGTTTATTTTTCCTGTCTTTACTTTTCTGCTTTTAATTTCGTTCATGCGTAAGCTTATGAGGAGATGTCTAACCGGCTATGCCAGATTCAGTCATCTCATAATCTTATGGTGAACACTTTTCTTGCTATAACCGACTTTATCTCGGACAGTCTTCATTTTAGCTAGCCCGGTTTCAGGTTCTCTGTGAGCTAAGTAGCCACGTTGACCGACAGAAGAGATAAATAGTTATAACATGTTTTAATTTATTTGTTTTCCTGTCTCTTTACTTTCCTCCTTTCCATCCCCCTTTCGGGTCTCAGGGCAGTTTATTCTGGGTTCATTCCCGGTTTTCTCTGTTCTGTCTGCCCTCGGGTATCTGAGCAGTGTTTTTCCCTTACTGGGTTTTCCTGCTTTCTCTGTACCTAAAAAAATATCTAACCCTAATATGGGTAAGGGTTATGAGACTTTAGATACATTATCTAATGTATCATTTTCTTTATCAGAAAAATATTCATCTAAGAATGCATTTATAATATCGTCCATCTTATTAATGACATCGTCTTCTTCATTAATTTGGACATTTTTATTTGTATGAGACAAGAAATTTGAAGTTCCTTGTCTAAACATGGCTATGATAGCCTGATGATGATTCCATTCCTCATCAGTCATATCATCATCTTCTTCTTTTTCACATTCTACAATATTCATCATAGAAATGTTTTCATTGTCAGGAATGTGTTTTTCCCTTATTGGGTTTTCCTGCTTCCTCTGTACCTCCTATCCCCCTCTTGGTATCGGAAGCAAGGATTTTCTTTGTTTACCTTGAATAATCATCTATATCTTTATTTCTTTCTTTGTTTGTTGAGAAATAATATAATATAAGATATAATAAAATATATTAATATTTCAATCATTTATTAACCGTCACATTACTAAAAAAGTACCAGTAGTAAAATAGTAAAATCATATTTAAGTCACAAATTATATTATCTACTAATAATAATCTGTTCAATGTGTAAATGAGAGTAAAAAAGTCAATTTCAAAAAGTACAGGTGGCTTCAAGAAATAAAATCTCTAAGAAAATATCATTGCTTCATCGAAAATATCAACGCAAGCAATTTCGCCAATTATATATATATATATATATATATATATATATATATATATATATATATATATATATATATATATATATTAATCCAAATAATTTTTATGATTCGTAGGAGAAAAAGAGGCCTTTTAAAAATAATGTTAAAGTCCTTAATATGCCTATAAAAATAAACAGGGAGTTATAATAATATTGAATATGTCTTAATTTTGCAATTTTCTTTAAAAACTATTGAATTTCACCAATTACCTATTGAATTCAGAATTAATTTGAATTAAATAATTAGTGCAAGAGATGTTTCTAAAATTGTCTTATAAAAGAAGACTATAACTTTTAATTTGGGTATATTGTAAAAAAACCCAAAAAGAAGATAATTTATCAGACAAGTTTTCTCTTACATGATTAGTTGAAAATCTTAAATTTAGCCAAAATTTTATAAATAAATTAAAAGATAAAAAAAAGTTAATACAGATTACCTAAAAAGTGGAAGTATAAAAAGTCGATCAATTAATTACAAGTGTGATTAATTAATTGGTTACTTTAGCTACTCGATATAAATAATATGCTATGTGTTTACATTTGTATATAATAATAGATTTGTTCACCTAAAAATATATAATAAATTTAATTAAATTATATATAAATTTATTATTATTCATAAAAATTCAAAAGTGAAATGACCAAATTTTTTTAAGAACTTTTAATGACCAAAATTCATTTTTAAATAATTTAATATTAGAAACAGAATGTATTAATTATAATATTAATGACAAAGAACTTTGAATGGTTGGACTCATTCTATACGGATATGAATTTTATTGAAGGAAAATGATACTTTGACAACCCAAATCCATATAACTTCGTAAACAACTCTATTTTAATATTATAATAATAATTTTATTTTATTTTTATTTTTATTAAATCAGTCTATAGATTATTATATTAATAAAAGTGAGTTGTTTAAAGAGTTGTATGGTTTCTGGTTGTCAAAATATCACTACTCTTTATTGAATATGCTGGTATCACCTAAAACTAGCTTATACAAAATATGACCTAAAAGTTTGCTCACTTTCAGAATTTGATTTATGATTATCACGTAATCGAGTAAAACAATTGCACTTAAAGAAATTGTAGTAAAAACCTTCCACACATGGCAAACATGATTGCTAATTTGAAAGCAAAAACTTTATTATAATATTCTTGGTTTAATGGTCCATACCCATCCATATGCATTTGGTGTACATATATAATAATAAAATATGATACTAATTTATTGCCTCATGACATACACAAGCAGTGGCTCAGATGAAGAAACTCGTTTACATATATCTCCTCATACACGACCAAAACATTGAGTAGGAAGAGAGATGATGGTGTTGTGTTTGGGTTAATTTATTTCAGTATTAGGTGTTAAGGTATTCAAGGGCCCTTCCCAGGTTTCTTACTGTGCCTTGGGTTGGGTCCTGCCTCATCATAATCCAACACAAAATCATGACCAAATAGCTTCCTTGACTTCACCTTCATACCATCCTTCATTCAAACCAGTATGCAGAAAAGAACTTGTTAGTTATATAAGAACTTTCAGTTTTCAAAATTTCAAACCATTGTGGACACCATGTGCCACATTATAAACCAAAGCAAACATCTATGTTCCCCTCAATGTAGCTCCATCCATATTTATTTCTAATTATTCTGGCTTACAAAGTAAGAAGAGTAACATTTAGAAGGGTACCTTTAAAAGTAAGGCATGAGTAGGATGCATGTTTTCCCTGAAGCCTTCACCCAATCCTATAAGGAAATAAAACTTCTGTTATGTGTCTAAAACGACTTAAATGTTTGTAATTGTATTCAAGTATATAAAGATCATGCTCACCTGAAGATAAGGGAATGAGGAGCAAGAGAAGAAGTAGAAGGAAAGTTTTGATCTTAAGGGCCATGACAAGTATGAAGGTGTGTATATGGTTCCTCTTGTTATGATCGGTTATGAATTGGAACTGAGAACATGAAATATACGTGTCTTGGCAGGGAAATGCAAGCAGAAGGACCCTTTTTTATATTGGCAACGAGAGAGCTCTTGTCATGGTGAACCCCACCCAATAGCAACAGGGTGATGATGAAATGCAATAACTTGTAGGCTTTAACCCACAACACTTAAGTCAACGGCACTATTCTATAGACCTATACATAATTGCATCAAAGAAAAAGATAGTAATTGTTTGCATGTGCACATTGCCAACATTTCCCTGCATGGCTCAAAATCAGCTACCCCTTTCAGCTTCTCCACTTTTTTGCAAGTCAACATACTTTTATTTTTACCAACATAATATTACTTGGTGGATATATAATCTTATCTCTTAAACACATCATTAAAATTTTGATTTTCAAAGTCTGTGCACAGAAAAACTTATTGAGAGAGATTAGTCTTGTTCTGAACTAGTGACACAATTTAAGTGATGATCTTCACCAAAATCCAAGTATTTAATATCGGACTCAAGAATCACATGTATTTGCCTAGCTTTTTAAGTCATATCTAACTTGATCATCGAAGTCTTTGTAAGTGGCCTCCACTAAATCCGTTGTTACAACATCTTCAACGCCATCATAATCCTCCAAAACTAGATCTACATGTTATATTTTCTACTTTCGTTACAAGTATATATGATCAGTATGAGGCATAATTTATCGTATGTGCTTGTCTGTCTATTTTTCTGACGAACATAGGATTAATTTTACCTATCTCAACGCTCAAATGGCGAACACCAGATTCATTTGAAATGGGAGGTGAAAGCTGCTAAAACATGTCGTAGATTTCAATTTTTCCGTGGTACCTATCACCACTTTGGTGGAATGGTGCTTTCAGTCCTCACATTTGGGCTTTCGT
Organism: Sphenostylis stenocarpa; assembly: GCA_963425845.1. Taxonomy (NCBI): domain Eukaryota; kingdom Viridiplantae; phylum Streptophyta; class Magnoliopsida; order Fabales; family Fabaceae; genus Sphenostylis; species Sphenostylis stenocarpa. The sequence continues at coordinate 14,997,476 of OY731406.1, forward strand.
CACTTTTCTTAGTCAATGGATGGAGACAGGCATGGAGAGTTGAATGTGGAATGTGGAATGCCCTTAGTGGGTGCACTAGCAAAAAAGAGAGGGAACAATAGCATTATGAGTTTAATCCTACATTAAAGCAAGGAAATTGTTAACTTAATCATCCTTTAAGAGACCATAATATATGTGGATAATGATTGTTTCTAATGGACTAATTAAGCTTCCTTAAATTTTTGCTGTTTTTAGCAAATATGGTAGAAACTTGTAATGTGGGCAACAGAAGACTATTATTAGGCCTTAAGTAAGAAACACTAGACATATTCCCACCTGCATATGTACCATCCCATTCCTACAAGTACGTACTATATACAACCAAAAAGGTTCCAGTGCCCTAAGTACCATCAATAATATTCTTTGCACACATGATGATGAAGATTTTTCCATGCACATGGATATCTTTATTTTGCTTCTATCTTTGCCTGCATATCTAATATAATCTTTGCCCATGTACGCAATTGAGCATTCCAGATCTCCGGAATTTCTTATACTAATCACTGGGAAAGGGGAGCATTCTGATTTCGTGTGGCTCAGCATTGTTCATACCAATAATTGGAATAAGTATAAACTATGCATTTTTTTTGTTTGGATTGGCAAAAACTAAAAGCACTTTTTGTAAACAATACACCTCACACAATCAGGATTCTCTCTCTAAATTGGTTATTTCTTTTAAACTCTTGATTGGCAAATATGCACTGCTCTTAATTGGAGTAAACAGAGAAGGGCGCAGTTTTTGTGTCTACTATTGCATTTGTTGAAGCATTTTTATCCACACAAAGACATTACAGATGTGAGTGACACTGTTTCCTTAAATCAGGAACTGAAGAGTCAAGTAAGAGATTAATGCATTCAGTCATTAGAGAGATGCTCAAAGTGGAGATGCTGTTCATTTTGGAAGCTAAGATAGTTTTAGAAATGCCTGTACACTTGTGTTCATTCCAATGAGAGGCACTATGAGACATAGTAGTCGAAGACTAAAAATTCGACATGGAAGATATGGATTAAAAAAGGAATTAAAATGGAAGGGAGAAACAAAAGTGAGAATGGGGAATCTCGTTCACATCCAAACCACTGCTTTATGAGATATACATTGGTGGCAGTCAGATCAGAAAAGCTTACAAGCACTTTCTCTGAACTAACTTTAAAGTAAGAAAGTTACCAATATTTGACCCCTTCTCCATTAAAACTAAAATTGTGTAGAACATGGAAAAAACCTAACTTGTACCTAGACAAACATATTCGTATCATGGCTTTTCAAGTGTCTCATAGGACAAAAACACACTTCTTGTTAGTTGCAGTGTTCTTGTTCGGGCTTTCAACGTGCGTTTTCTCAAAATCGATGAAAATTTGTTGAAAATACGTTCTCATATATACAATATATAAAAGACTAATTTCAAACGTATTGAACAAAAATAAATTAATTATATTAATTTTTTATTTTCTTGGTACTCTTTTCAAAATACTCTTATCATAAAATAAGAAAATACATATTTTATTTTTAATGTCTATGTTTTTTAGATAATTTATTCATATTATATGTTTGTTCCCTTAATCAAACTTCATGATACAGCAATTTTTCTAGCTTTGTACAAGTTTTTTAATGTTTAATTTATTTTTTTAAATGTAATATTTTTGGAAAACAATGTTTTTAACTACTTTATCCACGATAATGTTTGCATAGGAGAGGTGCAAATTTATTTGTTTTTAGTTAAATTTTTTTTACTGCAATATAAATAGTGCATTCTTCTTATTTAAGATAAACTACTAATTTTTTTTATTGTAATATAAATAGTGAATTCCTCTTATTTAATGTGATAAACAGATAATTATTTACTATAAAAATACTATGTTATTTTTTTTATTCTTACAAAAATTATATAAATAGTCTCAGAAATAGTTTTAGTCACCAAAAATTGGATTGTTGGATTGACACAGAACCTTGAAAAGATTATCTTTGCACACTTGGTAATAATTACCCATTATCTCGTTCTTTATTCTTTCTTAATTTAATAATATTACTAATAACTCATATCTATCTATAGATTAAAAAAAATAGATAGAAAATGGCTCAAATTTAGTAAATCTATACACAATAAAAAAATAAACTAATTCATATTCTCTCTGAAAATTTTTAAATTAATAAAATAATATACTTTGGAAGTAATGAAAAAAATATTAATATATTAATTTATTTATCTAAATATATTTATATATCAATTTTAATTATATAAAAAAATCTCTTTTCTTTGTTATTTTTTTAATTATGTTCTCTTCTTTTTAATTTTTTGGATATTCAAAATGGAATTAACTTAAAAATAAAATCGAAAATAGATAAAAAAAAATTGAATTTAAATCTTTTAAAATCAATTTATTGGGTTTAACTATCAGAAACTAATCAAATTAGAATAAATTAAAATTATAATTTATATTATAGAACTTAAAATATAAAATCATATTTACTCTAAGATAAAATAATTCATACTATTAAAATTAAAATATAAAATCAGCCTTTTTATCTTGATTAATTGTTTTCTATCATCTCTACAAAGTAAGCATTCAATCTAGAACCATCAAATTTTGGTCACCCATACAAACTAGGTAATAGTCAGTTACAAATATCAGTTTTTGGGAAATTTGATGCTTTTAATTTTTTAAAATTGTGTGTAGCTTTCTTTTATCAATAAATGAGAACCCATATTATATTTATATAACTATCATTTAAGTATTTGTTATATTTTTTATTTTATAGACATAATATGATGTTTTATCAATTTATATAAAAATTAAAAATTTGTATTTAGTTATTTACAAAATGATATTTATCCCTCACTATATTTTTAGTAAAGTAACTCCATATTTCTTATTTTATTTAAAAATAACATATTAGTTAAATTTAAATAAATTAATTATAAAAATTATACATTCAAATTTTAAAAATAATATATTTTTATAAGACAAAAAATGAATAATTTAATTATTATATATTAACAATGACAAAAAAAGTTACATTATTGTCTTATAAAAATGTAAAAAAATTATAATTTTATAAAAAATATTATTTTAATATAAAATAAATAAACTAAAAATACGTAGTTATTTATATTGAGTTGTTATTATATTTGCGGATAATTTAAATCCAAGGATAAATATTTTATTTATAACATAATGAATGTGAATGCTTATTTTAAAATTAAAGAATACAAATATAAGATAACATGAATTCTGAGAAAAAAATTGTATGATTTATGTTAAAATAAATTGGGTTAATTTATTATTCAGTGTATTATATAAGTTTTATATATATATATATATATATATATATATATATATATATATATATCCAAAGAAAATTAGTTTTCATCCTAATGTATTGATATTTTTTTCTTAATTTAATGATTCTAATTTTTTAACTGTCAAATTAAAAAATAAGGATAAAAAACAGTATATATATATATATATATATATATATATATATATATATATATATATATATGGAGATTTGATTTGTAATATTTTTTGGTGGTATCGAAAAAAGAAAAATGAAAAAAAAGGATATATATATATAAAATATTTAAAAAAGAAAATGAAATAAAATTTAAAATAATATTTTAAAAAAATAATTATATAAAAAATATGAACGTTATGATTTCTAGGATGAATCTTAAAAATTATAATTAATAACAAAGATTAATTTCTGTTTGATTGGTAAAAAATGTTAGTAATTTTTTTTTAATATCAGAATAATATATTATTATAATTAAATAATTTATTTTGTACATTACATAATTTAATAAATGTAACATATTCCCTTTGGTCCTTAATATAAGACACATTTTAGGAAAAAAATGATAGTCTTTCTAAGACATAAATTTATTTTCCTTGTTTAATTGATGAAATTATTTTAAGAATTCAAAAAAATTATCTGAATGTATTTTAATTATATTAGAAATACATATATTTTTTTAATAAAATATATTACTTTCATTTTTATTTAAAAATTTATTATTATTATTATATAAAATAAGTTAAACCACAAATTATGACTTAAGATTACCATATAAGTCATATTTAAAACAATTTTTTTAATTTAATATAATTTTTTAGATAACCCGCAAGGTTAAACCTATTTTAATGGACAAAAAGTATCACGTTTACCCTATAGACAATTATTATAAACAAAATCCCGCCTTAAGATGTATATATCTTGAAAGTGAAAACATGACAGCATAAAAAGTGAAATAACTGTGAAATAAAATATACTTAGCAGTAATAGAAACAATTAAGTTGATTTTTCAGTATTCTTAACTATTGTCCGTATCAGAAATTATTAGAACTGACCAACTGGCCGTGCGTTTTGGTTCTTCCATACACAAGCAACCAATGACAACTTTCAAATTTCACAGATTAATAGTGACATAAGTCTACTCTGACAAAAATTTATTGACAATTTTAATGACTCTGAAAGATTTTTTTTTTCTTTTAATTTTATTTCAGGTATCTGATTCCATATCCCAGTCGATTAAAGTATTATATAAAGAAATAGATTAAGAATGAGAATACATTGGTTTAAACATGGATCATTTAGGATATGATCAACGTCAACCCCAAATAAGGTGATCCAAATTTGGAGTTAGCAAACTGCCTGTGAAAGTGACGAGACATTATACAATACTATCTCGGTAACAAAAAGATTCATATCACCAAACCATAATGAGATATACAGGAACATGGCAAAATTATCTCAAAGTCGCCAAAATTCACAAACTTTTACTTAGACAAGAGAAAGATAACACGAATACAGACTATACCCAGACGATTCCTTCCCAAAGTGAAACAACAATCCACCACACTCTAGGTTCTTTTGGTATCATCACAATATACGGCTGAGTGTCATTTTTGTATCACAGGAATAGCCAGTGTATGATTTACATATGCATTTTAAAACAAAGGAATTAAAGCTTGATGATTTCATGAATGCATGATGATTTTTGCCCTAAGAAGCCAACTGAAATGTAAAAGGATGCAAAATGCTAATAGGATGTAATTTTTCCCATCCTGGGTCAACAATCACAATCGATCCCCAGACTGGAAAGGAATGTGTGGAGGAAAAAAATTATATGGATGACCAACAGCCTAGGGGCAATTATACACAATAGGATGATAAAAAAACAATGGTATAAGAAGATGCAGGTTAAAAGTCAAAACAAAGGAAGAGATTCACTTCAAATAAAGCACTTTGGGTGGTGTTGATGAAAACCAGTTCAACCCTGTGAATTCAACTATTCCAATAATGCATTGATCAGTTCAGGAAAAAACCGTTTTCAAGCTCGAATGGGTTTAATTTCTCGTAACATCGGCTCCAAACTCATCATCCAATTCCAACTAATAGTAACTTAGTTTCTCAATCAGGAATCAGTTGCCTCCCCGTAGCCATTCAATCAATTACATGTTTCATGAAGACCTACACCCACATTTGCAAACTCATTGCTACCTTCTTCCTCTTGACAGACCTGGACTTAATGGTGCTCATGCAAAAGTCAGTGATGCATTGGTGATGATGCAAGAGTTAGTGACAACAAGAAGACATTCAGACTGATACCTTCCTGTTGTCTGACCATGGAGACAAATTGACACATGCAATCCCAAGACCCACGTCGACACACCCAAATGCATGCAGATAGTTTATGACAATGGATATGCTAAACCTGATGAACCTCAGACAGATATAGCTCGAGTGATAGCCAACTTGGCCCACTCAGCAGATTCCTTAATCAAATTATCTTCTGAGGTCAAACATTCATTCAGAAAGTCTCTACTTGACAAAGATTGCTGTATTAAAGAACCAGCATTGCTTCCAAGTGTATCAGCTAGATCTCCAAGGACTCCAATTGCTGTTTTCATGACTACTTCGTCCCTGCATTCAAGAGGCAATTAAGTCAACAAAAGTAGCAAATACATTAAAAAATTAAAAAGAGAAAGAACTTATTTTCCTTTCTTACATGTCTTTTTCCATGTATATGCTATCCAAAAACTGAAGTATGTGAGGCGCATAAGGAATCAAAAGTTGGGTTTTTGATGAATTCTTAAACCCTTGAAAAATGCCAGAATAAGCCTCTAATATCCCATTTCTCAAAGAATTAACGTACTCAGTCATTTCATCATCAAAACCTGATGTGTGGGCATACATCTCTGCAGCAAGTTGCAGTGTGTTCATCGCATACATTAAGTATTTATTAAAGTTATCTCCTATTGCAAGTGCTATATCACCAATGCATGAGAATAGCGGGGGCTTCACAGAACGGTGCAAATTATCACTTGACAAATTTTTGAGAAGTTGCGTCATAATCCCATCGCAATAAGGTAGTATTTTATCCTCCAATGCCCTGCATATGTCCCCTACCACACCAACAGTGACAGCACAAACTTGGTACTCCTCAAAGTTCTGAAGGTCCATCTCGAGAAACTTGTAAAACTCTGGCATGTACTTGGCAAAATCAGGGCCTATCGCATAGGCAAGGGCTCCAATGGCTAGCATTGCCTCCTCATGTGCAGTGGCATTTCTACAAGAAAAGACCCTGAAGAATAGTTGCATTATCTGATCAGAAATCTGCAAGAAGACATATTTGGTACCTTCTAAAGACCCTAACTTCTGAATAATTACTTGCATGCACCCACAGAGAAGACCTATCAATTCACTCCGCTTTTCTCTTTCCTCAGATGAAAGATTTTGTGCTTCAAGACATTTGTGCAGCTCCATCATGATGGCAGAAACTAATTGCAACACCAAAGGAGCTGTTTCATCAGTTGAACACCTTACCACTTCGTTCAATGTTTCATATGCCGAAGTTCTCAATCGTGATTCTGTAGCATCCTCTCTGTGGGTAACAGTTAGAAGGGATTGAATGATTTCCTGAAAAAAGGGAGTTAGAGGAGATGTTGGTCCAAAATCCTCATAACCCTGGGCAAGAAAATACAGAGCACCACAGGCCTTTTCAGCAACATTGGGAACATCCTTCATGCTCTGAAGGAGAACTGTAATAATCTGTTGGCAGTTTCCCTCATTAATAATTGGTGTACCAACAATTGAACTGTGAAGAAATTCAAACATTCGTCCCAAAGTCCAAGCAGTGGTGTCTTTCACATGGTTGTTTGGGTCCTTCACTAAAGCACTGAGCATAAAAGGTAACGCATGGTTGACAAGAGGAGCTAATTTGTCAGGGGAAGGCCCCTCCAAGATAGATCCAAAGGCATAAGAGGCTGCCTCCCTTTGCCTCCAATCTGGTTTTGTAATATTCTCCTCAATGAACGGCATTACCAATGGCACAATATCATCTCCAACTGTACGAGCAACTAAACCAAGGCACGTACCACCTGCCATTGCAATATTCCATGCACCTTCGTCCAGATCCTGATCTTCTTCTTGTTTGAGTAATGTTTCCAACAACAGAGGGATAAGTGCCGGAAGAGCTTGCTTTATAAAATAAAAACAACGTATATCAGAGTCACCATTGGAATCACCCATATATTCTTCCAAGATATCAGTCTCCTCATCACAAATTGTACTCCAAAATTCAATGGCTTGAAGAGCAACAGGCTCCTCATCACTCCTAACAGCCTTTGCTGTGATGTTATATATATCCTGGATGTAAGGAGCCAATTTCTCATAATACATGGCAGCAATAGAGACCAAACATTCAAAGGCTGCTTGACGTATTTTCACTTCAGGGGACATAGTTGTCTCACAAACAACTCTCATTATATAATCACGCTCCATATCATTGCCAAAATTAGCCTGGGCAAATCCAAGAGCATTATATAATGCCCTTGTAGCAGCAAGCCTAACATCATTATTCCCTTCAGAAGCATTCATACCTTGAACTACAGCAGTAAGTATTTTATTTACTTGGTCCTGATCAACAATATGAGGAGATACTTCCTCGCACAAATACCCTAGAGTCTCCAAAGTCGCTTGCTTCACATGAGTAGGTACTTGATGAATATTTGATAAAAGTGATCCAATCAGCTCAGGCCACTGTTTCTGAGGAAGCTCAATTCCAGCAACTTTAGCAATAACTTGAGTAGCTGTAGACCGAGCATCAAGGGCAAGAGAAGAGAGTGTTTGCAGCAGGCATGATTTAACTTGAGTTTTCGCCACAGGGTCCAGCGACAACCATCTTTGGACCAATTCCTGCTTTCTGCTTTCATCCTTGGCATCCAAAGCATTTTTAAGTATCAAACCTGCCAACTTTCGGCTATCAACCGGTTTATCTTCACTTGCTAACTCTCCAGACAAAGAGACCAAGAATCCAGGAAGGTTTTGCTCTTGAAATTGTCGCAAAGTGTCCTCGGCATGCTTCCGCACATTCCCATCAATTGATTGAGCATTCAAAAGCACCTGAGTAACTTCCATTGCCATGCTCTACCTAATGGCACAAAACAATCAGCTCTAAATTCTTCAGTCACGAGCCGAAAAAAAAATATGGGAGGGGGAATTCAATTTCATTGAAGAAGCAAATTTCTATTAGTCTATTAAACTATCCCAACTCCAGATCCATAATCACCTAAATGGCCAGCATATTCAGAATCCAATAATAGCAATATTATGATATCAAGCAAGAAAATAACTTGTATAAATTCACATGACTCTAGAACAAAGCATAGAAAAAGCCTGGACCACGTATACTTAAATTAAATAGCTCAAAAGAAGTACATGCCCTATATATCATCAGATTACTCGAAATGAAACACCTAATTGAGATACGTTTTCCGGTTTCTATCGTGATAGCTAGTAAACAAAAACCGATTAAATCTGCAATCAAGTGCATACGGAATACAGATTTTGTGGCCACGAGAACAATTGACTATGGCAATCGCTCGTGTCTCATCTAAACCAAATATCCGAGTGAGAAGCTACAGATTCACCAAACCACAGATCGAAACCGAGTCAACACAAACAATAATTCATATCAATCACAATTCAAACAAGTAACAAAACCATCGAATCGGACCACCCTAACATGATTGGAAAAGGAAACGAAAACCTAAACCGCACAAAAACAAAAAACAAAAAAAAAAGGCGAATCGGAGAGGTAAAATAGATTCAAAAGAAAAAAAAAAAAAAAAAACAGATCGGATAGACGAAATCACCTGGAATTGGAGAAGAGATCTGAAGAAGCGAAGAGAAGAAGGGAGAGTGAGTGAGAGAGTCGGAAAATAGTGTGAATAACAAGAGGAAGATGAAGAGGCAACTGCAACAGCGGTTACAATCGCAAGGGCTGGGATTCGAATTATTAGAAATAAAAATATAAATAAAAAATAAATATATTGTTAAAAAAGCACGCGCAAACAATAATCGTGTTTATTATTTTTTTTTTTACCAATATAAGGTTTATTAGGAGCATTCTTATTATGAGAATTTGAAACAAAATAAAATCAGTTTTGTAAGATTAACTAGCGTTAGTGTTATTTAGATATTAATTAATGGATTAGTGTTAGCGTGTGCTGTGTACAGCGTAAAGGCGGTGTCTTTTGCCCGGGCTACGGGCCCGCGTTTGAATTGAATAAAATTATTGTTTTTTTGTTTTTGTTGTCAACCATACTTGATGGAAACTAATTTGCTCTTCTGTAATAACCATTTCAATTATTTACCATACAATAATTCTTCTTTTTATTTATATATACAGTCATTTTCTCAAAAACTTTCTTTCTTAAATTATAATATATAACTATAATAAATAAACTATTATTATTTAGTGTATAAATTTTTAGATTTTGTGCTCTTTTGTTCGTATTGCAAATCATTCCATTGTTCTATATCAGTCTCTTACATAAATTATATTATAAATAAATAAGACCAAACTTGTGTAAGTCCAAATCCGAAACTGTACAAAAAAACACTTATTCCATTATTCCATGTCTTTATGCCTGTAACTATAAAACTAATATATTTCCTAAATTACTTCTAAGCGGTATCTTAACAGCCATTTAAAATTTGTACTAGACTAAAACTTTGAATAAAATACAATAAAAATAAATAAAATGTTTTAAATATACATATATGTAAAAGATTTATTTATATTCTTTTATTTTTCATAGTTTATTTTTTTATTTATCTAATAATTATGATAATAAGTATTATTTTCAATTATAAATTGAAAAATATGATAAAAAAAATGAAATTTTTTTAGTTTTTATTATATATATAATGATTCACTCTTTTTTAAAGTACGAGTAAAAAAATATTTTATTTTATTTAATGATTGAGATCAATTATTAATTTTAATTATTATATTATAAAAAACAATAATGAAGGGTAAACATCTAATTAGAGTGTATTAATATCTCCTGATATATATCATTACAAAATTTTAAAAACAATTTTGTTATGATTTTTTTTAATTACTGTTTTTCTATTATTGTAAAATGCGTAAAATTTATTTTACTAAAATATTTTACTTTTATTTTTAACCTTCTAAATTTTATAAAACCTAACTTTTTTAGTTCTTAAATTTCAAAAATTTTGGTTTTTAACAATCAATTTTAGGATTAAGAAAAATATAAGTATCACTTATTTACTTGATACCTCGCAAATTAATAAATATAAACAAGAATGGTTAAATAACATTTTAATTATAGTTAAAATAGTTAATATGTGTTCTGCAACAATAAAAAAATCATTTTTTAGTATAAAATTGAAAAAAACAAAATTAGGATTTGTTCATTTTATAAGAAGACAAATCTTTAATTTGACAATACATTACTAATTTAGCTTTTTGAGATGAGTGAGCTAAAAAAACTAGGTGAAAGTTAATCAATAAAAAAAGAAAACAAAAGAAAATTTATAAAAAAAATGGTTAAGGATGTATTTTTTATTAATTTGTTTAAATGGTTTTCAATTTAAAAACAAATATTAAATAATTGTTTTCCTAAATTAGTTTTTAAAGACTAATTTTTTTAATTTAGACAAATAAAATTAATAAAAATATTTTCCGTTTTATTTTTACTATAGTTCCATTTGTCTATCGTATAACTAAAATTATCAAAATAATTTTTTATTTTTTATCACAGATTTTTATTATTATTGAAAAATAATTTATTTCATCTAAAATAAATTTCAAACTAAAATTATTAAATAAGTTTAGTTTTCATTTAATTTTAAAAATATTAAAATTAAATGAAACAGGTTCTATTTTCTTTTTATTATATCTCAACGTGGTTAAGTTATTATAATATGTTTTATTTATTTTATTATTTAAAAAAAATCATAACTTTCTTATTTATCATAATTATAATTCCCAAAATTTGGAATAAATTATTTTTCTAAATATACCGATAAATACTTCATTTTTAGTCAAGGAATTCATGTGTCTAATTAACAACATTAAAAAAACATTTTTATTAAAAATAAATTTTAAATTGTTAATGTTTTTTTATTTATGCTGTGTTTATATTTTTTGATATACTGTTCACGTGAATAAAAGAGAGTTTCTATTTTAAATACTAACTCACATTTGATTTTAACATGATTTATACCAGCTACATTTTTTAAAAAATTAATTTTTTAACACAAGGATAAAATTGTAATCTTATAATTTTATTAATTAAAATACTTTTTTAATTTATCAAACCAATCACATCACTCACAAACTTTTTTTTTATTTTCTTTCATTTTTCACCAACTTTCCCTTAATCCAGCTAACTCAAATTTCACATTTCTTTTCTCTTAAATCCACTCATTTTCACTCCCCCATATCTATCTTAAAATCAAACACAAGCTTAGTGATGCAACATGATTGAGCAATATGGGTGGAGATGAGTATTTGTTGATAGGTATTAATTAAGTTTTTGTTTGTTTTCATCAATTTACTATTTAAGTGGACGGAAAAGTGAGTGGAGACTGTTTTTAAATTATATACCTATGAACAAATTTAAGTGGACGGAAAAGGATTTGAAGGTGCAAATTAAAGGGAAAGATGAGATGAAAACTTTTTGCAGGGATGAGGAGATAAGCGGAGAAATATTTGTAACTGTCTATAATTTTACACAATTACATTTCTTTTTATTGTTTACATGGCAGATGAATGCATGCAAGATTTCCTTCGTAGAAGGCCGCTCACATTAACTATTGTCTGAATTGTTGACCATAAACAAAGGTAAATAAGGTTTTCAATGTCATTAAAAAAACTCATTAGTATAATAAATAGGGTAGTTAAATCTTTAAATGACATAAAAAACTCGTGAATTATTGTAGTTAGGCAGGGATAACAAAACGAGCAGGCTCGACGAACCGCTATAATATGGTGGGACGGGTTAATGTTTTCAGCCCGCCAACCCACTTTAGTCCATCCCGCCAAGCCCGCCAACCCGTCAGGCCAATCGTGAGACGAACGGGTCAGCATGCGACTCGCCTAATTAATAAAAAAATAATTTTTTTATTGTAATAAAGTTAATTATAAAGATAATATATAAAGTTAATTTTTTTTTAAAAAGAATTAAAAAGTTTCACTCTCACGAGAAAATATTCTCCTTATTGAAACACAACATTCTCTCTCATGTTATCCTAAGCACTCGATTATTTTATCCTTATGACTTGAATTAAAGGTGTAAAAATTACTAAAACACGAATAATGTGAAGTTTTATCAAATAAAAAAGATATAGGTATTTAAATTTTTTAATATAAAAATATAAATTTTATAAGTTTTAATATATATATATATATATATATATATATATATTTGTTATTATTTATTATTATATAAATTTTATTATTGTTCTAAATTATAATTTTTTAAAACAATATATTGATTTATATTATTACATTGAAATAATATATATTGAATTATTGACAAACAAATAATAATCTTATTATTAAATTTATTGAAATTTTTTATTTTGAAAAATAAATTATTTTTTTCTAAATTATGACGAGTCAGTCCGCCCCTTGACAAGGCGGATCAAGGTCTACGATCCATTATGATTATAACGGGTCAGTTTGCCCTACTCGCTTTTGATAGGTCAAAGGCGAGGCAGACCAAAATAGGACGAGCTAGCCCATTTTGTTATCCCTATAATTAAGTGCTTGTGCTATAATTGTTTTTGTGTGGTTATTTCTGAAGTTGTATGCTTGTTCGTGCTAGTTAGTTTTGAAGTTGTACTTTGATGAAGTAAAACAAGTTGTGTTTGGTGAAATAAGTATAGAAGGAAAGATAAGGATTGAGATAATTGATTCTCACCAGAGGAGAATCAATTATTTTCTAACAATAATTAATTTTCGTTCTTGAATCATTTTAATAAAATACATGTTTATTAGTTTTATATATTTTTTTATCAAATAAAAAACAATTAAATTATACATGTATTTAATTACTATTATTAATTATATGTTTTTAATATTAATAATGTTATTAATATATTAATAATAAGGATATTATATATTAGTGTATTAATGGGTAAATTAATAATTTTATAATTATCAATTATTTAAAATATTACATAATATATAAATATTTGATATATATATATATATATATATATATATATATATATATATATATATGCTAATTGTAAAGTATAATATAACTATAAATTTTAGCATAATGTCGACGTTAATACAAATAATATTATAAATATTGATTTTAACTTTAGAGAAAAAATCAATAATATAATAATACTAATCAGGATGTATTAGCATTTGAAACAAAATAATAAAAAAACTAGATGACATGATGATATATAAATAAATAGGAATCAAATTTTATTATTTTTATAATATGTTTAGCTTTTTATTTTTTATTATCTTATATAATTATTTTTATATAAAATTTATTACAATAATTATTTTTAAAATTTATAATAAGATGATGTTTAATTACTACTTTACGTGAAACAACTTAAAAAATAAAATATATGACAAGGATTTTCATATTATGCAACATTTATTAAAATGTAAAAACAGTAACATGCATATTTTATATGTTATTATCAATTAAAAATATAAATTTATTTTATTTAAAATAATCATCCAACATTTATTTGAAATTAATTTTTACCAATTATATTTTATTTTAATATAATTTCATATATTTAAACTATTTTATTTTAAATAATAACGCATACTTCGTTTTAACATAATTTACAAAATTTCATGTAATATTTTTATTAGTATTAATATATTAATAACATTATTAATATTAAAACCATATTACAAAAGATAACTTATTATTTAATAACAATTAAATACATGTGTAATATTTGATAATAAAATATATAAAACTAATAAACATATGTTTCCTTAAAATGATTTGAGAATCAATACTCAATAAAAAGATAATTGATTTTATTTCGGCTCTCTCAATTCTTATCTTTTCTTCTATACTTAACTCACCAAACACAACTTGTATTTACTTCACCAAGATACAACTTTGGAACCAACAAATTTATGCACGAACCAACTAGCACATAGCTTGAGAAATAACCACACAAAGTAAGACAAAAACAACCACATAGAAAACCATTGCACAAGCACCAAACTATAATAATTCACAAGTTTTTAATATCATTCAAAGCCTCAACTACCTTATATATTATATTGTACTCAGTTTTTCCATGACATTGAAAACTTCATTTAGTTTCGTGTCAACAAAGTAAAGAATACTTACTGTGTTAGAAATTGCATAAGAACTCACTATTAAAATAAAAAATGAGAAAAGAGAAACAAAACAGACAATAAACAATAATAAAATTTTACTATTGAAAAAAATTACAATTCCTTCTTTAAATCTAAGGAGAAAACAATAACAATATTCTCTCTCAGAAATAAGAGAACTCAACTACTATATAATGCACTAGTAGAAAGGAGAAAGAAGAGATTTGTGATGATTTTCAATGTAGACATGGTGTTCCTTTTATAACAAGAAAAGTAAGCACCAACATATAATTTTCTTGATGTGGGATTTCTCTTCTTACATTCTTTTTTATGTAAATTTGTCACTGCTAACCGACTGTCATAAACATCTGCTAGGTTATTCTTGTTTTATCCTAAAATATGAGACATGATTTCTTGCAATGTGTAAGACACTCTGATTGTCACAATACACAATAATTTATTGTTGTTTGTGCCCGAATTCCTCTATTATCTTCTTAATCCAAATAGTTTCCTTACATGCTTGGGTGACTACCATGTACTCTAGCTTTTGTAATAGACAGACCTACAATATCTTATAATTTGGATAACCAGTATTGTCTCTCCAACAAAGGTAAACTCATCAATATCACCTGCAAAACTTGAACAAACATTGCATCTGACAACTAGTTTTGATCCTCCAAAACATAATACAACATACAAGGTTCCTTTGATAAGAATTCTCTTGATAATACTCATGCTTTCCACCACAATTTTCCATTGATCTACTTAGCGCTCTCACTAATGTCTGGTCTTGTACCGATCATGGTATTCATAAAACTTTCCATCATCAATGTATACAATACTCGAGACATTTTCATCCTCCTTATTTCATTACTAAGACTCATACTTGAAGATAACTTAATAGAAAATGGGGTAAAAACTGACTTACACTCTTGTATGTTGCACTGCAAGATCTTCAATAAGTATTCTTCTGATAAAGTCAAACCTTCTTTTATTTTATGTCCCGATGAATTTGCATCCCTAAAATCTTGTTTATTGGTCCTTAATTCTTCATATCAAACTTCCTAGTCAATTGTGCCTTTAAAACCTGGATTCGAACTTTGTTGGAACCTACCACCAACATATCATCCACATACAACAATAAAATAATAAAATCATTCTCATCAAATATATTTTAATAGGTACAATAATCTGAACTTAGTCTATTGTAATCAAGACTAATCATGAAGAATCAAATCGCTTGTACGAACACCTAGACACCAGGTTTAAACCGTACAGAGATTTGGTCAACCTACAAACCAAGTTTCTTTTTTCTTTAAATCTTCTAGTTGGAGCACATCAATTTTTTCTCTAAGTTCACCTTGAAAAAAAAATAATATTTGTATCACCGTTAACAATAATTTTATGGATAGTGGGATCCATAAGAAATACTCTTTCACATTGTTAGCATAGTCCAAGAATTTTCTTTTTTCGAACTTTGAAAATATAGACTTCCTCTTGATATTGTACACCCATAATCTCCTGGAGTAATCATTGTCATCACTGACACAAAATATTTAGCCCCTCCTAAGGATAATATCGGCGATTCCAACATATCAAAATAAATCAGTCCAATATGTGTTTTCTTCTAATACAATTTGACAAGAAACTCTCAAATCTCTTTCATTGTACCATTTTCCACAAATTTATTATAGCGTTGTTATAGATTTCTTTACACCTTTAATATGTGATGCCCACGATTTTTTCCCAATTACTTTTACACAATTGTCTTTTCTCAAAATTGTCTTCATTTTCAATTTTAACAATGAGAAACTATTCTCATTAAACTTCTTTATCTCATATTTTGTTATCATGATTTTAACTGACTTATGCACCTTTTACTATGAATAATATTATCTACTAGAACAAGAGCATAAAATGTAACTAGTACACCAGGTAAACTCCTAAGAAAGAAAGGTGGGTCACTAATAAACATACTTAAATACAAAGTATTTCTTTGTCATAACTTTTCCTAGACATGTATTGTCACACTACCACACTTTATATCTGTTGAAGTATTTATTAGATTAAGTGTATCTTGTTGGGCATTTATGAGATTAGTTGTAGACTTAATTCCTAGAATGCATCTGTTTATCTTCTCTAGGATTAATCATGTCTATCTATTAATTGTATCTCTGAATCTGTATTTGTATCTCATATAAATAAGAGAACACAAGAAGATGATTTCAAGCTCTCAAAATCAGTGCTTTATTTTCCTTTTTCTATTTCAAGTTGGTATCAGAGCGGGTTCATCCCACTCTGCCTGTCTCTTTTTTTTTCTGGCATTAATCGCCGTTCACCGCCGTCCGCCACCGGTGTTGTACTTCTCTGGCGCCTTTTCTCTCTCTGACACTTGGGTTTGGCTCGCCTCGAGGAGTAAGACCCAACCCCAGTGTTCGTTTCCTTTGTCTTTGCCTCACACGCCACCCTCGTCCGCGGCTTCCTCCGCGCGTAAGCCTCACACGTCGCCCTCCCGGTGGCTGTTTTGCTCCAAGCCACCTCTATTCGGCTCGCCTCGTTGCCCTGGTGCCAAATCTGCACTTTGTTTTGTGTTCTCTGTCACAAAACGTGGTGGGTCTGCGTTTTTTTTCTCTCTGCCTCTCTCGGTCCTCTCTCTGACAGCACGCTGGTCCTTTCTTGTTTCCTGAAAAATGTCAAGACCTGTGTCTGTATCTTTTTCTGGGACTCCGACTATAACCACAGAAAAATTAAATGGAAAAAATTATTTGTCTTGGGCTTCCTCTGTTGAGCTCTGGTTTCTAGGTCAAGGAGTTCATGATCATCTAGAAGAAGATGGAAGTACTAAACCAGTAGATCAGGCTCCTCAATGGAAGAAACTGGGTTATCAACTTTGTGCACTATTATGGCAATCTGTTGAACCAAATATTTTGAGCACTCTTCGAGCCTTTAAGACATGTAATTCTTTTTGAAAAAAGGCCCAAAATATCTTTGCTAATGATATTCAATGACTTTATGATTCTGCTAATAGACTAACCTCCCTTAAGCAAGAGGATAATTTCATGATGTCCTTTGTTGCTAAAGCTCAGTCAGCTGTTGAAGAATTAAAAATGTTCCTGGAGGCAGAATCATTAGAGGAAAGAAAGACGAAGCTGGATAAATTCTATATGATAATGATTCTTAGGACTATGAATCCAGAGTTTAATCATGTTAGAGATCAGATTCTAACTAGAGAAGAAGTTCCTTCTACGGAGAGTTTAATCACAAGGCTACTTCGTGTTCCTTCTATCAAAAGCAAAAAACAGTCAGGAACTTGTTGATTCTTCTGCCATGATTTCTGCTCGTGGAAGAGGTAATCACAGCTCTAGAGGACGTGGTGGGAAATGACGTCCTCAGTGCTCTCATTGCAAAAGAATGGGACATACTAAGGAAAATTGCTTTGCTCTGCACGACTTTCCTGATAAGGCAGCTAATACCTCAAAATCTGAAGCTGATGAGCCCAAGTTCTCTCATGAATAATATCAAGAATATTTAAGGATGAAATCAACCAATTTGGCTCAAGCATCTACAACACCAAATTCGTCAACCGCTTGCATTTTGCAATCTGTGGAAAGTCAAAATCCGTGGATTATTGACTCAGGTATTTCTGACCACATGTCTGGTAATACCTCTTTATTCTCCTCTCTTTCATTTCCGAAAACATCTCATCTCATATCTTTAGCTAATGGATCTAAAGTAGCCTCTAAAGGAATTGGTCAATTCAAAATGTTCTTTGTGTTCCTTCTTTTCCATTCAGTCTTGTTTCTGTAAGCCAATTAACCAAATCATTGAATTGCTTAATAACCTTTAATGCCAATTGTTTTGTTATCCATGAACGTGGTAC
Organism: Sphenostylis stenocarpa; assembly: GCA_963425845.1. NCBI lineage: Eukaryota > Viridiplantae > Streptophyta > Magnoliopsida > Fabales > Fabaceae > Sphenostylis > Sphenostylis stenocarpa. The sequence continues at coordinate 15,016,046 of OY731406.1, forward strand.
GGGTCGAATGATTGGAGAAGGACATGAATCTAGAGACTTATACTACTTTAGGACTAAGTTATTTGTATCTTGTGTTGCATCCTTATCCCCAAAACTGTTGCATGAGCGATTAGGACATCCTCATTTAGCAAAATTAAAAAAAATGGTTCCTGAACTTCAGAACCTTCAAACTTTTGAATGTGAATCTTGTCAATTAGGGAAACATATCAGGTCATCCTTTCCAAATCATTTTGAATCTAGATGTGATTCTGCTTTTAGTATTGTTCATTCAGATATATGGAGACCTAGTCGTGTTTCATCTTTTGGTTTTAGATATTTTGTTACTTTTATTGATGAGTTTTCTAGATGTACTTGGGTTTATCTTATGAAAGATCGTTCTGAACTCTTACCTATCTTTAAGTCTTTCTTTAATGAAATCAAAACTCAATTTGGAAAAATAATCAAAGTTTTATGAAGTGATAATGCCAAAAAGTACTTTTTTAATTATTTTTCTAATGTCCTAAATTCTCAAGGCATTTTACACCTATCCACGTGTCCTCACACACCACAGCAAAATGATATAGCAGAACGGAAAAATAGATATTTGGTTGAAACTGCTCGTACCTTATTGTTGAGTGTCAATATGACTATTCATCATTGGGGAGATGTTATTCTATCTGCATGCTTTCTCATTAATAGAATGTCATCTTATTCTCTTGATAATAAAGTTCCACACTCTATTCTATTTCCAAAGGAATCAATTTTTCATGTTTCTCTTAGGGTATTTGGATGTATATATTTTGTTCATGACATGTCTCCTGGCTTAGATAAACTCTTACCTAGAGCTATCAAATGTGTCTTCTTGGGGTATTCTCGTCTTCAAAAAGGATATCGGTGTTACTCTCCTGAAATCAAGAGGTACTACATGTCTGCTAATGTCACCTTTTTTGAATCATCATCCTTCTTCCCTTATTCTATGCAGGATATTGATTATGTCCAAAATGTTTTTCCTGTTTCCTTAGTTGAATCATTTGTACCTCCTATTCCTGACACTCCAAATCCCAACCAAAATACTCTAGAATCATCATCAAAGCCTATCATCACCTATCAACGCAGGAACCAGGTGAACAATCACATTCTCCAAGATGAGTCATCCATAACAGGTCTTTCACCATCATCCTCTAATACCACGGCTCCTGATAACGATGACTCCAGTTGACCCATTATCATTCGCAAAGGTACTCGTTCTACTCGTAATCCTCATCCCATTTACAATTTTTTTAGTTATCATAGATTGTCTTCTTCCTATTGTTCTTTTATTTCCTCTGTATCTTTTATTGCAATTCCCAAAAATGTGGTCGAAGCGCTTGATCATCCTGGATGGCGACAAGCCATGATTTCTGAAATGCAGGCTCTTGATCACAGTAAAACATGGGAGCTTATTCCTCTCCTTTTGAGAAAGAAAACAGTTGGTTGTCGTTGGATCTATGCTATTAAAGTTGGGCTCAATGGTCAGGTTGATCTTCTTAAAGCCAGGTTAATGGCTAAAGGGTATTCTCAAATATATGGACTTGATTATTGTGATATTTTTTCTCCTGTAGCCAAAATGACCATTGTCCGCCTGTTCCTTGTCATGGTCGTCATTCGTCATTGGCCTCTTCATCAATTGGATATTAAAAATGATTTTTTGCACGGTGACTTAGAAGAAGAAGTTTACATGGAGCAACCTCCTGGATTTGTTGCTCATGGGGAGTCTGGTTTGGTTTGTAAATTACGTCGATCCCTCTATGGCCTAAAACAGTCTCCACGTGCTTGGTTTGAAAAATTCAGCTCTATTGTTCAAACTTTTGGATTAAAACGCAGCGAAGCAGATCATTCAGTGTTTTATTGTCACACTGCCCCTGGCAAACATGCTTATTTAATTGTTTACGTTGATGATATTGTCATCACAGGGAATGATGCTGCTAAAATATCTTAGCTAAAAGAGCACTTGTGTAGTTATTTTCAGACCAAAGATCTTGAAAATCTAAAATATTTCTTGGGTATTGAAGTAGCTCAATCAAGAGAAGGTATTGTCATCTCTCAAAGGAAGTATGCTCTAGATATTCTAAAAGAGACAGATATGATTGATTGCAAACTTGTTGACAGTCCTATGGATCCAAATTTGAAGTTAATGGCAAGACAGGGTGAAATTTTCTCTGACCCAGAAAGATATAGAAGATTGGTTGGGAAACTTATTTATTTGACGATTATTAGACCTGATTTGTCTTTTGTAGTTGGTGGTCAGCCAATTTATGCAAACTCCTTGTGTGGATCATTGGAATGTTATCATTCAAATCTTAAGATACATTAAAAAAGCTTTAGGACAAAGATTATTATATGAAGATAAGGGAAATACCCAAATTTTTAGGTACTGTGATGCTGACTGGGTTGGATCTCCTATGGATAGGTGTTCCACTACAGGCTATTGTGTTTTCCTTGGAGGAAATATCATTTCATGGAAAAGCAAAAAGAAAAACGTTGTTGCCTGATCCTCTGCTGAAGCTGAATATAAGGCAATGACGTCTCTTACTTGTGAACTTGTTTGGGTAAAACAATTCTTGCAAGAATTGAACTTCTGTGAGATGCAATCTATGAAGATGTATTGTGATAATCAAGTTGCTCTTCACATTGCTTCCAATCCAGTATTTCATGAGAGGACTAAACATATTGAGATTGACTGTCATTTTATTCAGGAGAAGTTATTGACTAAAGAAATTTGTACTGATTTTGTTGGTTCCAATGATCAGCTTGCAGATGCATTAACAAAATCTTTTAGAGGACCTCAAATGAAATTCATTTGTTCCAAGCTTGGTACATTCAATTTGTATGCTCCAGCTTGAGGGAGAGTGTTGAAGTATTTATTAGATTAAGTGTATCTTGTTGGGCATTTATGAGATTAATTGTAGACCTAGTTCTTAGAATGCATCTGTTTATCTTTTCTAGGATTAATCATGTCTCTCTATTAATTGTATCTCTAATCTGTATTTTTATCTCCTATAAATAAGAGAACACAAGAAGATGATTTCAGGCTCTCAAAATTAGTTCTTTATTTTCCTTTTTCTATTTCAAGTATATTCGTAACTAGAATAACTTTTTTCTGATGTGGAAGATCATATTAACTATAACCACAAAGCATACTAAAAATTTTCTCCAACACTTTTCTAATGATTATAGCAATGGAATAATATCATAAATAAGAAACTAATTATCAACTCTAATACCATTATTAGAAATCAGAATAACTGCATAAGAACTCATAACTAAAATAAAAAATAAGAAAAGAGAAATTAAACCAACAATAAGTAATAATTTTACTACCGAAAAAAATTATAATACCCTCTTTAAATATAAGAAAAAAATAATAATAATATTTTTTTCAGAAATAAATAAGAAAACTCAATTAGTATATAATGCACTAATAAAAAAGAAAAAGAAGAAATTTAAGATGATTTTCAAGAGAGATATAGTACTCTTTTTATAACAACAAAAATAATCAACATATAATTTTCCTTACTTGTGACTTCTCTTCTCACGATTTCATACTGTGTGACCTACTACGAAAGAATCTTGCATACATGCATATGTCATCCAAACAATAAAAAGAAATACATGCATTTGTCATCCAAACAATAAAAAGAAAGATAATTATGTAAAATTGTAAAGGATTTCAAACATTTCTCCATTCTTCTCTTCACTTCTGCGGAAAATTTTCATTCCATATTTTCCTTCAATTTGTGCCTTCAAATCCTCATATATCATTTTGAAACATAATTCTCACTCACTCTTCCGTCCACCTAAATAGTAAATTAATGAAAACAAGCACAAACTTAATAGATACCTATCCTTTTCAGCAAATACTCATCTCTCATCCATATTGCTCAATCATGTTGGATCATTAAGCTTGGGTTTAATTTTAAGATAGATATGGGGAAGTGGAAATGATAGAAAAGAAACGTGAAAGTGGAATTGACTGATTAAGACAAAGTTGGTGAGAAATAAAAAGAAATGGAAGAAAAAAATTGTAAGAATGATTGGTTTAATAGATTAAAAATATATTTTAAAGCAAACTGATTTGTTACCACGGATCAGCCGGCCAAACGTAACCTGACTTGACTGACTTATGACGGACGCGCCAAAAGTAAAAGATCGTTTTATCATGTTTCTTTACATTTAATTTATAATTAAAAAAACAAAAAATTAATCAAGCCTTGTTCGGTTCTTTTACATGGATAAACAAAATATCTTTTCCTATTTCTAATTACTAATTTGACACGCTAATAAAGGAAGTAACTAGCTTGTATAATCAAAGTCGTAAAAAGAGGGTACCACACACTGTTTTCTTGAAAAAGGCGGACAGAGACATCAGATTCCACATACTTACCATCATCAATCAAAGATTTCACGGGAATCCAGATAATCTTAACACCAACTTAAGACCTAAAATAACTGCAAAATCTATATCACCTTCAATAGAAGGTAGGAGGTTTTCCAAGGAACGAATATCGTTTTAGATTCCCTCCCTTTCCCTGTTACTATTATTAGTTTCCTTCTATATCTTTATCTATGAAATAATGTATAAGAAATGAGAGCAGAATTAGAGTGTGTTGCAGAGGAAACAAAATAAAACAGAATATACCTGATTAACCATTACCTAAGCGGTGCATAGACAGAAAAGGGTGTATACACCACGAGTAAGGAGACATTAAAAAAAAAGTTATATTGACACGTACATCCTGAAGGGATTAGGGTAAATGGTTACATTGGCCAGAACCAGCATCAAGCAAACAAGCAATCAATTTACGTCCCCCACGTGCTGAAAACATGGCCAGTTTGACTCACAGATGTCTCGCGGTGAACTTCCATCATTATCTTTCGAATTTATATCTGCATTATGCTTCACTAAATACTCGGCTATGCCTTCTCTATCACACGTAACGGCGTAATGCAAGGCAGTTTGTCCATCATTATCCTTCCAAAAAATAAAACAATAATATCAACAAAAAGTGTCTAAATGGACATTAGTGTCAGTAACTAACATGCAAAAAAGCAATCTCCAAAACCCTAAGCTAAATTTTGATATCATATAATTTCTGCAGTGAGAAGTAATGCCTGGTTCAGAATCCAAACAAGGTTCAGCTCTGCTTTCATTCTGTATAGACCCTAAGTTAAGGCAATTTCATAAAGAAATATAAGTAGTCCCTGACGTTACTGTATAGACCCTTGATTCTAAAGCATGCACGAATGAGAGTACCTTGGCATTCACATCAGCATTCTTGCCCACAAGCAACTCTGTGACATTACGGTGGCCACGATCCACAGCCCAGTGTAATGGTGTCCGCCCCTCACTGTCTGCATTCATTTAAAAAACGCATGTTGATAAAGAACGGACAAATAATAACAGCAGTCAAAAGCAGATATTAATTTGAAAACTCACGGGCACGAAACAGAAAATATCAATCACAATGAGATTGCCGAGGACTTTTTTAGGACTAGTTGGCAGTCAAGGGAAGAAACAATTTTCTCTACATCCTATATCATCTGATGACCAATGTTGTTGTATCCTCTACAGTTAAAATAATAAAGAGTTTGCATACAGCAAACTAGCAGGGGTTATACCTACTTCACCTTACTGTGTATCAAACTTGTGAAAGAGAAACGCACCTACAGTGACTATGGCTACTTCTCTTGCTATGTATCAAGCTTTCACATTTAAACAAAAACAAGACACTAAAATCACTGGCATAACTCTTCCCCACAAATGTAGGAACCAGGAGATCAAATGAGAACGTAATTAAATTGAAGGTTGAACAGGAAGCAAGACCGATTCCATCACTACAGCTAATTTTCATGATAAAAAGGAATTTCCTAAAGCAAGTCCTACAAGATTTATTCCTTTTGTGTCATGTCACATCAGTTACCAATCAATTTTCTATCTTCAAACCAGCAAGTTACATAGGCTTGATGAGCAAGAAACATCTTTTTATTGTTTTCAGTTCTCCATCCACCTTCCTCACATTGCTACATTTCTTTCTTTCTTTCCTATCTTACTCCAATTTCTCTCAACTCCAAATATCTTTTCCGAATCCAGATACACTTTACAGTCCCACCCATTTTGGTCATAAACTAAGCAACACTTTGGTATGGGATGGTATGGTACTCCAAAGAAAAGGATCGCTCTCCATTCCTGGGAATTATGCTAATTTTGACTCTTTTTAAGTTATACTCAACCTAAAAATTGAAGAAAACGCTTCTAGCATATTATCATTTAAGGGAAGGTGCATTTTAGTGTTCTAAGCATTAACACACAGATTGTGTCGTTAAATAATTTTACATAGCCTTCCCAAATATTTTTTGGTGTTTAGATTTGCAGAACACAAACTCACAGTCCAAGTCCTTTGGAAAGTGATTAACAAGTTTTCTCATTGTTGAGTTAAAGATTATCATTGTGGCATAAATGACATCATTTTATGGATAGTTACCATGTTATGGATTTTTGTAAAATTACATTATTTTATTTGTGCATTGTGACAGTAGTTATTTCAATTGTTTTGAATAGTAATCTAGTACAAAAGGTTGAATTTTAAAATTATAAGATCATCATTCAAAATAAATCTGTACTACAAAATAGTTAAATGATTTATATTTTGGGGGATACGTGTTAGAGTCCCATAGCTGTCAGCGGGAGTAGCCACTTGTATGCACCTAGTCACGCATCAAGGAGGAAAGACTTATCAATTACATAGACCCACCAATGGAGAGGCTACTTATTAGGTGGAGACAATGGTGCTAAGAGAAGGAGGAGATTATAAGCAAGATGAAGCTGCCCCATCATATTTTGGTTCGCTTGTGACCCCAACAATATTAAATTCTTAAACCTTTTCTATTCACAGATTGATATTCCATTTTACCTGTATGTTATTATTCTTACTTTTGATGAAATAAAGATTATTGTTTCTACCATGGTTGGCTTATAAGGTTTCATGATTTTCATTCTCTTTTGACATTTTATTGAACGATACTCAAGGAAGTTGCTTTGGTATCTGATGGTAAATAATATCTCTGAAGTTTTAGCCTTCAACCAAAAAAAATGGGGTCATTCATGTAATTGACTTCGCCTAGTAAAATAAGGTTTTTGTAGTTGCTGTTTTTTACATTTTAATTAAGTGATTTTGACCAACTATATGCATTATCTTAGCATAGTCTAATAGATTTTCGATAGAACAAACCACCCTTGCATTGGTATGCCCTTCTCTAACTCATATGCTTGTTATGCCCATACACGCAGTTTATTTTATCCATGTTATCATGCAACTGAGTTGCATGCTATTTGGAGTTGTGGTCCTTCAGAACACTGTTTCCTTGACAGGCCTCCATTATATTTGAAGTCCCTTGTCACTTGTTTTTTATTTATTTTTTAACTAGTCATGAACATATTGAGTTACATTATATACGGTATTGTATTGGAACAATATATATAGTGCTTGTTGATGTTCTGGACTGCACACACACATCTATCTATCTATCTATCTATCTATCTATCTATCTATATATATATATATATATATATATATATATATATATATATATATATATATATATATATATATATATATATATATATATATATATATATATATATATATATATATATATATATATATATATATATATACATACATAAGAAGGGATTCCCTTACTCCAAGAATAAGAGTTAGAAATTTACTCTTCCTCTTCACTATTTATTTTGTTTTTTGTAATCTTAGACCTGTAGATTACAAAAAAAATGAATAGTAAAGATGAAAATAAAGTCTCTTACTCTCATAATAAGCAAGTGGATCCCTCCTATTATTACGAAATTTTGTAATATATATATATATATATATATATATATATATATAGAGAGAGAGAGAGAGAGAGAGAGAGGAGGGATCCACTTACTTACTATGAGAGTAAGATGTGATTATTAGCTTTGAGATGATGAAAATGTAAAGAAGACTAACGAAATTTTGGTTACATTGAAAATATAATTTGTTTTGGGAAAGGGTCTTGCTAGGAGTGTGTACTGATTACGGCTTGGGTTTTGGGTTGTAACTCATAAGTCATAACAAAAACATAGCACATACCTTCGGTTTTAAAAACAGTGTAAACAAATTTACTCATGTTAGACTTGTCAAGCTAAAATTCAGGTAGATGTTGTTTTACTGACTGTACTTTACTTTCTAATGCTGGCCACAAGTTTTTATTAGGAGCTTGATCCATTCAAAAACCAAAACAAAAAAAATTACTGACAATTCACAGCACTGTGGAGAATAATGTATGCACAAGGAAAAGCAAATAGCTATTAAAAATAACTCACCCTTTAAATTCACCGAAACACCATTTTCAATACATTTGAGCAGATTAGCCATATCTCCTTCCCTGGCAAATCCATGAATGGCTTCCATTTGGCTGTAAATGAAAAAATTAAAAATGAATATGTCTATCAACATTTTATTCTTTCCAGAAACAGTACAGAGTTCTTCCATTTTGACGATGAAGCATCCTAACTACAGAGTTTTATCACTTTCTGGCTGTTCAAAAGTTGCTGTTCATCAAAAAATATATTTGATACTGAGAATATTAAGTTTGACAATTTATAACTTCAAAAAACCTTGTGATCAGCTCATATAATTCCCCAAAATATGTCAAAGGCTTAAGGATTTTAGTAATAGGTGAGGGTTGATGATTAGTGTAAAGACAAGGTCATGTACAAGAAAGAGGAAATAAGACATGAAGAGCATCGGCATTAAAAATAAAAACTTGAGAAGGATTTGTATTAGTATCCTAGTACTATTATCAAGTAAACAATAGAAACCATTCCAAAGATTCTATGCTAACCTAAATGCTTAGAAACTTCAAAGTTGTCGATATAGGAATACTTAATTGAGCTCAATACTTGTTCCTCCTATACAAACACAAAATGTATTACACAGAGATCTAAACATTCCAAATTTAAACCATATGCTACTTCCATTTTGCCAGGAATGGTAGCTGCAAAATAAATAGTAAGGATGGGAAAATTACCAAAATAAAATTTAATGTTTAAATACCAATTATTGATTAACAACAAATAGGTGGAAAAAATCCCCATTGAGATTGAAATCCATACAAAGTAATTGTGTTAATTACTAGTTATAAGAAATAATGTATCAAAACTATATAAATTCAAAATTTTACTGTTATATGATTGACTTTGCCGGGAGGTACACATTGGTAAGTTGTGATTACCAATGAACATGATTTATATGCAGGATAGTTTTTGAACTTCATAACATAAAGAACTAAAATTCACAAATAAAATTGAGAAATCTCGTAGAACTAACACAGATTAAAAAGAAACTAAATCCCTTAAATTTTCATTTCAAGATACCCCGCCGTTCTAACTACATGAATCATCAAGGAAACATCATTATAATTACATTAAGCACACACACGTACACACCCAGAACAACTTAGTTTAGTTTTAGGAATCTTACGAGTCACTGCCATATTCTTCTTCATAAACAAAAGTACTGAACACTGGTCCCATTGGTCCCTTAGCCTCTGAACCAGAGCCATTAGCATCGCCGCGTTTATTCCTCTGTTACAAAAGCTGTAAGAGTTAGGCACAAGAATGCAAAAGTAAAAACACAAAGAATGTATTTAAACACACTACTTTCATTACTAAAAATCATCCATCCAGGGCTATAGAAGAAACAGCGTATTAGCTCACCAAAGATGAACCATCAAGCCAAGTAGGATATAGCTCAGTCACAATGTCAATGTACTTCTGCATTGCTTCTTCAGGAGGCATAGCACCAAGTTTCTGCCATGCTTGCCTACAAAGGTGGCGATGAGACAGGTAAGGGTAAAAAACAAAACTAACATTTGCATACAATATTCAGTAATAGTACATCAGATATTCCTCAAACACTTAGGCTACAAGAAAAAGTAAACATTACCTACATAAAAAGAAAAAACCAAAAAGAAAAAGACGAAGAGGATTTGTAGTTGTGGTATCAGTCTCAGCTTTAATAGTACAAACTACAAATACATCCAAAACAAGCTCAATGATCACCAATCCCACATTACACACATTGCTATATAAACACACGTAAGAGCACGAAAAAAAATCCTAATTTATACGAACTGTTCCTTTTCTTCATCTTTTTTTTTTCTTTCTTTTCCTTGACAGGGTCACCGTTGCAAAAAGCAAGTATGAGAACAGAGAACAGCGAAAAATATACCATTTGGCACGTGCGGTCATTTTGAGTGGCGAAGGTTGGGGCGTGCTGCAGGGACCTTCGGTGGCAATCTTGTATAACCCGTAAAGCCGAAGCTGCACGTCGTTCGACACCTTCTGCGAGAGCCGATCGGCGGCGGCGGCGGCCACGAACGCCGTCGCGGCGCTAAACGCCTCGTCCAATTCGGTGCTCTCCACGCCTTCCCAATCATCATCGTCGTAGTCACCGTCACTCTCAGTCCTCACGCTACCGTGCTCGGCCACCACGGACTGCTGCTCAAAGGGGGGCGCGGCAACAGAATCGGGAACGGCGTGGTCGAGTTTGGCATCCTCGGGTTCTGCGCGTGTGGCGACAGCGGCTCGCGTTACGGTGAGGTTATCGTCTTTGAAGGAAACAACGATGGAGATGAGTTTGGCGAGAAGGTAAGAGAAAATGAGGCCGACGATAATCGATTGAAGGAGAGAGTGCCACTCGGCCATGGCGGTTGACGAAACCCTAGAAGTTAATAATAGTTTAACGAAGAAATCGCTTTAGTCGCGAGGGTGATCTAAAACCCTGGCGATAATGGGAAAGAAAGCATGTTCGGATCGTTGACGGATAAATTGAGGAAGATTGCGGAGGAATTTTCAGAAAGGACCATGCGCTGGCCGGGTGGGAACGGAGAGGTTTCCCTGTCGTGTGTTGTTGCGCTGAGGGGCAGTTATCAGGTGCTTCGAGGATAATCTGTGCTTTTACACCATTATCGTCTGAGACCGACACGTGTTACCTTTGATGAATCCGGGTGAGATCGCCACCGACAATCCGTGATTCTGAGGGTTAAAGAAAGAGAAGCAAAAAAGAAAACGAATCTTTGGAATAATCTTTCGAATGTTCGTAAGTGGTGTTACAGCTCAGATACTTTCCCATGATAAAAACTTTGTTTTAGCTTTTTAACTTCAAAGATTTATTTTTGATTTAATACGAATAACTAAGAAACATTTAATACTTGCTAAATTTATACTATTTCAAAATCCTATAGCTCAACATATTTAGTTTTTTTCTACAGCATATTTGTTAAAATTCTCACAAAAATCATTTTATCATAGATGTGAAAATAATTTTCCGATAATATAAATACCAGGTTGGTTTCAGTAGATCATTTAATATGATAAATAATTCTTTTTTCGTTAAAATATCAAATCACAAATCAAATTTCCAGAAAATGGTAGAAATAGTATCCAAAATTTCATGACCAAATAAACAAATTTTAATCATTAATAGGAATGCTGGTTTATTGTGTTTCTTTTACATAAAAAATATATTCAGCGGTATCTTACTATTTTATTTATTTATATATATATATATATATATATATATATATATATATATATATATAATTTCAACACTCAAAATCATCACAACATTATCCTCATATTTATCATCCTTGAATCAATCTTAAAGCTCTCCCATTCAACAAATTACAATTTCAAAACCAATTTATTGAAGGATTTGTCTGAATTAACTTAGATTTTAAGCAGAGATATTTAAAACCGAACCAAAAAGAGAATAACTTTTAAAAAAATTTAAAAAACCGATGATTTGTTATTTCGTTTATCTTTTGAATCTACTTTTTCTTTAAAAAAATGGTATGATTGAGAAATTTTATTAAAATTAATAAAATAAAACTATATATTATATTTTAATACAATATTATAAATTTAAAATAAATTATTAACCGAGTTAAATGTAGTCTTACAATTTAATTATATTATAATTATAATATATTTATATTTATCAATTACATTATAATTTGTTATTACAATTTTAATAATATATTCATGAATCTGAGAAAAAATATAAATATATATATATATATATATATATATATATATATAATTGTAAACAATAAAGGATATTTTTTATTTAACAATTTTTATGATAAAATATTTAATAATTTAAATAAAAATATTTAACAATTCTACAATAATAAAGATAGCTAAAACTAATTTAAGTGGAACTATAAAAAACCACTAATTAGTTTGATGAGTTATTTTGAAATCGAATAGCCGCGCACACCCTTAAGCCTAAGAAGTGAAACAAAACAAGAAAGAACTATTTGTATTCTCCCATGTCGTCGTACTCATCATAGGTATTAGTAGTTACCTACAAATTTAAGCCACTTATCATAGTTTTTTATTGAAATTTGAGAATTTAAAGCATCAACAAGTCTTCTTTTAGTCAACTATATGAAGCAATTAAAAATTACCCAATTAGATAATAATACATTAAATGATATTATCTACTAAAAAATCATAGCATTCCAACATACGAGACTATCATTGTCATTCCTCCAACATACAATACATGCTTCCACACATGGTAAGTAAAGAAAAGATATGTAGAATTAGATAAATCTAAACAAAAGTTTTGTTTTAAAACCAAAAGGCCTACCATGATTTATACATTCAATAATCTCTCCTTGCTTTAACTCATTCAATCTCTAAACAGTAGCATCCAGCCAACATAGTACATAATAAACTGATAAATCATGTTTGATGGTTTGATTAAAAGTATTATAAAAATACATAATCTAGCTTTAAGAATAAAGTAACAAACCTTCCAAAATTGTACATAAAATCCATCAAAACATTAGAACAGTGGATGCAGATTCAAAATGAGGGAACATGACAACACCCATCATGATGTATGTGCCCGGGAGGTAAGCATTCATAACCTATGGACTTGTGCAAGATATTGCCATTGTTAGATTTGTTCTCTCATTTTTTTCATCGATTTTAGTGAATCTTATTCCTCAACACAGATTAAATTAATAATCGTTGTACCTTTGAAAGGTACTTTGATACAACTACACCAGATGCTTCTTACGATGCAACAGTCTTGTCCTTTGCTTCTAAACCATGCTTCCAAAATTGATATTATAATATGCAGATAAAATTTGTAGATTTCCCAACCTGGGCCGTGGCGAAAACTGAAAAGTTAACAAGGTGGTAAAGAATCAAATAGATATTGTAAAAAACAAATACAAGTAAAATGATTAAATATACCAAGGTCTTCCAATTTGTTTGTTAAAATCGAGAGGAATACTACAAATTACACAACATCATACAAGAAAAGCAAAGAATTCAATAGGGTTAATCCACTGGCTACCCTCATCAAAATATTTGTGCCAAGTCATGGCATAGGAGCATATTATAAATAGAAGGCAATAAAGACTTTGCTTTTCATCGACATCCTAGTTCAGCTCTCCCTTCATCACCGATGGACTTATTTGTGCATAGTTTCTGGAGGTCAATGTAACCAATAATAGTGTCCTCGAAAACTGCCTTGTCCAGCTTAGCTTCATTAAAGGTGGAGCCCGATAACACTGTGTTCCTAAATACAGCTCCTTCAAGATCAGCTTTCTCGAAGTTCACACGGTCCAAGACTGCATTTGAGAAGTCCACCCCTGTAAATATCCCTGGATCATTGCTTTGTCTATGTGGCAAATAGAATGAATCACAACTCGCATGTTTACGTATAATTTGGAACTCTATTCTATAAAGTATCCATGACTCAACATGTTCATTTATCTGTAGCTGAACAGAACACTCAAAGAGTTATAATATCAGAGCATCTCTTAATTGGACAGGTAAACCGGATTTGGGAAACATGAATAATAGTTTTATATCTTTTGTCATTCAATCTTAGCAGACTACTGCTCTTAACAACAACAAAAAAGAGAGGATACATTTCACAAATATAGATATGTTGAAAAACTTGTATTTTGCCCCTAAAGTCTTAATCTAACATTTGGTTGATTTTGCACAAGTAAAAAACATTACCTTTAAAGCTGGCACCAGCAGCGTAAGCCTTTGACATTATAACTTCCGACATGTCAGCACCATCAAACTTAGCATCTGACATGAGTGCTGCAGACAGGGACTTCCCCTTCAGGTTGGATTTTTCATTTGTGAAATCACATTGCCGGAGATCTAGTGGTTTATCATATACACCATTCGCCTGACCAATTGTGTTGCCAATAAATGCACGCTCACAGCGATTAGGCTCAGTTGACAATGGGGGAAGTCTCTGCATGGAAAACATATAGGGTGTTGCATTCTCTCCTCAAATGCTTCTTTTGAAGAGATACGTAAATCACATTTGTCTTTCACAAATTTAAACTTTGATCAACATTTGTGACCGACATGATAATCATAACTTTGAACATTTTATCAGAAGAAAAAGAGTAAAATATTATTGAAAGATGCTCCATTAGCCCTAAGGGAAAATAGTTCTGACCAAGACAGGTTATATGTGCAAAACTGTGAAGGACATCTATGTGAGCCTCTTAGGATTTGTCGAAAAGAACATCAGAATGAGTAATGAAGGAAATGTTTCTGATGACTGCCCACTTATAGAGGAACCCATTACCTCAAGTGTCCTAACATGTCAAAACCTGAGAATTGAAATTTGAATATACTTGTTGCTTTCAACTGAATTTAAGAATTACATATTGCATCTCAAAACAACTATCTATAATTGCTATGGTAAGTGGTAACAAATGAAAAGTCACCTTATTAGCCTGTAACAACAGATATGCTGATATCATGTTAGCATGAAAAGAATCAAAAGATATGTATAGAGAAACCACTTGATCTTTGCCAACCTTAGTTGTCTGTTTCTACTTCCTAATTAGTTGCTATTCCTTCCACAAATCACCTAACAATTTCAGTACCTATCTGGCACATCAATCCTGCTTTGGTACTCTCATTAACAAACAAAGGGCCTCCTTTAACTTTTGTAAGCATATCTCTCAGCAAACAAAAACTCATCCATGAAATGTCCTCATTGGACATTAGCTTCTAAGAGCAAATGGGAGCTGAACAGTGAATATTAGGCGTTCAAAGCACATCAATCGCAAAGCTTCTGTTTAAATTTGAAATTTACATGACTGCAAGTAAATCAGGCAATCCGTAGAACCTAGCAATCTAGTAATGATATGATTTTTTTTAGTTCCTCCATAGATAAAAATAAATAGGAAAAATTACACAAGATTCCTAGCGTTTACATTGCAAAGAATTAAATTACAGTTTTGCTATCACTGTTAAAATTTAAACACAGTTTGGACCTGGTTAGCAGCAGTAACGGGAAATGCAGCAGAAGTAACAGTACAAGCTGCAAGAATACCACAGGCCACGCCCTTCATTGCATTGAAACTAAATAAACCTCCCATATTTTGATGAGATCCATCTGACTCGGCTACACCTACAAAACATCATTACTGATTTTACTAACAAAAAAAATTGTTATCTAACTTTCAAACTAGATCAAGATGCAAAACTGTAATTTCGTCAACACATTGAGAAAATGCATTTATTAAAAATCATATAATATAAGAAAATAAGAGAGGAAGACTAAGACCAGAACAAGAAATCCTGAGTGAAGGGGTGAAAGATTGGCGTTTGGTTGTGTAATTGGGTATGGAGAAACCGTTTCGTGGGAGTGGAATTGAAACGTTTGCCATTGTTGTTGCCTCTTCACTCAACTTTTGCAACTTTCACACACCACTCCGCCATTGCTTATCCGCGGATAAATATGTTACGTGGCTTCACACGTGGCTCTACATCATTGCTTGTTCTTTTCAAACATTTAAACACCTTTTTTTTTTTTTTTAATAAAAACATTGAAACATCTTTGTTACTGAAGAAAGAGTCTTTTGTTAATTACTATATGTATATTGAACTCTCTTCATTAACTCTATCTTATTTGTAAGCATTATTTTTAATTGTAGTCGTAGTCAAATATCAAATTAATATTTTATTTAACTAATACTCTAGCGGCAGCTCCAATGAAAAAAATGTATTTATTTTTCATATTTAAATTTTATAATGGATAATTTTTTTCAAATATATATATATATATATATATATATATATATTATACTTTAATAAAACATAAAATAAAGAAATATCTCACATACAACATATATTTATGTTTATGATCAATAATATATCTTATGATATGATATTATTTTTAACTATGTAATTTTAAAATTATTAAATTTTGATTTAGAAATAAATTAAAAGAAAAATAAAGCATTTAGAAAAATCTAAAAATTTATTGTTAATATAATTATCCTAAAAATATTGTCATTACAAAATAGCCTAATAATTTTTTTCATTAAATACATTCATTTTAGTTTATATATGATCTACTTAAATTTAATTATTATTTAATATATTATTTATATATTTATAATTTTGTTTTCTTAATTTCATATTAATTTTATAATTCTTATATAATTTATAAATTTTAATTAAAAATTTAATAATTATCTAATATATTTATAATTTTATCATCTTTCCTTCTTTTATTTATTTATTTATATTTATTTATTATTTATTAATAATATATTATTTTTATATTAAAAAAAGTCCGACACGCGACAGAATCAAATTGTTCGTTCAGATAGACGGGGGAGAAGAAGGAGCGTGCTCGGACAGTCGAAGTTGGACAGCGTGACTCGGTGGCTTGGTGCGAAATTTGCGACGGCATTCTTTGCTTCCTTCGAAAGGTGTTCCTGCATCTATCTCTCCACCGACGATAACGACAACGCTTTTCTCTTTCCTCTTCCATCTCTTCAAACGACGTCGTCAACCTTCCCTTCTGACAACACAACACGGTACTCCAATCTCTCTCTCAAACTCTTTCCTTCACTTTTATCGTTCTGTCCAATCACGCGGCCAAAATAAACCATATCTTTTCTGAACACCTGCTTAGATAGGAAATTAAACTAGTGCCTGAGGATTTGGTGAAACTAAACTGTGTTTTATTACTACATCTCCTCCTAAACAATATCATGTCTATTTTTTTTTTATCTGTAAGGAAGTTTATGGCTTTTTTTAATTAAATTAAAAAATGCTTAATATGATTTTATTTCCCACTTAGCGTAGTGTAAACAATAAATTAAAAACTGAGGGAATATTATTGAATGTTAGTTTCTGTTGAAAAAGAAGAATTCTTGAATATTGATGCTTTACCAGATATGTAAATAGATGTCGAAATTTTTTGGAAAAATAATTTTTTTACACTCTAATTTTTTTAAACATTTAATAAAAATAACTTTAAAATATTAGTTTTTTATTCATGAAAAAATAATAAAGTAACATAAATAAATAATAATATACAAATTTAAAAGTAATAACTGGAGGATGATGGAAAAGAATGGGATATAAAAATTTTATGGCATTCATTCAGGTAACAGTGGTAAACATTATACCAAAATATAAATCTCCTAAGTTCATGTATCTATTACATTTTACAGACTTAAATTTCAATTAATGAGAAACTAAATTTGTAAAAATGATTTAAATTTTATGTCTAAAAAATTGCATTTTCAGACAAAATTTTAATATGTAAACATTTAAAAAAAAACAAAAAAAAAACTAAGCACCTCAGTATCACAGTTAAAATATTGGAAATACGAATTTCAATGAATATGGAGGGAGAAGTATGACTTATTTTAAATGTGTCTTGCGAAGAGGGATAGTCTTTTATACATATATATATATATATATATATATATATATATATATATATATATATATATATATATATATATATATATATATATATATATATATATATATATTACTTAAGACAAAGAAAAATGTAATATTGATGTTCTATATTTTTTTCTATACTTCTTTTAATTATTATTTTTTCATTTTTTTATTTTCTCTTCTTTTTTTTAATTCTATCTCACATTTATTTGTGTCAAATAATTTATAACTTTAAAAATAAATATATACATTAAATTTTAGTAAATTAAAATGAAAAATATAATAAAAATGTTGATACTCCTCTGTCAGCTAGTATTAAGAAACTAAATTTAGTTTCCAAATTGAATGTAAAACACCTCACAAAAAAATCCATATGTGGATTAAATGAAATATAATTTCATTTATGTGATTTATTTTTTAAAATTATATGGAAACATTTTTTTTCTTTTAAATTAGGCTTATATGGTCCATTACGTTGGGCCAAATTCAAAGTTCCATTAATGTGAGCGTAGTCAGACTAGTCCATTTTTATTTCTTGACCCGATTGATGACTTAAAAAATAAATAAGTGGAATACGAGAGTGTGAAAGATATGGTGAATGGAACGTAAATAAACATCTCTCCTACACTTCACTACACTAATTAAATAATAATATTCATTATTTTATTAATATTCAAATATATCACAACGTTAAGAATAGTAAGGTTGGTCACATTTAATATATATATATATATATATATATATATATATATATATATATATATATATATATATATATATAAGCAGTAAACACAAAATATCAATTAACTTTAGAAAAAAATCATGGATATTTTCGGGAAAAAAAACATCAATGATGTTTATTGGAAAACAATTTCTACAAACATAACCAAAAAAAATAACTGACAAATTTCAACATAATTTTTTGTTGGCATCCATTAAAATATAGTTTAACTGATATTAGTAAAAAAAATATCCTAACTAACAAAGATAGAAAATAATCTATCTACTTTAGGATACAAAATTTAATAATAACCAAAAAATAACATTTATCAATGCATGTCATCGTCTAAAAAAATAGTCTTATTGATATAAAATTCTACATGTCATCGTCTAAAAAATATAGTCATTTCAATATTAACAGACAAAACCTTAAATAAAGTAAATCAATAAATGATCATAACCTACATATTAATCAATGTTTGTTAAAAAAAAATGACTTACATAAATTAAAAATAATTTTAGTTGATGAGAAAAAAATATTAAATTGTTTATATTTTAGATGAAATTTAAAATTATATAATTTTAACTAATTGTGTTACCAAAACATGATTGCTATAAATTATCGGTCAACGCGTTGAATTTATTCTCGGACTTTGTACATGGGAGTTGGTCAAGTCCGTTACCCGAAAATTAAGAAAGTTAATATGAATATATTATATTTTGTGAAATAAATTAATCAGTATATTTTATTTAAAAAATATCGCTTGTAGTCATTCTTATTTTTAATAATTCTTATAAGTATCTTAAAAATGCATACTTAATAATTAATGAACAATCATGAAGTGAAAAATGATAAGTGAATAACCGTGTCGGTAATAGGAAGCGACAAAATGAGTTAATAAGAGACAAAATTTGGTGGGTTAAATGATAATACTAGGATCAAGTTACCATCATTTTTATTCTTTTAAGAGAATAATGCTACCTTTAAATTGTGTGTGTGTGTGTTTTGTTTTTTCTATGATGTGTTTATTTCTCTCATAATAAATATGACTTATTTAATCGCTTGGCAATAATAGTTACTCACGTAACAATTTCATCATTTCATGGCTAGGGATTCCATTAGGTTTTTGTCTATCAATATAATGAAAAAATAAAAATAATATTCTCATTTTTAGTATACAAGAAACGGGAAGAAGCATCTAATATAACCAAAACAATTTTCTCTGGTGCAGGTATTGAACAAAGTTTGTCCTTTGTTAGTGATCTTTTATGACAGAACTCAAATATAAATTTGGATGTTAAATAAGTTTTACACAGAAAGAGTATTTTTTTTTTTTTTTAGATCTTCATATAAGAAGTTAGTAATCGTGCAGTCCAAGTGAACATAGTCACTGTCATTTCAAATATATTATTGCGAATAAAAGTGCCACATTTTTTGGAATTAATATTTTTCATGTGTTACGGTTAAAGGGAGGTAATTATGTTATGTTGACATTTGTAGAGACCAATATACCTTATCCGGTGTTACATATTCAACAACATATGTAGGGACCAATGTATCGTATGTGACAGTGCCAAACTAAAGTTTTGACATGTTTGCAAGTCAAATCAAATAAATGTATCGACATTAGTATAGTGTAAATGTTTTTGTTCTGGCTCCCTCGTAATTTTATCAAAGTGAAATATAAAAATATTGTAAAGTTCAAATAATGTCTTATTAATATAAAAAAATAAAATAAAATCATTGTTACGGAGAAATAATTAGACCCTCTTTAGCTAAACGGTTTTGATTAATTTTTTTAAGTTAAATATATTATTTAGTCTCTATAATGTTTAATATTCTCAATTTGACCCATCGTAGTTTATTATAAGTGTTTTTACACGTAAAAATATTATTAAATTGATATATGTTACGATTATTTTTCTTTTATTTTTAATCTGGTATTTACATGTAAGAACAAAATTATAAGGGCATTATATGAATACATGACGAATGACAATAGGACCTATACCAAAGACATTCCTACAAGTAAGATTTTATTTAATAAGGTTATTGAACAAAATTAATAATTCATAGAGTAGAAAAAATATTATTTTTATCTTAGTATTTATGGTTTACTAAGGATTTGGACTATGGAGTCATTTCAAAAATTTAGAAATATTTAATTTAGTACAAGTTTAATAATTTAAAAAAAATACTATGTAACCTATCACTTACTCTTTTAATATATTTTAATTAATTTCTTATATTTAATATAATCTTATTTAGGAAGACCAGGTCAATTAAAATTATATTATTTTGATTTCTACATATGACTTTAATGGAAACAAGGTTATATAATATGACATATAATTTTTGTTTAAATGAACGTCTATATAATCATTTATAAAAAAATTAAAAAATAAATCATTTTTTTATAAATATAAATAGGTTTACGTATAGATAATTTGGTAAAAGTTTTTGTTTTGTATATTAACTATTTTGTAATCATATATTTTAATTTATGCACAACATAGTTTTATGTTAAGTTAAAATTTATTTATTTTTTAAAAGAGGTTATAAAGAAATATAATATATATATATATAATTAAAAAATAGTTTGGTATTTATTAAAAAATAAAATTAAGGAACCAAGACAAAAAAAGAAAGTTAAAAATATTATAAATAGATAAAAATCTTAAAATATATGTCGATTATTTATTTATTATCCATTTTCTTATATCAGTATCTCTTAATTAATTTGATCATCAAAATATCTTTTGCTTATACAACATCACATTTCCCAATTGAAAAATCACCTTTTACCTCTCAAATTTGAAATATTCAAAAATTGATCTTGTAAAAAGATTCAATAACTTGACTATTTACTTATTTTTTTCTCACACCTTTTCGCTGAACATAGGTTTAGGCATAATTCAACTATCTTAATGGTATATATCACAGTATATACCAAACAAGTTGAAGTGATACTTAAAAACAAAACTTCGCTGAAACATAGATGCTTAAAAACAAAACTAGTTTTCTGGTAATAGAGTTAGAAAATGGTAATGGAGTTAGAAAAAGTAAACAAACAAAACTAATTTTCTGGTAATGAAGTTAGAAAATGGTAATTAGAAAAAGTAAACAATGAATGCTGTGAGCGGATTCACAGGTAGAAACACGTAAACAAAACTAGTTTTCTGGTAATGGAGTTAGAAAAAGCTTGAATTAGAAAAAGTAAAATGCTGTGAGAAATCAGAGTTAGAAAATGGTTAGAAAAAGTAGATAATGAATGTGTAATATATATAATACATGAGTGCAATCCATATCATAAATATAATATAGTTGTAAAATTTACGTAAAATATATATTAATCAGATATAAGTTGAATCCAATCCATATAAGAATTAATATTATTTTTAATAAAAAAATTTAAGACATTAAATTATAGATTATACATTTTTATATATTTTTTAATTTTTTTTATTCAAATATAAAACTTAACTCACATTAGTATTCTCAATACAAAATACTCTTCTTTGTGACATCTAATCAGAGCAATTCCACGCACTCATTTTACTCACAAACAATTTTTATTAGTTTATTAAAAATAATAATTGGGAGTTTCAAAACTACCCTCTCAATAACTAATAAGTAACATAATAAAAAATACATATTCAACATTGTTTTGAAAGAGTATTGTGAAGGACATGAAAAGAATAAAAAAAGATTAAACATTCTGCAACACCACACAGTAAATCTAAAGCTTTTATTAAAGTAATGAACAATTAACTAACTATAATGATGATGCAGAGGGTGGAGAGAGGGAAAACAATTGTTACATGTTTCTTTGTCGGGTGTATGTATATTTTTATCCAAACATATCTCTCTGCTAAGTTAATCCAAAGTTATGCTTTTTGTCTTTTCCGCATTGATTAATACAGCTTTTAGCATTTGATTCTCTGCACCAATGCTTTTTGGTGGGTAACACTGTGTACTACTTGGTTGGTCTAATTTCAAAAGTTAAACTGGCACACATTATAAAATGCAAAAGAATAAGCATACACATATGCAGGTTTTTCAATACCCAACTCATAAATTTGAAAATGCAAATCAGTTAGATTAAGATTGCTGCAAACCCCCTCTAAAATAAATCATTCATTTTTCTCTATCGTTGTGTCATTGATTTGATTCCTTTCTTGAATCCATTATGAGGTCATAATGTTAAGAACCATGTGCATTTGATTTGGCTTGCCTGTTTTCGCTTTATTGTTTCTCCAATGAGCTTCATTAATAGATTATCTTTTGTTGCCTCTACAAAGGTTTTTGGTTTGTGGATGTATTAAGACGCTTTTTCTTCAATCAGCATATCATGTTTAGGTGCCTCTGTTCCCTTTTTAAACATTACTCACCACAATTATGGACCATACAGAGTGTTCCAACATTACAAAAGGTATTTTTCTGTCAGAAATTTGTATAATTGATTCAATATGTTATTTTTAATGGTTAAACCAAGACACTGCATAAATATTCTTTCAAATGATGCTCCTATTTTTTTTTAGTAAGGTTTTAATTCGGTTGCATATATGTTTCTGTCTCACTGATTTTTCCCTTTCGCAAGTTGCCCTTTTCTATCATGATATTCTTCAACGCCCTGGAGATTGCTGGTTTTTAGCATATCCCGTGTGTTTGTTATGCGTAGATTGGGTACTTTTTAATTTCTTGTCAAAATACATGAGATTTAAAAATTACTTCTTTTATATTGTCTTTTAAATTCATGATATAGTGAAGAAAATAATAGAAGTAAGGTTTTACTGTTGTAAGTTTTCTCTTCAAGGTTTGAAAAGTAGTGCAACATTTTGTGTTGTTATTAATAAAAAAGACCCCTAAAGATAGAAACAGGAAACAAACCAAACACCACCTTTAAGCACTAGTGAATAAAGCCTACTAATCATTCATAGCAAAGATTAAACTAATGATAAGTACCCTCCATGTGACCGTCACACATTCTGTTTTTCCAATAACAAAATATTTTACTTTTGAAATAGTAAACAGCATTTACAGAATGCAGGGAAAACAATGCTGCATCAGCGTTGTGTGGGCATGTTCATGAATCGGTCTCCTTGAACAGTGAATGTGAAAATAACTTACTTTTTTGGTAGTAACAACGTTTTCGTTACGTGTTTCCAATACTTGTTAAACTAAGGATGATCACTCATACATCAAAATAGGAAGTGGAAAGAAACATTTGCTTATAAAGACTTGCTCTGAGTCTTTAGCCACATACGAGAGGAGCAGCACAGAACTGAATTAAGCATAGACCTCATGAGTGAGCAATCAAAACCAAAAGAGGCTTATAATTTGAGCGCAGGACAAAGCAACGCGTTAGTGTAACTGTTCTTTGACAAGGGACAAATGTACCCATCAGTCACTTCCAAATCTATTGGCTACAACTTTTGTGACTAATTCCCCTCAGGTCCCTTCACTAAAGTAGATATGATTAATTAAACTTTCATCGTGGCATTGCCAGAGACTAACGATCATGTTTCTGGCCTTTGGCTTGATGAAGGAGTGAGTATTTCTCTACAGACAAAAAGTTTATCTTTTTCTTCGTGTCTAAGGCGCCTATGTATTTTAGCTTTTTATATAACTGATCATGAGAGTTTATTTCGAACGGTGAAGTATATATATAAATTAATTTTAACCACAAGTTTTACATTCAAAGTGTGTACGTGTAAAGTTGATTATGAATGTAAGCTTCAATGCATATTTGAAATATTATCAATTGAAAGGTTTTTGAAAACTCGTTCTGAACAGAGCTATCATATTTAAGAAGTAAAAATTAGAACCATTAACTTATTTGAAGCATAAACGCACTTTGAAAACTCTAAAAGACACTGTAAAAGGGGAACCAAAAAGAACCATCACACAAAGAACTCGTGTTTAATTGTATTTCCACCAAGCCAACAAAATTTTACTTACACAAGTTACAAATGTACAAATCTGCCAACAGAATGGAGATAGTATTGTAGTGTCAAATTAGAAAGGATAGGATAGTTGTAACTCAAATGAAAAGAAAAGGTGATGTCAGTCTAAAATTGAGGCCATATTCAGAATGTCTGTTAGTAGTGTAATAATTGTCAGCAATGCATCAGTTGCCAAAGACTCTGACAGTCAAGTAGAGTTGAAGCCACTAAACAGAAAGCAACTGGATTGGTTGTTCGTACTGTTTGTATGATTGCAGCAACAGGCAGCTATTCAAACAGAAATGACCGCCACAAACATCCTCACCACACATGAAAGTATTGAGCCCAGGCACATGAGGCCCTACCATGAGATGGACGGCAAGATTGGCAGACAAGTAGATTCATTTAGTTAGTCCTGCCAATAATAAAATCATCAACACCCCCAGCATTTTGATCATAGTGAGAACTTGAGCCACTAGCACTTCAATCTCCTCCTCTCATCTAAGCAATATAACAGCCCCACAACATATCAAAATAATATCTCATAGGCCCTCTCCCAACTTCGAACACATGACTTTGCATCTCTTTTAGGGGCCAGCAGATTCTTGTGTAGCAAAAGGTAATTTAGATTAGGTGCAAGACAAGCTAAAACTGGCCACTTGCTAATTTCAAGCAGCGTTACACTGGAAGCATAATAGTGCCACCACTTGCCACGAACCAATGAGCAATATGAAGCCCCTGAAATCTGAAAGGGGACCCTCCAAAACCCATGTTCACGACTCATTTAGCTGCGATTCCGGCCTAAAGGTTTTTACCTCAACCTGATTGTTACTGATGGTGCCAAATTTAACATCGTTCATAAAATCGCCTTGCAGCATGTAATTTTCCACGGACAATATGTCCGACAAAAGGAATGAATGTTGATTCTACTCTCCAACTTAGGAAAAGTCACTTCATTTCAAACGGGTATAGGTAGCCCATAATTGTGGAATGATTTTATCCTTCCATCCCAGCCACCAGTGACAATGACCATACCCCACACGTGAGCAGAGGAAGTACTCTTGCAAGAAGACTTCAAGAACTTGTATTCGGATTTGTGCATCACTGATGTTTTAGCCTTGGAACTTGAAACAGGAAGCTTCTCCTCGGGCCAAGTTGCAGACCCCTTTGGAAAAGACTCTAAAATAAACTCTTGATTCAGAGAGAAGGAAGCAGGTGTATTAAGTTGTATAACTTGAGATGATCTTTTATCCAACACATCCAATCGATGTTCATTTTCAACATTTCTAGATTTCAAACCATGCCAAGGTACTGCTACAGATGCATTTGAGAAAAACCGCTCACAAGATGTAATCTTCTTAGCTTTCGCAGAATTAGACTCTTCCTGACTAACATTCCAGAGGTATACGTTGGAGTCCTCACATGCTGATAGAATATGTTTCCCATCAGAAGTAAACGATGCACACATTGGGCTCCCTGCGTTAAGGCCTAAAACAAAAATACAAAGAATCTTAGTAACAGAATATAAAATAAAATTCAAATTAATAAGAAATAAGTTTTTAAGAACTAAAAGAATGACAGTTGTATGGATGCTACGTATCGAAAAATTATCAATAAATGTAGGAGTAAGATAAAAGGTCATACTTTTGTACTTGCCAATCACATTGAGGCCGTCAAGGATTCTGACTTGTGAATCAGCACAGGAGACCATAACTTTGTTAGAGTCATGCGGAACAAACTGAAATAAACAACAGATGATCAGTTTATAACACAAAAAAAAACCTTATATCGAAAACCAAAAGTTCATGAGAAAAAGTAAAAAAACGACTCACTTAGTACAATAAGCAAAAGAAAAAAAAAAATACCTGAAACCCAGTAATCCCTCTGCCAGGAAGTTTCTTTTTACCAATCAAGCATAGTTGGGAATCTAACTGCAAGCGATTCTCTGTATCAAGCAAAAATGAAAATCAGAAGAGTTAATGGCCAAGCTCCAGTCTTATATGGTTGTAATTGTAATATAGTCAATGAAAGTCATAACATCAAAATGATAACTTGATTGCCATTTAAACAGTAACAGTCTTATTACTTCCTTCCTTGTCAAGATCAGTAGTCGCAGTAAATCAAACATTTAAGAAATAAATAGATTGGATTGGAAGCATTTATAGTATCAAGGTTAGCACAAGTTCAACATTAACTTTTTTACAATCATAAGGAAATATACCAAATGACAACTAACTGGTTTAACTAGGGGAAATAAAATCTTAAGGTAAATGTGAAAAATATGATACCTGATATATTGTAAAACCGACAATTGCCAGCCAAAGAGCCAATAATCCCTCCCTGTATGAAGAATATCATTCATCTTAAGATCATTTCTAACTTTTTCTATGTTTCTGTAGAATTGAAATTGTTTGGAAAAAAAATGTTACCTGCCCATCAGGCCGGTAGCATACTGCAGTCACTATATCTTTGATATCAATCCAATCAACAACATGACATTCAGGAATAGCCCAGATGCGCACTTTTCCATCTATAGATCCACTAATGAAATAATTATCATCCACGGGATTGAATTGTATGCTCGTCACTACAATACATCAAATACAAACGAACTGTGAGATAATTTGTAATGGTAAAAAATAATTAGGATAACAGCTGAAGAAGCCTTAAAAAAAGAGCAATCCGGTTAAGGCGCACCATAATTACTGTGTGAGAAAACCTTCAAGCAAGTGTCATGATTCACTTGCCATAGTCGGACAGTTTTGTCAACTGAAGATGACAGAAGATACTGCATCCAAGAAGATGAAAAACCAAATCAATTCTCCAAACTTTCATCCATACCAAAGTGTATGGTGCTTATTTAATTAAAAAAACTGAACTAATGACATTCACTCACATTATTGTTTGACCAAGAGAGATCCAAAACTTCACCTCTATGCCCACGAAACTCATTCAATGGTTTCTCTAACAACCGGAAGATCTTAGGAGGAAAAACTACGCAAGCAGAATCTGAAGTTTTTTTCAGGCTCCTCAGTTTGCTTAATTTTTCTTTATCCATAAATAGTGGTGTCAATTCAGATAGATTATTCACGGTAAAATAAATGCAAGATGGATCAATTTCTGGAATATCAACTTCGTTACATCTATCATCCTCAACCACTTGCCACAAGCGCACAACCCCATCTTCACCACCACTAGCAAGATACTGCCCATCAGGACTGAACTTCATGGTCAAAATTGAACCTTCATGTGCTTGGATATCTTGCCTCATGTAAAGAGCTGAAAGTTCCTTCGTGGGCTTCTTCAGCTGACGAACCTTAACTTTCGGAAGCCTACACCCTGGCATTTCACCAAGGCCTTCTCCTCTTTCAAAACCACCTTCCTCATGCCTATTAACCATGCATGTTATCGACCGCAATCTCCTGAACCAACCCTTTCTAACCCTGCTTGTTCTCCGAGCAGAAGCATTGGCATCCGTTTCCCTAAAGGCATTCTCTGAATCATTAGGTTCTTGGACAACCACCAACCGATCTGAATCCAGATCTCTTCCATCACACATCTCCCTACACTGTAGTCCCTCCTGATCCACATTACCCTCCAAATTCCGATCTCTACACGGCGAGTTATCCGCTAAACCAAACTCCTCTGGAGAATTCTCCCTTTGCCAACAAGACATTGATGTCCGGCTTGAACAGAATTCTTCTTCTACAACACAATTTCCGGTCACAGCCCCACTAGTAACTTTAACTCTATCCATTACCTCTTCACACTGAACACTACCCACATCTACTGAGCGTTCACTTTCTAGGGCAATCAAATCTACACTACTCAGTCCGATACTCTTCATAAACCTGCCCCTACGCTCTCTGACACTCCCTGGACTCCGAATCCACACTCCATACTCAAAAGCATTGGATAGCCCTTCATCATCCGCAACAGATACAACATCCTCTTGAGCATCGAAAAAATGACATTCATCGTCTTCGCTGAAGCTACCCATGATTCTCTGAATTCAACCCATGAAACCCCCCCCCCTCAGTGAAGCAACATTTTATACCCCACGAATGCGTCAAAACTCAATTTTTTTTTACCTCTCTCAAGACGAAGCCCCCCAGATCATGAACTACACATTAAAAATAAAAAAGCAGCACGGAAATCAATATTAGCCAAATAAACATTTCATTGAACCACACCGATAACAATAATTTAATAAGAAAATAAAAAACAGATACCGAGAGATCCAACATAGATCCCAATCCGCACCCATTTAACTTGGTCTTATTACATTCGACAATTGCAAATGTAAAGCGCAAACCACTTGCCAGAAATCACAAAATGATAATTTTTTTAATAAAAAAAAAAACACAGAAATCAAAATGAACCCACAAAAAGAAGCGGTATGTAGAAATTGAAAAACCCTTAAAAAGTAAAACCCGATGAAGACAAATGAATTAACAGAGAAGAGAAACTGGCAGAGGAAGAGTTGGAAGAAGACAACTTTTCAAGAGGAAACAAGAGGGAGGGGAAACAAAATATATGCTTACATGGGGAGCGTCGATGATGAGAGTAAGATTGTATGCTGACAAGTTAAGAGGGTTTAGACAGAAGAAGCATAGCATCCAAGTGTTGCGTTGTGTTGCGATGAGACGAGGAAGGAGCAGAATGAGCGAGCACAACCGAAAATACGAAGTGGAATATATATGTGCGTGAATAATATGTTAAAGTGAAAAAGCGAACGAGTCGGAGGGAGAAAACCCGTTTGCAGTGTAAGAAAAATAAAATGCGAGGGTTGGAAAGGGTAAAACAGGAAAATACGACACATTCATCGATATTGGTGATGGTTATGTTATGGCCCAAGATACGAGATTGGGAGAGACACTGCGCAGGCTTGTGTTGTGAGCGCGGAACGCAACATCCTCCCTCTCTCTCTCTCTCTCTCTTTCTCTGTGCTATGCTACGCCTCGCTAGGTCTTGTTCTTATGTTAATGTAATTTCGATAAATTAAATTAAAATTAAAAAGGAAAACAAAAAACGACCATTCGTGAAGCTTTTACTTCTCTCTGACCCCGTAGTTAATACACATGTTTTTATTAATTAATAATAATCAATACAATATTAAAATTGCAGTTAATTCTTTTTTCTTTTTTTTTTTGACAAAGTTTTTGAATTTAAATTTAAATCATGTTTTGAATCAAAAGCAAGTGATTGTGTAATTATTGTACAATTATAAACATATCAACCTATCATTAACACAGTTTACCGTTTCGTTGCACCCCACAAACCACAGTTTTGAGAAAGGAAGAAAAGAAATAGAGGAGAGGGGCAAGTTTGGTTCTCCCACATGTGACTAAAACAATATCTAATATTCTTTACCATTACAAATTTTATAGAGAAAGTCCCCTTTTTTTTTCTTTCATTCATATGATACACGAAGAGTCACAATAAACACTTTATTAATCACATGTTATATATAATTTTATCCATTTAGATGTCTAATGGTAACTGAAAAGTGCCTATAATTTTTTTTGTTTCCATTAAAAAAATAAATAAAACAAAACATATTCGACATTAGGTAAAAAAAAAACACGTTTTTTTTTTGCATGTTTTCCAATCAAGTAAATTAAAAAAAAAGGAGAATAATGTTAATATGATGAGTGCATTCTGATTTAAGATGACTCGTAAAACATACATTAAATAGTATGTCTTGTTAAATATGTTACTTTGAAACTATTTCAAATAAAAAATATTTTTTTAAAACAATTACTTAAACCTAGTGGACTAAAACACTCATGAAGTGTCTATAAAACCTGTTGAAATGAATAAGAAATATAAAACTTTTAGGGGGAAACTAGTTAACCTAAATAAAGATTATTTTAATAAAATAAAAAAATCTAATTGATTTCAACTACGATTGTTACGTTCCCCTACATCAATGACTCCTTTTGGACAGGGTCAGCTGTGTCCTAATCAGTTCAAAATTAAATTTGATATATTTTCAAGAAACTATAATTGTTTTATGACCAATTTATTGTTTTTCAAGGCACGCGATTAATTGTGCACTAATAGTGGTATACTGAGTCAAAAACTGGATATATAGTTTAAGAGTCATAATCTGAAACAGTGCATGATAATAAAATATACAGAAACAAAAATGCCCTAAATTTTCACCCAGCATATATATATATATATATATATATATATATATATATATATATATATATATATATATATATATATATATATATATATATATATATATATATATGCACGATCACGTTGTTTTGACCTGAAAATTCTTCAATAATACCTACTCAAAGTGGATCCACGGCATTCTAGGGTTGATTTTTTTGATGAATTTGTTAGGGTTGAATTGATTGGTAAAAAGTGTATTATTGATTATTATTTATGGAAAGAATGAAGGACCATGGATGAAGAATTAGTCAACGGTCAGAAACGACCCATAAATTGTTTTTATTCTCTTTATAATTGAGAAGCACTGTTGAAGCAAACATGGTTTCCTTGTCACCCCTTTTTCCCAGCTCATCTAACCTTGTATTTAGCAGGGCATGGGCAAATTATGTCATGCCAAATTTAGCCTTACAAACGTCCTTTTATACCCAAAATACTTTTTGTTCACATCAACCAAAAAAAAAGCATAATCACCATCAAAATATTATACTCACTCAACATTAGTATAATAGTATTTATTACATGTTCATTCTTCACCCTCAACACCTTTGTGTTTAGGTCATTTTAATGGTTGTTGGGATGTTATCTCAATCATGTTATGTGCAACCCTTGATAGGACCTTAACTTTTAATAGGGAGCAAGTTCTTAACTAATATATGTTTTTCCAATATAATAATATGATTAGGGTTGCTGTTTTTGTTCACTACTTCCGCGAAAGAGTGTGTTGGTATTCACTTGGACGTGTTATGGAGTGATATGATGAATAAAAAATATGAGGTAGAGGAGTTGGATTGGTTTGTTGCACGAGCAAAAGAAAACAAAAATGCTTCTATGATTACGTGATGGATATTAGAGTGAAGCTAAATCTGACCAAGTCACAAGAATTAAGAGATGTCATCGTTAAATCAAACTAATGATTCTCGTCATGTCACTCCAATTAAGAGAGGTAAAGATTATCATTTTTTCGTCTTTTACGATTTTTTCTGAGGATTATGGGCTCTGCGTTTACAGATTTTTACCACATACAAATGGGGGACACGGACAAATCCCCAAGCATATATTTTGGGATAAGGATCGTACTTCCTTTTTCTACATATTCTAAGTGTTTGAATTAAAAAAAATAAAAATTCTATTGTATGTATTTTTTATAATTTTATTTTTTTTTAAATTATTCACAAAATTGCTTCAAAAAATAAAAAATGGAGCAGGATATGGGAGATCATACTCTCCGTCTTGTTTGAATGCAATCGTATCATCTTTAGTGGAAGCAATTATTACATGAATTATTATTATTATTATTATTATTATTATTATTATTATTATTATTATTATTTTTTCCATTTTTGATGAAATTTTAAGTGGTTGCAAAAATTTAAGTATATATTTAAATCTAAAATATAATGAGTTAAGATTTTAGATGATATTAATATTTTATATTAGTTGAACTCCTATTTTATTAATATTGTATCTTTTCAATGAATCATCTTTCGAAAAATCTATCACTAAAATTATAATTGGTGATTTATGTGGTAACCTGCCTTATAAGAGTAATTCTTATATTAAAATCTTGTTATAATAAGTCAAACAATAATGTCTATTATATATGATAAACATTTTACAAGTGCTTTAAATTTTTTTTCTTAGAAATGGTGTGAATCATTTACTTAGGTTAAACTCTTATTGGTATTGTCTTTCATAATTATTTTTTTAAATAATCATCACAAACATCTGCCCAAGTCTTACTCTTTTAAATCATTGACTAATTCCCTTAATCATGATTAAAACTTTTGATATACTCTCTAAAGGTTTATTTTGTTGGAATTAAACACAGATATATTTTGTCAAAAGCTAGTGTGTTAACCAACCGATGCAAATTCTTTGAATAAATAAATATTTATTACATGGTGATACGTATAAATACAAACCAACGGTTAATATTAAAGGATGCGTAGTCTCTAACAATAGTAGGCTAAATATTTTGGGTAAACGATAAAATAAAAATGATTAGTGGTGGTAATTGAAGTGAGATTAGGGTGGAGAAAATAAGGGGTGTGGTTGTCTCCTTGAGGACCATACAAACCCTAGAAAGTCAAAAAGATGCTATGCACTGCTGCCATTTAATCCAACAAGTTACTTTCAATTACTTATAAACTCTTTCGTTAGTGTTGTCTACTAGCCCTACACAACCCTTAATCTAGTAGCCACCACCCGCGAATTAAATAAAAGTGTTTGGTATCTGTCTTATTATAGATGCCAGATGAAGCGTAAGAACAAGTGTAATTATGATAAAGCTTCAGAAAGTGTACTGAAAAAGAGAGATAACTGAGAAAATGTTTATTTAATGGTCACTGTAGTTGCAAAACCATCTATGAAAAACACTAATGATTCAATGTTTCAACCTTTTGTTCCTACCTAGTTTTAGGTACAACACTGAATTGTTACTGCTTAATCGACATGCCGACAACCCTTTCCTCTAACGTAAAAATATGCATCTACGAGTTTAGATCGTCTTCTAATTCAATTTTTATAAAATCGATTTGATATGTAACATCTATATTTATTTATATGATATAATATTATTATACTTTTAGTTGATGCACAATTTTACTATATTTTCTCATTTTAAAGAGATTTTTCTTCATACACAGATTTTAAATATAAAATTTATTATTCTGAAAATTTTGTATTGGAGGAAGTATAAAATCTTGAACATGAAAATCGAATTCTTATGCAAGAATTCTAAATTTTTGCAAAATAATAATAATAATAATAATAATTTAATTTTAAAATTTTTATATTTAATTTTTAAAATTAGGTTAAATCTCTTAATGAGATCTACCATTAAATAAATTTTTGTATAAAATATTCTTTCTTTGTATGACACTAAAGAGAAAAATAAATTAACATAAAATCTTAAAATAAGATCTATCCCTAAATATACTATTTGAATTTATTTTAAAAATAAATAAACACTTAATTAATCTTATAAAATTTAATAATTGAAAATAATGTTTATGCTTAATTATATATTTTAATATTAATGTTATTATATCTCTATTTTATTTCATGTGACATTTTATTCTATTCGAACTTTATTAATAATTAATCTAACCTTATTTTAAGGTTTATTTTTTGTAATTAATCGTGATTTGAGACCAACTCAAAGCACAATAATTTTTTAACAGACAAAACAATAGTTACATCTCGAATACAAGATTCCTGGAATATGTCTTAACACAAAGCACACTATCAGTGCCTAAAAATCACATTTCAAATCCCTAAAAATGTTACCTTTAGGTCTTGGCCTTAATGTCCAAGAATCATCTCATTTCAAATCTCAAAAAATCTCAACTTATTTTGACATTAACTTAACTCAATTAATATTTACGTCAAATTTAAGAAAAAATAATCATCTCTAATTACATATTATGATTAATATTTACTTATATTTTTCAAAATTATATTATATACTTCATTTATTTAACAATGACTTTTTATTTAATAATTGAATTCCAATAATTATTTGATTTCTCTCATGTCATTCTTTTTTGTTTAAGTTTCATGCTAAAATGATTAAACTTTATTGTCATAATCGACATGCAAAATCAAATTAATTAGAATATAAAAATAGAGAAAATAAAAGCTGTTGAAAAATATAATGCGATGAAAAAGAAAACTAAGAAATATATATATATATATATATATATATATATATATATATATATATAATTTATTATATGAGAAAAAAATATCAATATATAAGAAAAATACATAAATTTTGTATACTAATTTGTCAAGTCGTTACTGACATCAAAGAATCATTAATCAGTATTTAACTAATTTTTACTATGAAAATATATTATTTTCGACATTTTAGTCCATAGAGTTTTTATCATAAATTTCTATTTATCTATAATTCGTAAATCAATAATTCAATATTTTAAGGTATTTATTACGTTCATTCTTGTTTTTATATTTTCGAAACTTACCGTAGATATTTCATATTCATTAATAATGCAGTGACAAAATTCACAATCTTTATTTATTTACTGGTATGTTATGACCGTGAGATATATTTGTTAAATATTCAAGGGTTGTGATGGTTCACTTGTAACTGATTGATTCAGTTTTTAGCATTTTACTTTCTTAAAATGAATTAACGTATTTACTATATTACCCTCAACCAAACCCTTGATGACACTCACGGTAACTTTTGGACAACATTACCTTTTGTGATAGTCTAAAGGAAAAATATAATTTTAAACAAAATAAATAGGTAAGGGAGGGAGAAAAAATAAAATATAAATATTATTATATAATAATAATAATAATTATTATTATTATTATAATAAATATAGGAGAGGTTGTTTAACGATTATTTATTATTAAATTATATCATCACTCTTATTTAAACAAATGAACCTATGGTAGTTTCATAATTTATTTTTAATTTAATAACAATATAATAAGACTCTTTTTTATTAAATAAAGTAAGTCTTATATTGAGAAGTCGAGTACATTCTCATTTTAATTAATCGGAATCGTTTTCAAGATTAAAATGGTAATCATACAAAATTTAGAACAAACAATATTTTTAAGACGGTAATTGACTTAATAATATTATTAATAAATATATAAACAAAAAAATCATATTATTTTATCTTTACATAATATAGATAAAATTTATTTAAAGTGACACTTAATTTTCATTATAAATAATTTTTCATGTTTTGTTTTTCATAACTTGTTTCGAAGTTATGATAGTTAAGATATTTTTGGATTATAATTAATTTGTTTAAAAATAAATTTACAAAATTAGTTTATAGATCATAATGTAATTAAATGTGTACCTATGAAAGGGCAGCTTGTTTGGATAAATTTTATTTAAGAAAATAATAATTTATTCATAAATTAAATTGTGAAAAGAAAAACAATATATTTCCTCCCAAACTTGATTTTCTTATTTAAACTTTTTATCTTATACTCTCCATATGGTAAAATTTAATCTGAAATATGATGCGAGATTAGTGATTAACGATCTCTATTAAAAAATTCCAATAAAGTGACTATTTTGACTTGTGAGATACATGAAAGGACATAAAGTCAAGTGCGAGGACTATAGGTCCTGTTAATTTTTAAAAGTACTAACATTAGCGAAATCATTTGAGATTAACTGATTAAGTGTGTGTTCTTTTTCATCTCACGCTAGCATTTCAAATAAAGTGACCAGTTTGACTTGATAAACATGAAATGACATAAAGTCCAGTTCAAATAAACAATTTAAAAATAAAAATTATAAAATTTTGATTTTTTTTATATCGAATAGATTTATTTTAAAATATTTTTTGTTGAATATAAATTGAATTATCACGCGTTAATAAAAATTAAGAAATCTACATATAACACAAAAGTCCAATGTCGGTGCCATACAGGAAGGCAAAATTAGAATAGGAAAAAGATTTTTTGACATTCAATTTTTCTAAATATTTAATAGATAATCTTAAAATATTATTATTTTGGTTGGTTGACAAAAAAAAAAAGATAAATAATAATATAAAAATTAAAAAAAAAAAATTGGATGGATGTTTAGAAAAAATAGGTTGTGAATATATCATAATCCTATTAAATAAGAGGCACGATTGACTTTAGGGTTGAAAATAAAAAGAGAAAAAGGATTGTAACGCATTATCAATGCCAGAAAAAATTATCTAAAATAACTGAAAATTACATGTCTTATTTTATTTTAAAAAGAGTATATTTAAAACTGAAAAGAAAACATGTTAATAATACATTGAAAAAGTAATAAATATTTTTATTATCATAATATATAATATTCTGAAATATATAATATTTTTTAACATTTATTATATATTATGCTGTCAAAATAGACCCTTCACTTAAATCGATTTAATTTTATGAATCATATAAATAAAATTAATGATTTATTTTTTAAAATTATTTAAAATTTTTAATCTAATTTAATCTATGTTAGATTAAGATTCAATTTTAACTTAATTATTTTAAAAAAATATATTAACATATTTATATAAATTTAATTAATTAAAAAATATTTAAATAAAAAAAATATATTTTATTAATGAAGTTAATTTTTGTTTAAAATATAATAATTATAAAAAAATCATCCTTTTAATATCTAAATAAAATTTAAAAATTAACTATTTATAATTATTATTAATTATTTTTAATAATTTATTAAATTAAAATAATAATTAATTCTAATTATTAAAATAAATAATTATTAAATATTTATTTTGATATTTATTCTTAAAATAAAGGATTATTATCAAATTAATTTATAATACATATATTTCTAAATAAATAATATTTTTTTAAATAATTATTATTCTAGAAAATAAATTAACCTTTAAATTTACGGATATAAAATAAATTAAAATATATCTAACTTAATTAAAAACTTATTTATTTCTCAATATTTTAAAACTAATGTATATTTTGATACCCTATTGTCCACAAACAAAATTCCACTTAACATAATCCACTAAAGAAATTCCAAAACTAGCAATGAAAAAATAATACGTTCTCAGAGCATATTACTTAAAAAAAAATACAATTTTTATTGTTATATGAATCTATTTAATACTTGACTGGATATCTAATATCAAATAAAACAATAGTCTCTAGTTTATGGTGATTACTGAAAAAAAAAATGTGCTATATGAATATATTAATATAATAATAATAATCTCTTATATGCACGATACTATAATCTGAAAAAATAAAACTAGTACAATAAGTTTGGCACACAATTAAATTTTAGAAAATAATCTAGTGTTTAAGAAGATTAAAATAAAATAAAAAATCTTCGATTAAAATGTACCATTTAACACAATTTTAGTAAGTTTTTTTGTAGTTGAACAAACTCTACATGTTGATCTATATGGCTTCCCAACTACTAAAGAGGAAAATTCTTTAAGAGCACCTCCTAACTAATTTAATATTTAAAAAAAAGTAAAATAATTTTAAAGATACAAACGTCACTCATGGTCTCAGATTAAATTTATTAGTTTCATAACTTCAATGTATGATGTATGATGTATCACGACACATGAATCGATTCGATTGGAGATACCACCTACCGTCAAGCATGGAAGAATATCATAATTATTATGATTTGAAATATATATATAATTTTTCATTTAGAATTTTAAATAAAGTACTGTTAAATTATATTATAATATATATGGCAAAATTATTATTTTTTAATAAATTTCACTGAGTATAATATTTATGTTAAAATTCATTTTTATAATACAAGATTGTCAAATAATAATATGATTTATTTATATCAGCTTATTTCGTATGAAGCAGAATAAAATAATTATTATCAAATAATAAAAATAATATTTTTTTCTTTGAAATAAACTAGGACATAAGAAGTGTGAGTTAGTTAAAGTTATTTATATTTATCGAATTATATATTATAAGATTACTGAAGCTTGACAAATTGTCTCAAATATTTATTATTATAGGAAGTGTAAATATATAAGACATAACAGTCTTATTGATAGTTTTTTTTATTTTATTTTTGGTGTTTGAAGAACAAGTTAAGTAGTTAACGGTGATATGGTCTATCTTTTTCATAAATCTAAGATCGTGATTGTACGATGAAGTGAGGAGTTGAGCTGCATAAATTGCTCAATAAATTCGAAAACCGACATTAATTAAAATAAATAATTAATGCGAATAATGTGTCGGTAATGAAGTGGGAAGGGGTGGTATTAAATATTTCAGGGCTTTGGTTAATGTCTTCAGGCCGACAACAACATAGACACCAGTTTTCTTCATCTTTCGTAAACCTCATTCCTCCAATACAACTTGGAAACGCAACAAACGTATTCTAATTAAATAATTATAAAATTCTAATTACATACACTATTAAATTTAATATATATATATATATATATATATATATATTATTACTTTCTATTAATTAAAAATATCATTCTATTTTCTTAAGGTTTGAAAAAACAACCCACGGTTTGATACATTGCAGCAATAAAAAACGAATAATATCAGCAATAATGTTATTTAATCGTTTAGTGCGCAACTGCCAAATAATTTATCCAATATTTTTCTATTAATCACAATTAATTAATTGACAAATTCATTCGGGGTTGACTCAAAATAAACGTGGATAATTAGCTAGTAAGTTATTATTACTATTAGTACGGAATATTTGTTTGAATTAAAAAAATGTAGCATTTGCTCCTAAATTTAATTAATTAGTGGCATCCAAAGATAAAATTGAAGTGAAGTTATAAAGTTTATCATATGACTATATTATTTTTTATTTAAATGAATACAAAATTAAATGCTATAAGTCTGTGAACGAAGTTGAAACTATTAATAAAATATTTTAAACAAATTATTAATTATAACATCAACGGATCCGTGGCGCAATGGTAGCGCGTCTGACTCCAGATCAGAAGGTTGCGTGTTCGATTCACGTCGGGGTCAAACCTCGAACCGTTAGCTATTATTTTTTATTATTATTAATTTTCATCTTTTAATTTGTGATTTAGTTTTTTTTTTAATTATTAATTTTAGTCTTAAAATTTGAAATAGAAGAGGCTGATTCAATTAAACATACACTACAAATTAGGTAGGGAGTTCGGCAGAAAAGACCCATTTTATGTACCGGTTAAGATTTTGGTACACCAAATAGTATTAACAATTTATAATGTTTATCCACAATTCAAAGCTGATTCAATCACGGAACATACCTTCAATCACTCAAATTAATTGAGACGCAACTTATAACTAAATTTTGAAATCCAGACACGAGTTAATCTGAACGATATAAAAACATCTTATGGCGGATCATATCTACCGAAAACATGTGTAGACATTTCAGTTATTTTCGCAATCCTATTTAGCATTGTGGGGTTCAAATCTTATGGCGGATCATGAAAATTCTTTAGGACAAATAAGACAAGCAGATACCTCCTATCCTCCAAGTATTATCAAGGATTAATTTTTTTTTTTTGGGGGGAATCTGTCACAGCTATAACAATAATTACAGATCCAAAATAGACATCTAATAATGAAACTATGATGTTTATTTTTATGTGTCTGTAACAAATCTCTCTCGAGAGATTTAAGCTCATACTAAAAAATCATAAACCATATATATTGACAAAATATATCTCATTAATTCCACCTCCGCTTTTAATATTTTTAGTTAAATTTTGCTGAAAGTGTGAACACTCAATTGGGATTGCAATGAATACATTATTTAACTCATGGTGTGTTTTTATTCTATTTTATTTTATGTATCAATGTCGCATAGCCAGTTGAGGAAAGGCCATGAGTAGAAAGGCAGAAAAGTTTGGAGGAAGGATTAATGGATGTGTTCCATTAACCAGAACCACGTTTTGTGTCGAAAGAACATGGATGAGTTTCTTTTATCCATTTCACAAGAAGTGGGTGATGCAATGAACATAAAAAATGGAACACATACTTTGTGCGGTGAAGAGTGTGATTGACTCATAAAGAGTTGACTAAAAAAGATCAGAAAAGTGACTTAGAAATCCATTGATATCTATCTCGATAGAAGGGTTAGGCATGAGGGGGTTTCCTGAAACACACGAGGTGTAGATGAAGGAGAAGAAAGTGTATATAGTACATGCATATAAGAAGTGGGTTATCTTCAAAAGTTGAAAGGAAGAAGAAGATGGTAAATAAAATAATAATGGAAGTGATGAGAATGGGACGAATCCAAAGTACCACGGTTTGGGATAAATGTTGGTGAAAAGTGAGAGTGAGAAATGTGTGTTGGGTGGTGTAGACAAGGGTCCAGGAAACAAGGGGGTATGGTGGAAGTGTGTGTGGGACATGGAGTCACATAGGACGTGGGTGTGGGACTTTGACAGTTACATTCCGATGCATGGAGTTAATTCCAAGGGGTACCCACCCTCCCACTCACCACCTCTTTCAACACACCATGCATGAATCAATGCTCTTTCCACTTTTCTCTCTAACCTTCTTCTCTCTTTCCTTTCCCCTACGTACCATCATTTCTACATTTACAACTCTGTCAAAATCACACTTCCTTTTCATGTAAATCCAACCATAACAAGGCACAAAGGATAACTTCGTTTATTTTACATAAGATATTTTATTTACAGAAAAAATGTGGAATATATTTTCATTTTGCTGTGAATATAGTAGAGGATGTAAAAAAGATCCAATAGTAGCTAACAGATCGGGTTTGAACCCGACGTGAATCGAACACGCAACCTTCTGATCTGGAGTCAGACGCGCTACCATTGCGCCACGGATCCGTTGCTGTAATATTTTAAATATTATTTATAATATTAGATTTTGTTTTTGAGGTTTCAATTGGGCCATCTTTTTATAGTTCATTTATGGCCCATTTTGTGGATTGGTTCATCCACCTCTAATAAGAGTATCACTGCTCTGCGTTTTGCCTAACAATAAAAAAAAGAAAAACTGTATATGATGACAATTTTCTTTTTTAAATTTCATTTAT
Source organism: Sphenostylis stenocarpa (assembly GCA_963425845.1). Lineage (NCBI taxonomy): Eukaryota > Viridiplantae > Streptophyta > Magnoliopsida > Fabales > Fabaceae > Sphenostylis > Sphenostylis stenocarpa. Next base: position 15,057,259 of record OY731406.1, read on the forward strand.
TATCTAACTTCCAGTGTATCACTTTATTTTATTAATCTCCTTACAATATATAATTTAACAATTATTTTTTAGAATGGACCAATATTCTGTATTATGGCTAAACTCTTCGAGAATCAAATGATAGTGAAAAATAAAAAAGACAAGTACTTTTTACGTTAAACAAGTTTCAGAGTACGTAAAAGTTACGATTAAGACTAATTTATAAATATTTTATTTTTTGAACTAATTAAAACGTTTTTAAAAATAAAATTATGCTAGATTAAAGGTTGAAACAATATCGATAATCAATATTTTCACGGGATTAAAGATTTTTTTTTCTAGAAGGAAGAATTACCTTTTCCCCAACAATGCATTTTTTTTAAATTACCTATCATTTATTAAATTTCAGAATATAAGGTATATCTATGTTTATAACATTATATATATTTTTTTATTGACAAATTGTGCTTCTCTATGTTGGGTAAGGTTGGTTGGGCCAAATGTTTGGGTTTTGAATATGAAGCCCATGAATATAACACAGTGTTTTGAACCGAAGGAAGAGGTCAATGATATAAGTGTCTACATTAATAAGTACCAAATTCTTCCATCTAAATTGCATGGGATATTTCTTCTCGCATAATATAAATATTTTCATCAAATTCTCCTATTCTAGAATGAGAGTTTGGAAATGTAAATTTTGTATTTGAGAAAATTTATTCTAAAATATAGTTTTGTTAAAAAATTAGGGTAAAGAAACGGGACAAAAGCACGTGAATATTATTGATTGAAGATAGAAGATAGAAGATAATACATAGTTATTTGATTCACTTATTTCATATAGATATACACATAATACGAGCACATGTGCTTAGTTTTGTGGTTGATGTTCAATTCTTGTGAGATTGTGGTTCTTACCGAGCACAAAAAAGATCACAACGTCAAATCAAATCACTCAAACCCCCTCCCCCACAAAAAAGGAATGGACAAACATGTTCCCTAATTAAAAAAATGTTCATAACAATTTGGTTATTCTTCAAATGGATTTAATCTTTTAGAATCAATTTAAAACTAGATGATAATGTTACGCGTTATTTCCCTTTCTTTAGTACGAAATTGAGATCATAAAATATATTTCAAGGCTAGTGAAAAAATAAATATTAAAAAATACTTATTGGTGTCATCTACCAGTCTTACAGTGGAAAACTGTGCTATTGGACTTGTTCGCTACAGGCCCATTTTATAGCACTCTGTATTATGCGTCTTTGCCCAAAAAGGGAAAAGAAAAAAACATAAATAAACTTCAAATAAACACATAGGTTTTAAAATACTTCTCTTCATATAATAAATTTCATAAAAATAGTTTATTTTATACGATTTATATTTAAAATTTAGAATAAGTGAAATAGTTATTTTTAAACTACCTATTTCATTATCACTGGATTAATTGGTTATATATTTAATTTAATATAATTATATTTAATTTTTTTACCAGATTAAAAATGAAGAAATATTTAATTTTTTAAAATTATTAAATAAAATGTATATTTTATCATACGAGATTTTTTTCCTACTTCTAAAAAATTCAATCGTATTCAGACACTGCAACACAATATTGGATTGGAGTAGAATGATGTAGAATAGAAGTTGATTGACGTTTGGCATATATGTTGAGTGACTAATTTGAAGCTCACACAATGTACCTACACTCAAGTGACACTGACATCGCATACTTCTCCATTCAACAAAACCATCGTTTTCGCTTCAATATATTTATTCAATGTGCAATTATCTAATCATCAAATGTATCTTTCTATATATTCTACAGTTGGCGATCATCACACACAGTTTTTGACCCCACTCTTGTTCTCTATTCTACTCAATGGACCTTTTATTTAGGTTTCAATGGACTAAAGCTGTATGCCAAACCTGCAAAATCTTAAAAAATGCTTCTGAGATCGCATGCGTTGTCCCAAGTTTTTCTTCCTTTTTTAAGGTTTCTGTTATTTTGAAACTAAATCTTCGTTTCAATGCTATAGTGCTGCTGTCTTGGCTTGAATAGTCGTATAAACTATTCGTGTACATACTCACTTCTTCAAAGTTTGAAAGCGAAGATGAATTAACTCCACTCAGACTTATTGTGAGGTTCATGTTTGGCTCCACCACTTCTCCAAGAAAATGGAAAACCAATAAACTATAACGAAAGCACATGAAAGAGGGAGCGCCATGGTTTAGCTCACACTTTTTCTTTTTCTTTTTCATTTTGTTAAACACTGCAATCACTGCAACATGAACAGTGGAATTTTCTTGTACATAATAAGGAGACAAGGGAACCCCGTAAACGGCATTGATGGTGGAATTATATAATTATTGTTAGAGCATGTTGAATGGTTATGCTGCTGTTTTACTATATATATATATATATATATATATATATATATATATATATATATATATATATATATATATATATATATATATGAGTAGTATTATATTACATGAGTTTAAGAACTTTGAGAAATTTTTTCTCTTTGATAATGTAATATTTAAGAATTTAAAAGTAATTATATAATCAACAAGGAGCTATTCTTAACATATAAAAACAGTCACATCAGTTTTTCTTTGTTAAGAAAAATATGTTTAAAGTTGATCACGAGTTTGACTATAAAAGTGGTTGCTGAATGATGAGAAGTTTTCATGCAACTACAAGCCCACCTTATGTTTTCATTTTTCTCATTTACCTTTAGGTAGAGTTTGAGATCTGATTTTCGTTTTTTTTTTTCTCTTTTGTTCTTTTGGTGTGATTCTTTTGTGGAACTTTAGGTGCTTTTCTTTCTGTCTCGAATAAGATATGAAATTGAAGTGTGGATTTAGGTGTCCCTAATGCACAAAGCTTGGATATAATTGGTTTTTGAAATAAAAAAATAGTGAAGGATTGGTTGGTAGGAAAAGTAGAATACATGTGGAGCAAGGAGTGGCTAAGGAAAGAGCCTACTGATTAAAGCTTGGTAGATTTTGCATAACTTTTGTGTCCCAATGATTTTGCAGAAGGGTCATCTTTTTCATTGAGTTGATTCAGCATGTTAATCTGTTTAGTGGGTTCTACATATGAATGATGGACCAGAATTGAAGGTAGTTAGTTAGGACCCGTAAATGGAATGACTTGTTCATTGAGTTTACCATTGCGAATTCTCATGCACCTTTTTTGAGAGGGAAATTTCATCTGGATCATAAGAGTATGCATGAGTTTGTTTCTCCTTGTAAAGGAAAATAACTTGTTAAAAAGAGCCACACCAAAAATGACAGGGACAGTGCCCAATTTAATAAGGAATTTGGCTATTTGAAACATGACTCCTAATCTTTTGACTCAAAAATCAAAGAAAATAATCTTAATGGCATCGAAACCCTCGTATAGTTGAGGTAATTTTTTTTCTAATATGAGAAATTGAAGAACAAGTTAAAAGTTAGGCTGAAACTTTAGGAAATGTATATTTATCCATTATTGATACAAATAGGCTTTTGAGCAACCTTAAAATTCAAGATGTAAATGTGAAAGAAGTCAATTCTTCACGTAACTTGCCTAAATTATATTCTTCAATATATTGGATTGCATGTAATAATAACTTACCAATCTACTTGCTTTTGCATAGCTAGTGAATTGGGGTTTTAATACCAGTGAAGATAATTGGAACAGATTTTGATAACTTAGGTTTAGTTCTGATCTTGACTTATTAAAAAAAAATACATCTTAATCTGACTTATTTATTTGTTAGAGGTTCTTTCTAAATATTTAACATGATTTTGAAATTTCTTTAATTTTTTCTTCTATTGTAAGATTTAAAAAAAAAAAACTAATAATCTTATTGTATTATTTGTTTAACTATGCATATTGACAATTACAATTTTCTTGAATTATTATCTAATATGTTCCCTGTGTATATATTTTTATGTAATTAAGCATATATAATTTTCCATAATTTAGTAAACGAATTTATAATCATACTTTAATCAAAGTATACATTTTATCTTACCTAGGTTTACATGCTTAATAATTAAAATATAAATAATACCTTGTAATGTTTATTCTAATAACAATACTTACAAAGTTTATTATTTATATTTATTTAAATAGATTAATATGTTAGCTTTAAAAGTTAATTTTTAGACTTTTATAAAATCCTAAGTGTGTCTTTTTTTTCCCTAAAATATAAGAGAATAAGTCTTATATCGATGAAATATCAATCTTAATACTACCTTAATATGTATCAAATATATTTTTTTAAACGTTTACATATAAATAATCCAACTAAATTTACTTGTTTTTTTAGTGTTAAAAAATATTAAATATTTCAATTTATTTATATTAAATATATTTAATCTTTATAAAATTTAAAATAACTTGCAAAATAATTGTAAAAGCATAAAAAATAATTCAAAAGGCAAATCTGGACGCATAATTAGTATATATTCTTTGTTGTTGGAGCTTGGTATATAATGTAAGAACCACCTATCAATTGATCTGACGGTGGGGAAGATTCTGTGTTTAGAAACGAATACGATCAACGGTGGTTTAAGATATACACGAAGTGAGTAGAGATATTGCGATTCAAATTGTAACGTCGGCGACACGTTTTGCAATGACTCACATCTTTTGCTTTAAAAAAATCTCTGAAGTAACAACCGCATCGCATCGTCTCCATTTCCACCGTTTTGAAAAATACTATTTTAAAGAAGGGTGATGTGATGAAAAATACATTTATGTGTGCTCTTTTTTCACTAAAACAAACATATATTTTACGATGAACAAATTGTGTTAAAAATTATAAAATTTTGTCAAAAAATATACATTATTGACAAACACAATCTAAATTAACTACATAGAGAAAAAGAAACTGAATAGAGAATAGATATTGATGATTAAGAAATGGATGAAAATGAAACAAATTAAAAAAACTTTATTGATTTAAGATTTTTCTTATGACTTAAGGTTTTTCAGAATGAAAAAAAATAATAATAAAATTTAACAAAATTAGATTAATTTTAGGTTATTTTAAAATATACAAAAATTTAATAAAATTAAAATACATAGGTTAACTTTTACAAATTTTTAAATTTATATTATTTAATTGATTATTTTTATTTTAATATATTTAAAAAATATTAAATTAAAATAAAAAATTCATTTTGAAATATATTTAATTGTTCATTAATTTTATTATAGATAAATTAAACTAAAGTTTTTATTATCATAATATATACGTAATTTTATTTATTAGTCATCTAAATAAATTTTTTTAAATATACTTAAAATTTATTTATACACTATATTTTAAGATGAAATAAATAATTTATCATACCATTAAATATTATATTTAATTATTTATATAAATTGAAAATATTTAATTTCAAAACAAAAATAGGTAAAATCATATATATTTATTTTAAATTTTTTAGTAATTTTACGCATTATTTAATATTTAAAAATATTTGAATTCAATTATATTTTAGTAATATACCTACTTAATTATTTTAAGAAAACAAATTACACAATATGATTATTTGTATTTTTATTTAATCTGTTTTATATATTAATTATGAAAATATTTTTAATTAAATGTCTAATATATTATTATTTGATAAATAATTAAGTAATAGATTAAAATTTATTGAATAAATACAAATAAATTAATAATTTATATATTTTATATATTTTATTTTCATTATTTACTTTTAACACTTTTACGTTTATATTTAAATTCTTTAATTTAAAATTAATTAACATAAATAAGTATAATATATATTATATTAAATAATAATATGAAATAATAATATTCACATCAATTTTTATATTATATTTCAATATATATATGAATGAATTTATTATATATTTTTATTATTATTATTTATTTATTTACGGATTTATTAATATTATCTATGAAATTTTTTATTTTACTTATTTTACCTATTATTTTTCAACAAATAAAAAATAAAAAAATCATTTTTTCAAGTTCTAACATTATCAACGAAAGGTAATATAAATTTATCGATAAAATTATTTTTGGCGATAAATTTTCGTTGATAATTTCATTTAGTTGCGGGACTTAAACTTAGATATTATTAAGTTTTTTAAGAGGAAATAAAAATATTTTATTTCTATTTAATATAACACTTAAACTAAAGATACGAATAAATATAAACTTTCTTTTTATAAAATATTTATATTGTCTAATTTATTTAACATAAGACTTTAATTAAGGATATTATTAAGTTATTTTAAATGTTTTTTCAATTTTTTATACCTCTTGGAAAGTAGCTTGACATAAAATCTAGGCAGATATTCAAATCTAGTAGTAGCTTAAATATGTGAAAAATATTTTTCTTAAAATCACTTCTTTTCTAACCTTCATGGTTTGTTGTGTTTCTATCTACTAAAATTTTGTTTCTCCTGGTAATAAATGTGTAACAAAAGAAAGTTTCTCATTTTCTAGACAGGATGTGGTCCTAAAAATCTTCTCAATTTCTTTAATGGTCAACTTGGTTTATGGTGACAATGTCATTGAACTTGGGAGGACTATATCTCATGAACTCAGCTAATACCAATGGTTTTGTAAGTTGACTAGGAGAAGAAGCTGATGTAGCTATTCTAGTGGTTTGTCACTTACATTGAAGTTTGGTGATACTAGGCCATGTTGGTATTCTATTGGTGGATGATATTAACCATCATCTCAATAGCTCTGACTATTTGACTCATATTCGATAAAGGTTGTGCGGGAGTAGGAGGTCTAGGCATCATTCTATACCATAATTAAAGAAATAGTTAATATGCTAAATCTCAAAAATTTGTAAACTATTATACTATAGTGTATTAACTAATTAACCAAATACAACTAAAATAGAATTAACTCACTCCCGATTAACCTAAAGTTTAACCTGCTCTGACACCATAAATGTAACGTTCCACAATCATTATATTAAAACATAAGATTTGAAAATACTTAAAGACATAAATACATTTAATTATTTACATTATATATATATATATATATATATATATATATATATATATATAAGTATCTCAAAATAAACATTATCATATTACATAAGTTCCTTATACATATTTTTAAACAGGATAACTGAAATATAAAGCTTTTTCTCCACTTCGTGAACAACTTAATACTAAGATTGATCACTTGAAATATCATTTGCTCATGTGTAGCAACATGTTCATCGTAGTTCAAATTAACATACCAAACAAACTGGATAAACTAGTGATAAAATTTATTCATATGATTATCATAAAATACTCTTAATATTCACATATGAATAAATAAACCAAATATCACAACTATACAATAAATCAAGTGTTTAATATCTCAGCAGATAAGCTACATTTCATGTCATCATACACTGACATTCACAATCATAGACATTTGAATGTATTTTCGAAAGACTCTCATGCATTGAATTTAGACTCAGAAATTTCACTACTACAGAAAATACTTTCTACGACAGCATCCAACGTCGGTTATGACGAAGACCGACGTTGTACAAGACGCGGTGGCAAACTTGTAAATATGAAACAAAATTTAACGTCGATTATATAATAACCGACGTAGTAACTACAATTCAACGTCGGTTATATGACAGACGACGTTAAATGTTTAAATTTAACGTCGGTTATGTATAACCGACGTTGAATTCCCAAAATCAACGTCGGTTACATGATTTACCCAACATCGAAAGCGTTATCCACGTCGGGTTTTTTAATAACCGACGTTGAATGTCCTTTATACCTCTCCTCCTAGGCGCGCTGCCCCCTCGTCTGCTTCTTCTTCGTCCCACATACTCCCTCCTTCTGCTTCTTCTTCGCTGTGCCTCAGTCCTCACTGCTGCCCACTTCGCCGCCCCCTCGCTCTGCCCCCTCGCTGCCCCTTCGCCGCCCACTCGCCGCTGCTACCTCATTCGTTGTGGTCTGCTACCTCAGTCCTCACTGCCGTGCTCTGCCCCCTCGCCGCCCCCTCGCCGCCCACTCGCCGCGCTCTCATCAGGTTAGATTAAGTTGTATGGATGATTTACAACATGCATTTAACATAAATATGGATTATTTAGAGCATTTCCTACGGAGGAACATTAGAAAGATGATGGATGATTTTGTATATATGGTTTGATTTGATCTAGGTTCGTTTATGTTTCGAAGTGGTATATGTAACATTAGGTTTCGTTTAGGTTTAGGTTTAGGTTTAGGTTTCGAAGTGGTATATGGAACATTAGAGCATGTATGGAACATTAGAGCATTGTTAGGCAATGTACACGTTTTTTTTGTATTGTTTTGTTAAACCTTTTCTAATAAACCTTGAATATCTAGGCAAGCCTTTTTGTGTAGTTAGATGGATCGAACTTGGGTCAATGCAAGTCGTATGTCAGAAGAGTATGAGAATGGAGTTGAATCCTTTTTGAAATTTGCCGAACAAAATGCTCCCAAAATGAATGGAAAAATCTACTGCCCATGCGTTAATTGTGTAAATGGCAGAGTACAAGAGATGGACACAACGCGGGAGCATCTTATTTGCGATGGGATGATGAAGAATTACACCATATGGACATGGCACGGTGAAGTGGTTGATATTCCAACAGTATCACAAACTATTGAGGATGATGTAACTCGCGAAGATCGAATAGAGGACATGCTTTGTGATGTGGGTCAAGAGAGCTTTCTTGAAGCACATGCATCTATATATGATACATTGAGGACCGATTCGGAGACACCTTTGTATCTCGGATGTACAACTTTCACACGGTTGTCATCCGTGTTAAGATTGATCAATCTAAAAGCAAAATTTGGTTGGAGTGATACAAGTTTTAATGAATTACTCCAACTTTTGAAGGAGATGCTCCCAGACAATAACACCTTGCTTGGACCGTATGTATGAAGCGAAGAAGATACTATGTCCGATGGGTTTAGAATATAGAAAGATACATGCTTGCCCTAATGATTGTGTGTTATACAGGAAAGAATTCTCATCTTTAGACCAATGTCCAACATGTGGTGTATCACGTTACAAAATGAAGGATGGTGATGATTGTAGTCAGGAGAGTGGTAAAAAACGTCCTCCTGCAAAAGTTTTATGGTATCTTCCAATTATTCCAAGATTTAGGCGGTTGTACGCTCACGAAGATGCTGAAAATTTAATTTGGCATTCAAAGAGAAAAACATGTGATGGGCAAATGCGACATCCATCCGACTCTCCCCAATGGAAGAATTTTGACCGTCTATTTTCAAGTTTTGGTAGTGATGCAAGAAACCTTAGACTTGGATTAGCAACAGATGGGATGAATCCTTTTGGAAATTTAAGTAGTAACCATAGTTCATGGCCCGTTTTATTGATGATTTACAATCTTCCACCATGGTTATGCATGAAGCGCAAATATGTCATGTTGTGTATGATGATTTCAGGTCCAAGACAGCCAGGAAATGACATAGATGTGTATTTGAGTCCTTTGATAGAAGACTTAACACTATTATGGGAGGAAGGAGTAGATGCATTTGATGGGTATCGACGCAGAAGTTCAAGTTGCATGCAATGTTATTTTGCACCATTAATGACTTCCCTGCCTATGGAAACTTGAGTGGGTATAGTGTGAAGGGGCATTATGCTTGTCCTATTTGTGAAGAAGAGACCAGTTATATACAATTGAAACATGGAAAGAAGACAGTTTATAACAGGCACAATTTCTCCCGCATGACCATCCATACCGTAGACTGAAGAAAGCTTTTAATGGCATACAGGAGGATGAAATTGCTAGAGAACCATTGACTGGTTTAGAAGTTTACGATCGAGTGAAGAACATAAGCATTACATTTGGAAAGACCCAAAAAAGGTCTTCTGACAAGAACATGTGGAAGAAGAGATCAATTTTCTTTGATCTTCCATATTGGAGCCATTTAGAAGTACGACATTGTATTGATGTTATGCATGTGGAGAAGAATGTATGTGATAGTCTCATTGGCACATTGTTAAACATTCAAGGAAAGTCAAAGGATGGGATCAAAGCACGTCAAGACCTTTGTGAGATGGGAATACGTCCTGAATTACATCTAAGGCCTGAAGACAATAGAACATATCTACCACCAAGCATGTCACACCTTGTCAAAGAAGGAGAAACGTAGTTTATGTCATTGTCTTGCAAGTATTAAAGTGCCACAAGGATACTCTTCAAATATTAAGAGTCTTGTATCCATGAAAGATCTGAAGTTAATTGGATTAAAGTCCCATGATTGTCACGTTTTGATGCAACAGCTTGTTACTCGTGGCTATACGTAACATATTGCCTAAGAATGTTAGACATGCCATTATGCGACTATGTTTTTTCTTCAATTCTATTTGTGCCAAGGTTATCGATGAAAAATCACTAGATGAGTTGGAAAATGAGGCTACGGTTGTGCTATGTCAATTGGAGATGTATTTTCCTCCATCATTCTTTGATATAATGATTCACTTAATCGTTCATGTTGTGAGGGAGATATGAATTTGTGGGCCGGTTTATTTGAGGTGGATGTACCCAATTGAGCGATACATGAAGATCTTCAAAGGGTATTCTAAAAATCCATATAGACCTGAAGCTTCAATTGTTGAGCGGTATATTGCAGAAGAAGCCATAGAATTTTGTTCGAGATTACTTGGCAAGAGTCGTACTGTGGGTGTACCTAGAAATCGTCATGATGATAGGCTAAATGGTAAGAGAACTCGTGGTATTAGAATTCAAACAAAAGATCATGTAGAGTTGACCACCGCCCACTTGTATATTTTGAACAATACAGAAGAGGTTATTCCTTACATAGATGCGCATAAAGCAATGTTAAAGGACCTAAACCCCAAAATGGGTGAAAGGTGGTTGATGAAAGAGCATAACAACAACTTTATCAATTGGTTTCAAAGCAAAATATTTTCAAGTGACAATGCCTCGATACACTCGAAATGGCTAGCACATGGGCCTAGATATAATGTTATAACTTGGCAAGGGTATGACATTAACAAATACTTATTCTATACGAAGGCACAAGATGACAAAAGTACGGTCCAGAATAGTGGAGTATCTATTGAGGCAACATCTATGCACTTTTCTAGTGCAAAGGACAAAAACCCCATCATGGCATCAATTAGTTACTTTGGAGTGATTGAGGAGATTTGGAAGGTCGACTATACTAAATTCAAAGTGCCTTTATTTAAATGTAAATGGGTTGATAGCAATACTGGTGTCCAAAGAGACCAAATGGGATTTACTTTGATTGATATAAACAAGATTGGTCATAAGGAAGAACCCTTCGTAATGGCATACCAGGCAAAACAAGTGTTTTATGTCACTGATCCATCAAATGATAGGTGGTCAGTTGTCCTCAAAGGAAAAATGATTGATGTCACAAATGAGAATGGAGAAGAATTAGATGATTTTATTAACATTCAAAATTCACCACGGTTGCCTATTTCTATATCCCAATTGGAAGAGGACTTTGTTCATCCTACTCGCAATGACCATGATGAAGGCATATGGGAAAATATTAATACAATCTAAGTTATGTTTCTATTTATTTATTTTTTTAACATGTAATTGAGGAGACTTTGCATGTGTATTGATATAATTCTATGTTTTTTTCATTACAGGTAAATGGCATCTCCTCCACCATCTCCTCGGGCATCCGGAAAGACATTTTCCGAGTAAGAGGAGTCGACAATCTACACGGTTGAAAGGCTTGACCGTTAGACACATATCTGGCCAGAAGTTATCTGTTTCTGTTGATCCTAGGACTGGCAAGGTGTCAGGTCCCTTCAGTACCCAATTTAGTAGCTACTTGGGTACACTAGCTAGAGAGAAGGTATTTATTCTATTTCAAAGTTAATTTCATTTCAAATATATTGTTCATACTTATGTTGTTTATGTTGTGTAGATATCTATTCTCCATCCTAATTGTGATCATGTGGAGGAAACTGTGAAGAACTTGTTATGGCAAGATCTTCTTGTAAGTATGTGTATTTAGTTGTTTATTTGTTTATACATTATTATCAATTGGTTAACTAAAACTTGTTTGCTAGTGTAGGAACACTTTGATTTAGTTAATTCTGAGGATGTGAGGAGGAAGATAATGACAGCCATAGCAAAAATGTGGAGACAGTTCAAGTCCACATTGAAAACTAAATGGGTGTATGCTGAGGACAAAGTTAGCAAGGGATTAACCCCTTGCCAAAGATATGGCATAGATGAGGACACTTGGAAGAAATTTGTACATAGTAGGACTGGTTCAGAGTGGGAGGTAATAGCTTATGGCTTAATTGACTTGAATATTTAATAATGACTTGTGTATCTAATATTGTGTTCAATTATGTTGCAGGAAAGAAGACAAAAAGCAAAAGACATTCAAAGGAAGAATGTCGCCCCCCACCTTCTGTCTCGTGGGGGGTACGACTTATTGACTAAGAAGATGATGGAGGAGAAGAGTAGACTTCGACAGTCGGAGTTAGCCTCTTCTGGTTTAAGCGAAGAGCAGATTCCTCCACCATCTCCTCCAAAACGTCACCAGAAGTGGAAGAGGGCGCGTACAAAGCCTTCTGGTGACATGACGTCGCTGGAAGCCCGAGAAATTGCTGCTCGGATTGTAAGTAAAAGAAGTTAATTTACTTTGAATTAGTTATATGTAACATGTTCATTAATAAAATTAACTTTTATAATGTAGGATGCCTTGGAGGAGCAGTGTACACAGGGAACTTTCATCCCTTCTGGTCGTCAGGATATCTTGACCACTGCTATTGGACGACCAGAACATCCAGGTCGTGTTCGAGCTGTTGGCCAAGGTGTGGGTGTCCGGCAGTATTTTGGACCACCATCACAGGATATCCGCACCTCCACATCCCTGAGCCAAGAAGATATTGCTGCCTTGGAGATGGCTCTCACAGAGAAATTGACACCAGCCATCAGGGCAAAATTGAAGGAAGAGTTGACTCCTGCCATCAGCGCACGACTTGAGGAGACCATCACTGCACGTGTGGAGGAGCAGTTCCTGCGTATGACCTCCATGGGTACTTCATTTGCTGATGCGCATCCTCCATCAGGTGCATTTTCAACCACAAATTGGTACTTGACTTGTGTTTCTAAAATCTTAGTCCTTATTGGAATTTACTGTATTTGTAGGTCCAAGAGTTAGCACAAAGGGTAGTTGTGCTGAAGCCACTATCGAGGTCACACTTGAGGTGGCATATATTCATCCTGAATCCACAAAGGATGATCGATATGGCTTGTGGGTTGAGGTAGATGAAGGTCTAAGGCTAATGGCCCATGGATTAGTTCATGAAGGGGCTTCAACCATCCACAATGTGTCTTTGGATCCTAACTTGGTCAAAATAGTGGTTGAAAAGGTGGTTGACGCTGCGGCTAGTGTCCCTATCCCCACTGAAGAGGTGCAGACAGTGGGCCAAGCCCTTCAGACCTTCATTACTTGGCCCCGACATTTAGTTAGGTCAATAATGGCAAAGGTATGTATATGTATGGTTATAATACATCTAACACATAAATAAATTGATTTATTGTTTATGATTATATTTTATAAAATATGTAGGATGTTCGGCAGCCAAAAGACTTGGGTAAAGCTATTGCCACTCCTTCGCATCTAAGGAGAAGACACCAGTTGTGGAGACTTCTCCAAATCCAATTTTTGATCTCTTGTCTCTTTCCCCACAATTGTATCTGCAGTCATTCCAAGTTCCATGGGATTGTACATTATTTGGGATGGCTTCTAGCAATATCCCCCTATACATTTCCCACACTGATGCCCTGGAGATTGGGATGGGCAATCAATGTCTAAATATAGTTGTTTTACAATTTTGGACATTGTAAGTTCATATCTTTCATGACTCTTTTCATTTTAGTAAATATATAAGCTATAAGTTCACTTAAATTGGCATATTTTAGGATGATGCACGAAATGATAGTGGAGCAAGGCATTGGTCATGTGTATGGATTCTTCGAGCCTCAATCCATACAAAATTACGGGAATAAGCGTGATCAAATTCTCGATTACATGCGGAATTGGATGACTTGTTTCTAAAAGAGATATTTACCTTGGAGCATACCATCATTCGTAAGTTATCCCAACCTCTTCCGGTTTTAAACAAGTTTTTTTAATAGATTCTAATCATGTGTATATACGAAACCACTTGCAGCTATTAGTTATTTGTCCAAAGCGAGAATCTTGTGTGTTGGTTCTGCTCATTGGGAAGAAAACCTGGACATGGAGCTAAAAAATATTGTAAACGAGTAAGTATTTATTATATTATGTCTAAACATCTTGATTATTCTATTTCTAATCCCCTTCTTTTCAATATATAGTGCTTTAAAGGTTTGTAGTACATTAGATGGAAAACACACAAGTAAAAGCACAGCTCCAAATTGGAATTTTATCAAAGTAAGTAGCCTTTATATATATTATACTATCTATTAATTTACGTTCAAATTTAATAGTTATTTTTAACATATTTACTCATTTTTAGTGTAACAAACAAAATGGAGGCTACGAGTGCGGCTACTATGTAATGTATTGGATGTGGCTCATCATTTTTGGTAGCATTCAGGATAGTTGGGACGAGGTAAGTTGACATTTGCTATTATATTCAATTCCTTTATTTTTATTTCTTAGGATTTACCATTCTATTATTGTGACTTCTTACAGGCATTTAAAGATATAGAACATTTGTCTATGGATACTATAGACATGGTTAGAAACAAATGGGCAGAAAAGTTTGTACAAGTAGTTAGGAATAATAGGATTGATTGATAATTTTTGTGTATTATGTACATAATGTGGCTGGACTGAGATTTTTGTGTATTGTGTAAATATATAGTGATTAGGTGAAAAGACCTGGTTGAGATTTTTGTATATTATGTATATATTGTGTAAATCTGGTTGGACTGAGATTTCTGGACTGAGATTTATAGCAGGTCGTGTATGGTAGCACAAAAACAGAACAAAATTAAAAAAAAAAGAGATATTCTACGTCGGTTATTGCATTAACCGACGTTGTAACGTCAGTCGCTTGAGCGAAACGTCGGTCGCTTGAGCGAAACAGCACCCGAGAGTCCCTTTTGTTGAAGGCTTCATCGCTCAAGCGAGTACACCGGTCGCTTGAGCGAGAAAGGACTTTCAACGTCGGTTAGTTCAATGTCCGACGTAGAAATGAGTAAATTCTACGTCGGTTATTGAACTAACCGACGTTGAAAGTCCTTTCTCGCTCAAGCGACCGTGTACTCGCTGAGCGAACAGCACTCGAGAGTCCCCTTTGTTTGAAGGCTTCGTCGCTCAAGCGAGTACACCGGTCGCTTGAGCGAGAAAGGACTTTCAACGTCGGTTAGTTCAATAACCGACGTAGATGTCTAACACTTTCAACGTCGGGTATTCTGAACCGACGTAGAATCCTTTGACATTCAACGACGCCTGATTCAACGACGTCATTGGAACCGACGTTGAAAGCCTTCTACACCCGACGTTGAATGCTCATTCTGCAGTAGTGTTTGCACCTTTTATACTACCTTCTCTAAGTGAATATCTCCAATCATAGATACATAATTGTAACACATTCCCTCATGTGATAAGGTAAATCCCTATGACTTGCCATATACAACTCTTTTTCACCACAAGTTAAGTTATAGAGATCTCCTCCAACTTTCACCACCTGATACTTTTCTCTATGTGAGTCCAGTATCACTAGGATTAGGATATCTCCTTATAAATCTTAAATTCAATACATTACTTACATCTCAACATAGTATTTTCTCATTGGAAACTACTATGTTAACTTTCATCACAAATATAATATACATATAAGAATACCACATGATATTTCTCACATTATAACAATATATTTTTCTATAGATATATTAGCACCTAACACACAATATTTCATGTTCAATACATTTATTCTATTACTCTAAGTCATGTATATATTATTTTTCACATTTCAGCAAAGAATAAATTTATGAGATTTGACCTATGTTTATTCTTTTAGTCATAACTCTTTCTACAAATATCCGTTTTGACTAATTCTTATTTCATTGGATTTCTTATTTCTAGTGCTTTAATTTGCATATATGAAAAGTTAAATTTGGAGTTCTAAGCTATTTATTATGCTTTTTATAAGTTCAAATAGAAAAATTATAAGAAATTTTGCTTGAGCAAAATTTTATTCACTTAAATGAAAATACGCCCGAGATAAGTCTCAACCACTAGAAGTTTTTCACTTGAGTGAGATATATTTTTGCTTGAGCAAGATATTTTCGCTTGAGTAAAATTACACTTGAGAAAAATTATTCTCTCTTCTGCACGCTTGAGTGACTAGTTGAACAAAAATATGTAGATAATAAATCTGCATAACTCTGTTAAATGATACTCAAAATATCAAACATTATGAAACTCTATTACTCAATTCCTTTTAAAATATGTCATACATAGTCCAATTGTAACTATTATATCTTAATATTTTACACACATCATTATTTTAAGTCAACTCATTCAGTCACAATTTAAAATACAAAACAAAAAATCAAATTCTTACAAATAAAACAATGTAACCAAGTCACTTTCATAGCCTAAAATCTTTTAACCTAAAGTATCATGAAAATTAAAGTACAACTAGTTTCCGTTATCTTCCAATTTCAATGTTTTCAAGCATGAAAGCTCTAAATCTCAAATTTCTTAAGGAGTAAGATCCTACTCACAAAAAATTTCAATTAATAAATTAGTCAATATTCATCTTTACCTTATCAAGGTCGCATGCAAGACTCAGACCCACATTCAAACCTTAGCCCCAATTTTGTAAAAATATTCTAAAAAAAAAAAAAACTTACTCTATTTAAGATTTTGATCGGATGAAAATATTCTTATCGCTGCTAGGAGTGCAATGATATGCTTCTATCAAGAAAAAGATAAGAATTTGGCAAGAAAATTTTAAAGTGAGTAAGAAATTTAGAATTTAGAGAAATTATGGTTATTTAGAAATGAAATTTAAAATATACGAGTTTTTTATCTAAACTATTTTTATCCGAAAAGTAAAAATTTCAAACTTTAATTTATTTAATTACTTGTTTTTCTCTAAATTACTAAAATATCGATCCTTACCCATTTTTTCCTTATAAATTCTTTATATTCTCTATATCTATTTAGTTGAAGACTTAATGTTTAATAAATTAATATGTATTAATTTAATAATTAATAGATTAATATTTACTAAATAAATACTAATAATTTTATATTTTTATATTTTATTTTTCATGGTTTACTTTAAAAATTTTACAGTTTATTTTTTAAAATATTTAATTTCTAAAAACATTTAAAATATATTATTACAATATATATTATATCAAAGGACACTAAAAAAAATCGTGTATTTCCGATGTTTTTTTATCGACAGATTTGTAGCCGTCGGAAAATTAGTTATTACCGATGGATTGTAGAATTTAGTCTTACTGACGAATATATTTGTCGGTAAATTAATAATTATTTATCAACAGATATATCTGTCGGTAAATCCATTGGTAAATTAATAATTAATTACCGACGGATATATTCATCGGTAAATTAACAATTAATTACCGACAGATATATCTATCGGTAAACCCATCGATAAATTAACAATCACTTACCGACGGATTGTAGAATTTGGTCTTACCAACGGATATATCCATCGGTAAATTAATAATTATTTACCGATGGATATATCTGTCTGTAAATCCGTCGGTAAATTAACTATTAATTACCGAGGGATATATCCGTCGGTAAATTAATAATTAATTACCAACGAATATATCCGTCGGTAAATTAACAATTAATTACCGATGGATATATCCGTCGGTAAACCCATCGATAAATTAACAATTACTTACCGACGGATATATCCGTCGGTAAAATTATATAATAATTACTTAATTTAAATATATTTTATTAAATTAATTATTCACATAATTAAAAAATTAAATACTTTTTCTATTTAATAAATTAATTTAATCATAATTAGATTAATTTATAATAATTTATTAAGTTAAATAGTTTTAAAAAATAAATATTTAATTACATATAAATATATAAAAATATATAAATATATATATAAATATATAAATATATAAAAATATCTAAATATATATAAATATATAAATATACAAATATACAAATATATAAATATATAAATATACAAATATACAAATATATAAATATAAAAATGTATAAATATACAAATATATAAATATACAAATATATA
The DNA here is from genome assembly GCA_963425845.1 of Sphenostylis stenocarpa. Lineage (NCBI taxonomy): Eukaryota > Viridiplantae > Streptophyta > Magnoliopsida > Fabales > Fabaceae > Sphenostylis > Sphenostylis stenocarpa. Next base: position 15,075,528 of record OY731406.1, read on the forward strand.
AATATATATATATATGTATAAATATAAAAATATAAAAATATATAAAAATATAAAAATATAAAAATATAAAAATATAAATATATAAAAATATAAATATATAATAATATAAATATATAAAAATATAAATATATAATAATATAAATATATAAAAATATAAATATATAAATATATAAAAATATAAATATATAAAAATATAAATATATAAATATATAAATATATAAATATATAAAAATATAAAAATATAAAAATATAAAAATATAAATATATAAATATATAAATATATAAATATATAAATATATAAAAATATAAATATATAAAAATATAAAAATATAAAAATATAAAAATAAAAATATATAAAAATATAAAAATAAAAATATATAAAAATATAAATATATAAATATATAAATATATAAATATATAAATATATAAATATATGAATATATAATAATATAAAAATATAAATATATAAATATATAAATATATAAATATATAAATATATAAAAATATAATAATATAAAGATATAAAAATATAAAAATATAAATATATAAATATACAAATATACAAATATATAAATATACAAATATATAAATATAAAAATGTATAAATATACAAATATATAAATATACAAATATATAAATATATAAATAATAAATGTATAAATATAAAAATATAAAAAAATATAAATATATAAAAATATAAAAATATAAATTTATAAAAATATAAAAATATAAAAATATAAAAAATATAAATATATAAATATATAAATATATAAATATATAAATATATAAATATATAAATATATAAATATATAAATATATAAATATATAAATATATAAATATATAAATATATAAATATATAAATATATAAATATATAAATATATAAATATATAAAAATATAAAAATATAAATATAAAAATATATAAATATATAAATATATAAATATATAAATATATAATTATATAAATATATAAATATATAAATATATAAATATATAAATATATAAATATATAAATATATAAATATATAAATATATAAATATATAAATATATAAATATATTGTATTTATATATTTATATGGATATTAAATTATTGTAAATTATAATCTGATAGCTTAGTAGTTGGAGTATCGATTGTCAACTCGAGAGTACTGGTTTCGAATGATAATTCTCTTAACTAAATTTTAAAAAATAATTTTTAAATAATAAAAATATTTACCCACGAATTTTGTTCGTTGATAATTTCAATTTTTCTTATAATAAAATAATAAAAAATAAGAATATTTCATTGTACGCATGATGTATGAAAACTATACGGATTAATTATTATATATTTATAATAATTTTTTTTTACTTTAATCGGCGTATTTATTGATATCTCTTGATAGATTTTTTTTACTTTTATATATATATATATATATATATATATATATATATATATATATATATATATATATTTAACATGTGTGCTATCAAAGGTAGTTTTTTTTTTATAGTAATTATTTTGTAAAGTTTTGATGTTGATAAAGATATTCATCTTTAATTTATTTTTTCAGTTTTGATTATTTTTTCAAAACATGCGCATTAGTTTAATAAAGCATAAAATTTGTAACAAATTAAATAACATTTTTATCCTAAACTAATTTTCGTGGAAACTATCTATGTATTTCTTAAAAATTTTCTTGTTAACATTGTATGTGTCAGATCTTAAAATTTTTGAAACAAATGCCTTTTCTTCTATTTTCAAATAAATATAGGCACTCAAAATAGTAATTTTTAATTTTGAAAAATTATAATTAAATAAAATTTTACCAAGAAAAAATTATTAAAATTACTTTAAAATAATAAATTTGTAGTAACCAAAATTAAAAATATATTTTATCAAAACTAGTAAGATATTTAAGCTTTTAAAATATTACAATTTTATTTGTTATCTAAGTTAATTTATTTTTTATTATTAATATCAACTTAAATTAAGGATATGTGTGTGGTAAAGAAGAAAGAAATTGCGAGAGAGAAATAAGTAAAAAAAAAATAAAGAGATATATGCAAAATAGTAAAAGTAGAGGTTATCCAGCTAAATAAAATAGAATCAAAATTAATTTTTCGATATTATTTTATTTAAAAATAAATAACTAAACATTATTTTATTATCATTGTTAACAGTGTTATTATTATAATAATTTTTTTTTGTTCTTTCGGTTTCAATGCAGAAAGTTTGTGTATTTTTTATGATTTTTGATTGAGAACTTTTTTACATGACTTCTCCAATGTCATGTGATAAGTTTAAGTTGAACTTCTTCTTTTATCAAATTGGATTGACCTATTTAGTCTAAATACCAAATACCTTGTTTTTATTTCCTTTCAAGTAGAAAAATAATATATGCTAACAATTTTTTTAAAACAATCATCTAACAATATCATTTATTAATATAATAAAAAATTTTATTTTCTTATTAAATATTTTTATAATTATTAAATTAAATAAAGTTGTCATATAAATATTATTAAAGTAGTTATATATATATATATATATATATATATATATATATATATATATATATATATATATATATATATATATATAAACTCTTTCAAAGTAACACGAAATTTATATCATAAGGAATTATCTCTTAACCCATGTTTAATGAAAGACATAATGGACTTTTGAATGTTGTAATCATAAATTATTTTTTGGATTTATCATATGTTAATGTTCATAAACACTATATTTCTTTAATATATTCATATGTAAGTACGAGTCTTAGACTAACATTCACATAATTAATATTTTAAATACAATAATGCTAAAGATAAAGTAAACATTTAATTAGAATATTGACAAGGAAATGGGAGATGAAGTAATATATTATAGTTAATACAAACTCTTTAACCTCAATTTTGAAATGCTATTTTAGTATCTTTAAAAAAATTTCACATCAGTAAAATTAAAAAATAATATATATATATATATATATATATATATATATATATATATATATATTAATGTAAACATGTTTTTTGTTAATCATATAAGATATTTAAAAAAAAAACTATTAGACTGAAATTAGTGTTAAAATAAATATTATCTTGAATATAGGAATACAAATAATATAATCAACTTGAGGTAAAAAGTAGATGTCTATTCTTTTAATTGTTAAAAAGATAAAGTTGATTAACTTGATTGTGTGGTTGGTAAAAAGAAAAAAAAAAAGTAAAAAAAAAAGAAGAAGATGAAACTTACAATCCTTCCAAATTAGAGAAAAAGTTATAAAAGAGAAATAAAAAGTCTCATTATTTTAAAGGTCTAAGTATATTTATGTTAATGTGAGTGTATATACGTTTTTTTAAATATTTATGTTAATAAAAATAATTATTTTAATTTACATTTGACAAAATGAGGTGATTTTTAAATTCTTAAAGTTCAAGAACATGTATTGCAAGTTTCACGTTTTATTAGAATTATCTTTATTGTGTGAATCATCCACCACTTTTAAAGGTATCAACACGAATAACAAATTATCCACATTTTTACAGTTATTGGTTTCATTAAATATGAATAATAGACTTATGAAGTTGGAGTAAAATTACAACACTATTTTTTTAAGATCTTATGTAATTATAAAGATTAGATGGGTGATTAATTATTTTAAGGTGTGAAATTAATTAGTTTTGCATGATGAGAAAGGAATAGGTTGAAGAATCAGCCACTCTTTCTCTGGTCATATAAAAGTGTAGATCAAGTTATCAACCGACTAATTCTTCTGTGCTTCTACAAAAAGACACCATTGAAGAAGAATATTGTTGACTTATGCAACATACTTTCTCCGTAAGCTTGCATGCCATGTACACAAATTTCTCGTACGTGTCATCATATAAGATATACAGTGATTAAATTGAAGAAAAATGAAAATTTTCAGAACCTTCGTCGTGGGGTGTAAAATGGGTATAGAAAAGAAGGAGAAAATAGAAAATAGAGTGTGTGGTAATAAGAAAGGAAGCAGGAGAGAAGAAAAATTATGACAAGAATGAAATGTTTGAGAAAGAAGTGTTTAAAAAAACAAAGTTGTGAATTGAAAGGGGTTCAAAAGACAATGCTACCCTTTCATGTGTAATACTAATATAGCTAGCTAGTTGGGCAACACATGGATGGAACCACCACTACATCCCAATTCTGAAAGCTTTACACGCTTTTAACACTCTCTAGAAAAGTGGTGTTCTTTTCTTTCTCTGAGGACTTGTAGCTTTTCCTTTTTCCCATTCTCTTCTTAAATCCATGGGCACAGCTCAGTGGGCACAGGTACACAGCTACTTTTTCTGTTTTCTTTCCATATAATCATGAAAATCTCTGCTGGGAGTTGTGATTTTCAACCATAATTTAGATTATTAAGTTTTGGGCTTGGGAAATTATTTTGATTATATTGTTAGTTCTATGGGGGGAAATTAAGTTCCACTTTATCCCCAACTTTTTCTGATGTTCAGCTCAACCCCCACCCCCCACTAAATTCAATTTTTGTTGCTGTCTTTTTAAGATCTTTCCGTCGTATATTTTTATCTGCTATTGAAAGTACTACTCCTTTCTTTTTCCCATTTTTTTTCCTTTCCACCGTCTGATGAAGGATAAAGGACCCAAGAAAAAAGTTAACATATTTGTTTGTATCATACCACTGCTGTTGTAATCCCCCGAAGTGTAGTAATAAAAACACCTTCTTTGTTTGCTTGTCTTGTTTGTTTCCTTCCTAGACTCTCTTTTTTCTCCGCAAGGGTTTTGAATTCGGTTATGGCCTTTTGCTGTCTTTTTGTTTTTATTGTTTTGAAATTTGGATATTTTTTCAGGGTATTGGAATGGTTAAACCTATGGAAGGTTCAAAGCCTCCTCCTATGTTGGAGAGAAGGGCAAGGCCTCAGAAGGATCAAGCTTTGAACTGCCCAAGGTGCAATTCCACCAACACCAAATTCTGCTACTACAACAACTATAGCCTCTCCCAGCCAAGGTACTTTTGTAAGACATGTCGAAGGTATTGGACTGAGGGTGGTTCTCTGAGAAACGTTCCTGTGGGTGGTGGCTCTAGAAAGAACAAGAGATCAGCTCCACCAGCACCAACGAAAAAGCTTCCTGATCTCACAGCACCAAATTTCCCTCAATCTGCTTCTCAGGACCCTAAGATCCACCAAGGCCAAGACCTTAACTTAGCATATCCACCAGCTGAGGACTATAGCGCTGTGTCTAAGTTCATCGAGATTCCTTACAACACTGAATTAGACAAGAGTGGTCTTCAAAACGCCAGTACTTCCTCATCAGCACCATCTCATTTGTCTGCCATGGAGCTTCTCAAAACTGGGATTGCTTCCTCAAGGGGTTTAAACTCCTTCATCCCAATGTATAATTCAACTGGGTTTCCCTTGCAAGACTTTAAGCCACCACCTGGCCTTAACTTCAGTCTAGAGGGGTATGAAAATGGTTATGGGGGTCTTCAGGGAATTCAAGAGGGTCCTACTGGTGCAAGGATCTTGTTTCCTGTGGAGGATTTAAAGCAGCAGGTTCCAACCACCAATGAGTTCGATCAGCAGAATAGAAATCAAGGGGATTCAACTGGGTATTGGAACGGCATGTTAGGTGGGGGATCGTGGTAGATATTAGAGAAGAAAAAAGAAAAAAAGAAAAGGAGAACAAGGGTTGCTGTTTTAGCCTTTATTTTTTTTTCTTTTCTTTTCTTTATAGGGGGAGTGTGGTTGTGTTTGGAGTGATCAGAACCACTAACAAAATAGGGTACATGGCTGCTGTTTCGCTTCTTTTTAATCCATTTCAATTTTTGGTCTTCTTTTCCTTTCCCTGGTAGTCCCACTTTGATTGTTGGCTTTGGTCCCGAAGAATGTGGCTGTATTTTGAAGCTACCTTTCGTTTTTATTTAGGTTAAGCATCAAGAGTGTCGAGTCCATAACCTATATCATAATCAAAACTACTGATTTTTCATTTTTGGCTTTCCCCGTTAGAATGTCGCTTATTCTTGGGGTTTTACCAGGATCTTCGCGCACGGTTTGCTGTCACCACAACAAGGAAAAAGGATTCCCATCAATACTATTGTCAGGTACCAAGAGAGTTTGGTCGGTCATGCACAACCTTCAAATTTAATGCTCATTTTTTAAGTATAATTCATTCCCTTAACAAGGGCACTTAACAACAACTTAGGGCACCAAACAACTAGTTTTTAGTGTTTCTAGTTGTAAATTCTAAACTGGGATTTTGGGTGATTTATATATATATATATATATAGTCCTGGGACATAAAGTGAGTTGGAATGATGGCTGTCAAATCCTTTACAGCAAAAGTGGTCTCACTCTCTCTTTTCCTTTCTTTTTGCTTGCCAACCGATCAGAAGTGTCAGATCTTAACAGTACCGCTTGGTATTTCAGATTCTTCCATCCCTTCAGTTTTCACGATGCAACCAAATAGGATCTATAACATGACAGTAATAATACATTGGTACGATTCATGAATTAATTCTACTCTGCTAACTAGCCCTTTGTAATAATGATATTAATACACAGCGTAAGGTTATCAAACTGCACTTTAACGTTTCCCTATGCTTTTCCATCACCACCACTTCATAGAAACGATAACTAAAACCTTGCAACATCGTTTCTTCGATCTCTTTAGTCATTTGAGCCGAATGCAACCTAGACTGTTTTTTCCTTCTTCTTTATTTCATTCAAAGTTGGTCCCATGTTTTTCACAAACAGTTCTCTTCTGTTGATGAAGCTTCGTTCAGTCACTTGGTCCAATTTGTGAACATTATTATTTCATTTATACATCCCCCACATGGCCTTCCTTTACCTTTCTTATATTGAAAGCCAAAGAAGCTGGAGCTTGACTCTGGTCTCTCCTTTTCCAGTGGAGGGTCCTACAAACATTCCTCTTGGTAACCGTGCAGGAATATTACCCTCCACTGCGAGTGTCCTCCTCCATGTAGAGATAGACCTCGTTCACTTTATCCAATATAATACTATAATGATGTACCCTTGGTAAATTTTAATTCATGGTGCCCTTGCTTGGCTCTAACGTGTTAAGCATATGAATATCTGTTTACACATTAAAATTTTAATAAAGTTTGACAACTTTGCATCGTGGTCATGGAGGAATCTAGCTCTTATTGCCAAACTCAAGTCATATATGATCTACTCCACAAAACATCCACTAACAATGTTCCTTTTTCTGGATTTGTTTATTCATTTTGTGTGTAGGAGTATCCACAGAATGTCCTGTCATTCATTTGGATTTACGTCGGTACTATATATATTTTTAAAGATCCTAGAAGAACCAGTCTACTATTTTTAGGGTTTGGTAAAAGCATGATTTATTCATCTACCAAGGAAATTCTCATTCCTTATGACTAAATCATAAGGGAAGAATTGATGTATGTAGGCATTGGGTGATCAAAACCTAGAGGACGACCCTTTCAACCTAGGGCTTCTCTCCAATCATGACCTTTTTACATTAGGGTTTCTACGTACTAGACAGGCCCTAACATTAAGGACAGAAAGGGTAATTATTCACGTAGCTGCGGGACCATATATGTGCAAGCAGGTGATCATTCATTTTTCTAACGAAATCATGTTAAGAAATGTACACCTTTGGAATCGCCTCGGAGCAATTTGTTTGGCTACATATGGCAACATTTTTAAGTCAAGACACCAGAAAGAATGGGCTATATACCTAGCTGCTCTGTATAAATTTTTATTCCAAATCCAATTAATTCCCTCCATTGACCAATATAAATAATTGTTACATCCTTGTTACCCGAATTTACTCCATGAAAGATGCTGCTGAAGATATGTGAACAATTTCATGATGTTACTTCATCCATATCAGCCATTGTAGCTACCTTATTATAGCCTGCTAGATTGCTATAACCATCGCGTTTATGATCTGTGATGAGGCTGTGCCTTAAGAACAAATTTTAGATATTTCTCTAATACTTCCTTTAATAGTTAGTATTCTCAGCTTATGATTTCTTTTTTTTCAACCACTATTTTTTCAAATAAAGATGTAGAGCATGTTTGGTTAGTAACACAGTGAGTTCAACATGATGATTTTATCCACCATCTGATTTCTTCTGCGAAATTGAACACACAAGTAAACTTACATGCTAATAATAGGACTGGATACTGGATATTTATCATTTATTGTCAAAATTGAAGATAAGCACACGTTAGAATCCATTAGGGTTCTGCCTAATATTGCATGCTTAATCTTGTAACCCTAATGACACTTTTGAGGATGTTCAGTCTTCAACAGAAGTTTGAATTTCGAAGCAGCAGTGCCCCACAGCTACCTTGAAATTTGATTGCTAGCACTCAGAAGACCAGGACATGGAATCTCAATTCTGTGCAGAGTCTCCATTTTGGACTAATGACACACAAATTAATAAGGACAAGTCATGGATTGGAGTGAACTTTGGTTTCCTATCATTGTCTTCCAAAGTGAAATCCTCCTTAAACTTTCCTCCTCATCAACTATTCAAATGAGTACCTAAAATTGTTATCATATCATTATCCATATATATTTCGGTTTCTTTATAATCTAAAATGGATAATTTGGAGAAAAGATTTCATGCTGAAATTTGTGGATTAGCATTACTTATTTATAGAATTAATTTTAGATTATTAATAACAATTCTGAAAATAAATTTTGTTAAGTTTTAATTAGTAGATATTAATTGTTTAAATTTATGATCTTATTTTGTCTTGGATTTATTTGGTGGCTTCAAAACTTTAGTATCATTAGACAACAAACAAGTGACACAATACTGCGTGAATAATCTTTGTTGTTAGATATAGAGAAACTTTCTCATTTCATTGCTCGTGATTTCATTTCATTTTCATTTACTTTTCATGTTTAATTTTTTTATAGTTTTTTTTAATTATTTATTGTACTATAATGATTCTCATGGTCACATCTTCTAAAATTCCAAGCTAAATCACCTCGTCACATTCTTATAAATTCTTGTGAATCTAAAGGGAATTATATGATTATTTTATCTTTAAGAGACCTTATAAAACATTGTAAAAAAACTTGAATATCGGACTATCTTTATAGGTATCCTTATCACTTGTGACTAGATCTGAGAACTTGCCTCCTAAGATAATCGAACGGATATTTGGAAAAGATCCAGAAGGAAGACAAAACTTATAAGAAATATTAGAATTAGACTATAAGAACATTTATATTAATAATGATAAAAAGATGAAGAGATTTATAGACAACTATTTTTGTTTGCAGTTGAAGTTGAATAGAAATTGACTTTTTATCTTGATAAAAATTGACTCCAAAATTTATTTCTTCATCATGATGATATTTTATGTTGAATATCATGAAAATAGTAACATCTCCTGTATCCAAAATATATGGATATCCTTCAAAGTCCCAGGTCGAATCATTTAAAAAAGAGGACTAGTAGACTACTATCATAAAGAAGAGGTGATAATTTGAATATACTCATCATAACAATATTAATCTTTAGGTGTATTAGGGACTTGGGTAATTACGTGTCAAGAGAGGGTTTATAATTTTTTTGTGCAAAAATGATAAGAGTTTACAATTTTCTCATTGTAAAAATTATAAGTTGAAAAATAAGAGTGATTGAATATGTAAGAAGATATAGACAAGAAGTGTTTAACTACATTTAGACGTGTCTTGCACATATGAAGATTTATTTTTTGTTCTGGTACCAAAAATATCCTTGAACTACACTTGTTCCTTTTAGGTGTTCTTTCTATTCGTTGGAAAGCATGCTTAAAAAATCTACAATTCACTCCTATATCTTAAATACCCAAATCTACTTTTACCTGATGAAATTGTGGGAGATTTTCAAATCTGTAACTGCTTCCTTTTCCTTGAAATTCTTACGTTGGACAACATAATCTCATGACCACTGAATTTTTGTGGTGGCAACAAAAAGGAGTGTAAAAAATATGGGCTTAGCAGGGATTATTGGGCCTACGTCAGTTTGTGGCGTGCTTTTTGCAATTGAAAAGCTTGAAAATCTATAACTCATCTTATACCTCAAACACCAAAATTAACTTTTTGTTTTAATCAAAATCAAGACCAAAATATGTTATTTGATCATGATAGAGGTGAATTTTCATGTTGAATATCATGGAAAGATAATATCAGTCGTATCTTCAGGTACATTTGTCTCTTTGAGGTGTCCTTTACCTAGGAAAGCCTGATTAAAAATCTACTTATTCTCATATCTCCAATACCAAAATAATCTTTTTTTCTGGATGAAAATCAACCCCAAATTGACCATTTAATCATGAAAAAAAATTCTAGTCCCAAATTCTTTAACATTCTCTTATATAATTCCCTGAAAAAAATCCCATATCTCATACATCCTCTCATTCTCTTACATAATAAAGTGAGCACAGACTTGTGAAGGAGACAATATTAAGGAACTAAAAAATTGGACATATGCTTGTTTAATTATTTTTCTTTCTTTATTTGTTTCTCGGAGTTTCTTCTCCAAAAGCATAGAAAAACTAAGTTGATTTACCCATCATGCTGGAGAAAGATGGTTGTCTTGAGTTCATTTTTTTTTCTTCGTTTTATTCTTGTTAGTATTAATTGGGTACCACTAGTTGACAAATTGTCAAGGAAACTGTTGGTATTTGATACGCTATTAATGTAAAGATGTATAGGCAAGGAGAAACCTGTACCCTTTTCTGTCTTCTTAATAAAAGTTTTGTCCTTACCCTTTCATAAAAGGAAAAATTGGAATATTGTTAATGGTCAAGAAGACTGAACATGATACAGATCTTGCAGGCTTTGGCTACATAATATTCTGTATGTACGAACAGCTAACATTGATTGACAAATTGAAGCAGAACTTTAAAATTGCAACTTTGATAGTGGAAAGGGACCATCCAAGTTGTGGTATAACCAAATATTAAATTCAATTATAAGAAGATCTACTACTTAATATGTCAGCTATTTAAGCCACAACCTGAGTAAGGCAGTAGAAAAAACTGTCACCGCAAAGATGATCTTCCCAAAAAGAAATATGTAGATGGTCAATGGTGTAATATAGACAGGATATTGTTCTACATAGATTTTAATACAGAACACTATTGACAAGGAATACACAATTTATCTTACAATTTAACTTCTGGCCATAACCTGAGGAAATATGAAGTTGGGGAAACAATGACAAATTTCAAATGGTTGAAGGTTCTCCTATACAAGATGACACCACAAAGCATGAAATAACATGAAGAGCAGAATGAATGGAGTGGGGGTACAAAGTAATGCTACCAGTTGTCCTTAACAATTTTTGACTTTTCAAGTATGAACTTTCCTTCCTTGTATTTCTGGGATGCTTCATAAGCTCTTTCATACTTCCAACCCAACACTTCACGGCAATCACCACAATAAACATCAGCAACAGTGTGGAGGCCAGTCAAGAGATGTCTGTCTTCTTTTGGCCCTGTGACAACATTCATTGCATGGGAAAACAGAAAAGCTCGGCCGTTTCTTCCCTAGTTATAAAATTGATGACAATTTCAGAAAATTTAGCTGGGAAAGCTTTTGTAACAGAAAAAACAAACCTCAAATCTAAGGTTAAATACAAGAGCAACCAAAAGCCATCTGTTAGAGAATTTGTAAAGTCCAATGAGAATACAATGATCCCTTGGGAATATTTTCTTCAAGGAAATACGTAAAATAATGAATGAACAAAACATATGACAGTCTTTGTGATATTTGACTGTTATATCTCAGTTAACCATTTACATAGAGAGAAAGACTGAAGATCGAAGATCTAAATCTCGTATATTAAACAATGTCATTCTCTTCCCGACCACATTTAAAATGATGTTTTCAAATTTCAACCAAAAGCATCCAGTGTGAAGATAAAATTGATAGTAAACACCATGTCTTTTCAAATATTCATAACCTAAATTTGTCAATACTTCCATCAGTCTCACTCTGTGGAAGCATCTCAAACTTATTGTAGCTCACTTACTACAAATTGAGAGTTTTATTGATTCTATTAAACATGTAATCATTACATTAAACTTAGACAACACATAGTGCATTAGAAATTCATCGGTGTCTAGAAACTAACATCCTCTTCTTCTTCTTTTTTCAATTAGCAAACAAAATAATAAGAAATTATCCAAATTTTAACCTAAGATATATATATATATATATATATATATATATAAGCAACTGTTTCTTTTTCAAATTGAAAATAAGACCTAAGGTAGTCCTAATAGCATTAAGAAATATACACATTTGGCTTTAGAAGTGGACTCTGATGAGACAGACTAGTCTCATTGTTGATTGAACCACAAACTTCTGTACTTCACCTCAATCAAATTTCTTTCCTCTCCTAATTACCTGGAATTTCCCACTTTACCTTTCTAATAGTAATGGCGCCTAGAAACAATAAAATTCATCAAAGCGCTTACTTACCCTTTTGATGACCAGGAGGGTGATGGGGTCGAAGGTAGAAAATAGGTAAACGGCACTTGCAGGTGAAGATTTCAATTGGCAACAAACCATCTTATACAACTAATAAGTCCATGGTAAAAATTCACATGATTTGAACATAAAATGAAAGAATAAAAAACATTTCATAAAAAATTTGGTCCCCAAAATCACCAGAAAAGTAAAACAGAGAGAGAAAGAGAAAGAGAGAAGGTTTACATGAAAAGCCTTGGAAATTATATCATCGTGGAGTGAAACCTGGTTTCTACAATTAGAGCAGCTATACAAGCGAGGCCCTATCTGTTCCGCCATGAATTGGTTAAAAAAATTTCAGATTAAACACCTCACTGCTCCAAATAAACCAAACAACGGTTACCCAGGAGAGTAACAGAGCAAGATTTCAATTATAAATGAATGAGCTGAAGAAAAGGGGGCAGAGGAAAAAAAAGTGATGAAATTTCTTTACCTACATCAACCTCAATGATGACCCAAAAGTCTGCAACAATAAGATAAGAAGAAAATACGGCTTTAGTTAGCGTGCAGGAATAGACTTGATCACAAACATTAACTAAGATTCCTACGTAGGGGCTTCAAAAAAAGATAAAAAAAAAAAGGATTATATATGGTAATCAGATAAAGACATCACAAACCCCACCAATTGCACGGTATAATATCATCTTAATCATAAATATTAACATTAATAATAAACAAACCAATAATTGTTAAAAAGAAAACATCAAATCAAATCACTGGAACAGAATCCTTTTACAGGAGTGAATGCAGCTAGTTGCTCAGGATCTAAACTGTAAAAAACTACTTTTCATTTTTCTTTGAAGTTAACTTTTTTTTTTTTTTTTACTTTCTTTCTTAGGGTTTGTTTACCTTTTGAACTTTCCATCTTAAAAATTATTAAGAATAAACATGTATTAACTCGTTTTCTTTATTTTTATGTGACTTTTTTCTATTTTAATTGAACTTCAACATATAAAAATCATAATAAAAAACATCAATAAATAAAGTTGAAAAAATCTTGTTAATTAACTTCTTAAACTAGATTATCAAACATAATAATAAGTCCGTTTTTATAAAAATCAAAACAATATACTGCTGTTACAATTTTTGCAACATAGAATAGTCTTATTTATTTGTTTTCATATCTCAACATGCTATTACATGAATAATAGATCATTAAGATGCATGAAAATTAAAGTTATAATCATAAAATTTATAAAATAATAATAACTGAATAGTACAAATATAATTAAAACCTTAATATATTAGTTATACCAAAATTTTGTGATATATAGAATACGTAGAGATTATTTACAATCCAAATATAATACATATATGGCAAAATTAATACTTTAGTTATGTAATCTTATTTTATTTTTAACTTGTTGTGTTGGTTTTAGTTTTGTTTTCAATTTGTTCTTTTAATTAGTTGTAACCTTTTTTTCTCGTGCATTCAAATATGACTGGGCAAAGAAAACAGAATAAAAGAAAATAAAATCAAAATGAAACAAAACGTAGATACCTAAAGTATGCTTAAATATAAACTTCAATTAAGCATGTAACTTTGACTATATATCAATTTTTAGATGAATATTAATTTTTTTTAAGTTGTAATTAAATATAATATATTGATTAATTCTTAATTTCTCAATACATGAAATGTTCATCAAAATGTAAAATATTAACTCTTAATTCTTTTTTTTGTCTTTTTTTAATATTTTCAGTTTTTATCCTAAAAAACACATTTTTGTATGGATTCGAAAACAAGAGGGAACTCCATATTATTATGGCATTTTCAAGTGGTTAAAAGGATTATCTTTACCGTATTATGGATGAAATTTAATTTGTTTTTAACATTTAAAATAATAAATGATAGTTGGTTTCATTAATAAAAAAAATGCAAAGAAAAAACTTATTTTGACTATATTTCGCTTCTTGAGCCATGCCCAATAACAAAAAAAAAAAGCTTTTATTCCATAAAACAGAAGAAAATAAAAAAATGTAAATATTTAACATTATTTTATATAAAATAATAAAAAATTTCATATATATATATATATATATATATAATAATAATAATGAAAATAATTAATAAATAATTGATTGTAATACACAAAATTAGTCATTAACGTCTTTTTAAGATAAAAAAAGACCAACCTAAAATATTGGAAAGACCAACTTAAAGTATTAAAAAGTCACCGACCTAAAAAAGTTAAAATTAACATAATATTTCAATTTTTTTTAAATTATATAAAAAAGCACAATAATTTTTAATGAATGTGTAAAACTTAAAAACACAACTTGAATACATAAGTTAATTTACTCATTGACAATAATCCTAGAGGCATTAAAATTAATTAATTTTTTTCATTCCTAAAAAATATAAATTCAGATATTTTTTTTATATATACTATTTTACTCTCTACAAAACATGATTATTGTTGATTAAGCAAGTAATGAATCAAAATATAATTTGGCATGCCCATTCAATATTCACGTAGGAGGGAGAAAATCTCTCTCACCAATTAGAAAACTCAATTATGAGTATATACAATTAATAAATACGTTAACTAAGAATTTTATACTATTTCTTATTAGTACTCAATAAGTTGAGTAATATGTTTTTTTAAAAAGTTATGATTGAAATATTCGATGTACTTTGTTTATTTTATATTGAAGATGAAATATTAATACAATTTTAAATTAAGCACTTACCATCATAGTGGAATGATTATATATATATATATATATATATATATATATATATATATATATATATATATAATACTTAAGTTTATGATATTAAAAAATAAAAATAATAAAGATGAACATCTTATTTAAAAATTAGATGTGTGTTAATTGGTATATTTAAAATTAGAATTATAGAAGAAAAATTAGTCTAGTTTATTTTGATTTTATCAGTCAATTAAAAATAAAATTGATGGTCATCCATACTTATATTTTAAAATGAGTAAAAAAATTTAATCTTAATCCTATGTTAAAATAGACTAATGATCAATTTCTGCTTTATTGTTTTTTTAATATAAATATATTTATACAAATTCAATTAATTAAAAAATATTTAAATAAAAATAAATTTTTAAAAATTTAAATTTTATTAACGAATTAAAATATAATAATTTAATATATAAATTATAAGATAATATATTAATTTAATTTTAGAATAATAATTAAAAACTGATTTATAATTATTTTTATTTATTTAGTAATTTATTAATTTAAATAATAATTAATCTTAATCATTAAAATAAATAAATAATAGATATTTAATCTAATATTTATTAAACAAGTATTTTTTTTAAATTAATTTATATATATATATATATATATATATATATAATATTTTATTTATTTTTATTTTAAAAATAATTATTATTTTATAAAACTCACCACCTTATAAACTACCATATTAATCTAGCATAAACTCGTATACACTATAATCTAAATAGAAGAGAAAAAAATCAAATTCAATTTAAATCATATATTTTTTAGCCTAACGGGATCTTTCAAGATTAAATATATTTTGATATCTATTTTAAATAATTATTTTTTAACCTTATGAAAATAATTTTAAAAAAATATTTCTTATATTTATTTGTTCTTAAATGTACATCCAAAGAAATAAATTACAAAATTAAATCTAAGTAAACTGAAATGTTTGCCATGTAATAATTTTTTACTCTAAGTATGAAGTGAAAGCATGTAAGTTTTTAAAATCTATATAGTTATAAAAATACAATTTTTAAGATTAATTTAATATTAGTAGCGGATTATTTTTGTCATGAAACGATAATATTATACATTAATTTAATTTTTTTACACAGTTAAACAAACAAATAAAAATTTTCCCACTCTTTCAATAATTAAATTGATGAAGCTTTACATGTTCTAATACGATAAATTTTCATTTAGCCTAGCAATATTTGAACATTTAACATGCTATTACACATTTAGTAAACACAGCCATGTTATAAGAATTTTAAAAAGGAAAAGAGAGTTGAAATATCAATTTTTTTTGTATTAATTGAAGTGTTATTATTAATTAAGTAATTAACTGCTTAAACCATATTCAAATGAATTTAAATGTAAATTAATATGCTTAAAAATTGTTATTTTTTGTAATTTTAAATAACTTATAGTTAAAAACAATACTTTGTATTTTCAGGAATCTTTGTAAGGAACTCCATTTCTATTTAGTGATGCTCTTGAAGTGTAGGTGGAGCAAAACTGAAAATTCAGATTGGTTGAGCAGAGACTTTGAAGTTTAAATCTCTGTTGTGTGACGTGTTTCTGAGAATCAATTAAGCACCTTCAACCTATATTCTGACTCCCTTTCACTTTTCAATTTCAATTTCAATTTGGTTCATCAACCAATCAATCAATTTCCAGCCTCATGTCCGACGGTTATTGGAGATACGCCGAATCAAGGCACGCCCCTCCTTCTGTCGCCGGCAAGCGCTCACGTTCCGACTACGGTATGCCTTCAATTTAGGGTTTTCATTTTTTTTTCTCTCACGCTAGGTTTTCATTTCCACATAAAAATGCCACCATTACCTATTTCACCAATTATCAATTCAAAGCGTTGACTTGACTTTAACCTTATCGATCTTCCCCCTTCCAATTTCAGTCATTTCCTGTTACATAGCTCTTTTCGTTTTTGGTTTGGTTTCATTTGTTTCCTTTTTTTTTTTTTTATCATTATACTGTAACCCTCGTTCCAAACAGAGGGTTACTGTTTGTCCCTTTTAGTTTGAATAGGTTGTACGTCACGTGTCATGATTATGTGCACCATCTTTATCTTGCTGGGGGAGGTTATGCATTCTTAACGTGTAATGTAGCAAAGGAATGTGACAGGTAAATAAAGGGAAAGAAATTATGGCTATGAAGTGTTTGCTGAACTGAATTTGGTCTTATAATTTTACAACTCCATGATTAATGATGAATAATTCTTTGTTTATGTTTTGTCCAAGTGCCTAACTATTTTTGACAGTGGGATTCTACTGAGGTTTATCTGAGTAGAAGGTCATCTGTATGAGTGTCTTTTTACACCGGGAAATCATTTCTGGATTTTCTGTTGGATGCTCAATTTGATCAAAGTCTTAGTTTCAAAATTCAAATAGTTACTATCCTGTTTTTTAATTTTTTCTGTATCCATTCCTTAATTTTAACGGCATACCTCAGGAATCTTCTTTCCATTTATGTGGTTTTAAGCTAGATCTATCTGTTTCATCAATTCAAATTTAACTGTATAATGACTTTATTTGACAATTGAATAAATACATAGTGCTACATCTTTATGAAATGTATATCAGTGCCATATACCATTATTTATACATGGTAGTCTATAAGTGTACAAACATACGTATTGTCCCCATGAATGTTTCAACATATTATAATTGAAATCACCACAGGATAATCAATTGCGAATGCAGTGGGCTTAAAACTTGAAATAGATTGCCGGACATGAAAAGATGATACTCCCCTGCTAATTTTTTCTAGAGTTTTTGTGGTGAATCAATCTTATTCTGATATATAATTTTCAACAATGAAGGCATTCTGTTTCAAATTCATATCGTCTTAATATTAGGCTTATATCTTGATATACATATTTTCCTCTATCATTTAATCTTCTGTATTTCAAAATGACCATGTAAATGATTCGTTGTTACCTTGTTGTTCCTATCTTTACATTCTCATTAATTTAATGTATTGTTTAATTTTGAAGATGTCTCTGGCGTTCATGACTTGCCCAGTTACTTTCCCCATGATGATGATAGAGGAGGGCTACGAGTAATTAGAGATACTGAGTCCCTTGATGCATCTTATGAACATTACCTCCGTAGTGCGGTATTAGCTAATTTTCGGTTCTCAAATAGCCTGTTATCTTGTACCCTCTTTTATGGCCCTAATTGGTATATTGAAACTGTAAACAACTAGAATGTATTTAAAATGTGTTTGTTTACGGATATGATAGAGATCTGGTTGAGTGGATTTTTGAAGCTTAAACTAATGGTAAAATAACCCAAATAATTTCTGTTTTAGTTTCAAATTTCTCATGGGAGATTTGGAGGGAATGGGGGAAAAATTGAAAGTTTTTTTCTTTTCTTGGATACATTTTTAAGAGTAATAATATATTAATATGTCGAGTCCTACTATTATGTAATAACACAAAACTGTGTCTGCCTTGTTCTAATATCTTATGCAGTTAAAGTGAGCATTTGATGGAAATGGAATAATTTATTTCACTGTCTTGCACATCTTATTCCATCTCGTTTTATCAGAATATACATCTGGTGTGTCAAAAGGCCTATTTGTTTAAGGATAAAAATTTGTGCAATTTTCATCAGATTTCATCATATGGTTCGGGACAGTCCACTAGACCCATTGGCGGGCGAGTTCCCAATCGATCTATTGATGATTCACATGTTGCAAATATTGGGGGATTAGACAGGGGAACAAATGAAAAAGACAAAATCCTGGGTTTTAGTAGTGGAAGGGCTGACCATTCTCTTCCACCTGATGCTACCAGTACACTGTTTGTGGAGGGTTTGCCTTCCAACTGTACAAGACGGGAAGTAGCTCGTATCCTTTCATCTGGTTCCCTAGTTCAATGCTTTCACTGGGATTTAACTCTTCTATAAGAGATGCGAAGAGTGAGAGATCTACTGTTGATTTGAAATGAAGTATTTTGCAAACAGAGCCCACTTTAAATCAACCGCAGATAGGTCCTCACTTTCTCTATTCACACATCTCCCCTTAGAGGAGTCAAATCTTTTTCTTTGTAGATTCCTCCTCCTTAACTTGGGTGGTAAAGATATTTTTCGTCCATTTGTTGGCTACAAAGAAGTCAGACTTGTTAGCAAGGAATCAAGACAAGTAAGTTTAATTAAAAAGTAAAAAAAATTATGTCTACATGGTGGATTCTTGACTTTTGATTTTGTGCAGCCTGGGGGTGATCCACTGGTACTTTGCTTTGTCGATTTTTTGAGTCCCGGTCATGCAGCTACTGCCATGGAAGCTTTGCAGGGTAAGGTCTATTTTTCTTCTATTCTTATAATGACATCCTCGTGTATGTGTTGGCAATCCTTTGTTCCATTTCTTTATCCCCTTAAGTGTGCTGAATCTAGAGAGATTGCTATAGAACCATTTTTGCAATGCCATTGAGTTGGCAAGAACAAACTGTACATTCGACTTCTTTATGATTTGCATTTCTCGTGTCCGTAAGAGCGTGGGCTGCTCCTACGAAATATATGCTGGATTGGTTTTGGGTAAAATATAAAGCCGGTAATCTGATGAGGTAGTGATGGATTTAGGATGTAAGTTCTGCCTGGAACATTCCAGTGATATTGGATAAATGATCTTATTGCAAGAACATTAATTAAGCATCTGGACGAGAGTGTGGAATCCTAGAGTAATACTTGATGGTGTTTGAGATAACTACTAAAAACGGCATTGTATTTAACCCTATGCAATGCATTTCGCATCTACTGATGAAAATGGTACTTAAGCTTGGAAAGGTAAAAGACTGCTTCATGTAAAATTAATGTAGCGATAATGAATTTTATCATCTCCTTGCCATCCTTGTCATGCTCATTGATAAAGCTGACAGCCATATTTAATCGTATCTGGTTGAAAGATTGTGGGGGCTAGATTGTGAATATCATCCACTTTGACGTTTCCATATTACGGAGTCAGTCCTATTCCTGGTTTTGTGGAACTCATATGGTTTGGGTGGATTGTTTAAAAGAACATTTTATGCATGGAATATTGATGGCTAAGGGCCTGTTTGACAAAGTACGCTCTCTTGGTTTAGTAGAACTGTCCCATTCATTTGTTCTTCCATCTTCCCTGCATCGTGAGATCGTGAGTTGCACGTCACAAAATTATTGGTTCTGCCTCAGAGATACTTAAACTAGGATAGGATATATACGTTGAATATTCGAAGTTTCATTGAATGCCCCGCGATGGAAACAGTCTAACGATGGAGACTTAAGGTTACTCCATTCCTTTCCAAGTAACAAGTTTGACTCCTTTTGGTAACTAGTGGGGAACGCATTTTCACCTATGCTGGGTATTGGGTTCGAACGTTTTAGATGCATTTCAGGTTTATTATGTCTTAAGCCGAGGTAAGATACAACAGGCGTCTTATATCATCTGCCTATTGACACCCTAATCCGCTGCTCAGAACATCGCTAGTTGTTCAGCGTAAAACAATGAACGTTAATTTTGCAGGTTACAAATTTGACGAGCTTGACCGTAACTCGGTCAATTTAAGATTTCAATTTGCTCGACGCTATCCTGGTGCAAGGTCAGGTGGCATACATCGTGGCAAACGTTGAATTATGCAATCTACAGGTGATTAATTCTATTATTTTAATACGCTCACACTGTTGTTAATGGTCGTTGGATGCTGCATAAAAAACTTCAATATAAACGGTTAATCATGCTGAATCGTGAAACGGAAATTCCATGTAGGATTCACTCACGATGGAGAGGTTACGATTATGATTTTAAGAGGCAATTGACCGTCATTGCAGTCGAGAATTACAGTTGCTTTCATTAAGAACAAGTCGAGCATTGTGGTATTCATGTGGGGAGTGCTCGCTAGAGATTCAGATTGTGCATGTTTGAGAAAAAATTGTCTAATTTATTTAACTATAACTTGCTTCATATTGTCTTGTGCCAAATAACGTGTCTTTTAAAGATGATTCACTGCTGCTTCGAATATATACGTCTATTAATAAGAAGCATGTTTTCTACTTGTGAGTTTTGGATATCAAATATTCTTAATTGTTAACTTCATTAGATTTTGTCGATTTTCTCATTCCTGCTTATCCCAAATCCATCATACCTGCATTTTTTGACCTCAGTATATATATTTCAGGTTAACATGATATTTATAGTTTATAGTTTTAATAAGAAAGGTATTCGATTCTCTAACCAATATCCTTCATTATACAACAAATTTTAGTCATCTAACAAAGCATAAATGTGTGTTTCGAGTTGTTAGTGTTACTGTTGGGTTTATGCATGTGTATATTTGGTGGGTTGCATTTCTGGGAACTATGAACTAGGCTAGTCCCGATCTGTAATTACAATCCTGATAGTAATGACCTGCAAATCGTAGCAATGGCACAATAATATGATCTGAACGGTGTTAGTTATTACACATATTTTATAACGTGTCCAGTCCAAGTTATGCTATCAATTTGAAGTGGCTGGACTGCCTGTACCGTGTGAAGGCATTGCTGTTTGCTAGTCATTAATCTGATCTCATTTCACTTGCACTGTAGCAACTTTCATAATCACTCTGCCTGAAGCTCTCCCATCAAAGATACCCAAGTTTCTATTGTGCCGTTAAGAAAAAAAAAAGAAAAAGAGATCCTGGATTTTGTAGTCTGGACTTCATAGTTGGGTTTACTCGTGTTACATGTAACATGTGCCTCGTTTGCTAGTACTGATTAAGGAAACAAATAGAACAGAAACTAAACCAATTCGTTTGGTTTTTGTTGGATAAACCTCACTCCAGCATCATCCCATGGTTGTTTCATTTCCTTATGTTAATAAGGAAATGTCTTAATCATGTTTTATTTTCAAAATTGAGAAAAAAAAAATAAAAAATAGTGAAAGTTTATTTTTTTACATTTTTTAAATCTTAAAAGCAGAATAATGTGAGTATAAGCTCTCACTTTCATATTTATAAATGGGTCATTCAAACGTAAACATAATAAACCGCCAATAAAACAAAGAAAATGTCATCATTATATCACGGAGTTTCCTATGCAAAAATAGCTAACGAGGAATGAGGAATGCGGAATGGCTATCAGTAAGCAATGGGCGTAAACTGCATCGGAAGTCACTGACAATAGGTTTTGTGGAACATATATTGCTTGCTATTGCCCATAACAACCTTTGAGAATATGAATCCTGTCTTTTTGCTGTCTCGTACTCAAGCCTTGCTCATTTGTAAGTTGTGATCATAAAATATGGCATTTGGCATTAAGTAGCAAATCATTCATGTTGAACCACGTTTATGGAGTGCGAAGCACCCATTTCATAAACCATAACTTCCACTGCTTTAGCCAATTTCTCCTTATCCCCTTCTAGTAGTTTCTGCTATAACTGAGGAGATAAGCCATCTATATACAATACAATTTTTTTTCTTTCTATTTATATCTATCAAATCATTCAATATACCTTAAAAAAATTATCTTTCTTTCTTTTAATTGTTCAATTAACATTTCTCTAATAATATGCAGGGTATTGGCTAGGAACAGCAGAAAAAGAGCGAGAATATTACTTATCATGTAGTCTATGATAATTTTTATTTTTATTTTTATTCTCTATCAAGAAAGATATTTCCAAATGATAGCCAGCTCACCAAGATCTGACTTCCAATACTCACAAGCTGACAATGGATAGACTTTGACTAGGATGTTATAATGTTTTGTTCTTATATTTATATTTCTTTTCATTAAAGAAAAAAACTTTCCCTTAAATAATTTTGACTTTTATTCACAACTTTCTTAATCAAACATAAGCTCGAAAAGTAATCAATTCACTCACCGATTAAATCTAATCTGAATTTTCCATTTTGGCGACCAAAGGTACATACCTAAATACGTAGAAGAAAATGCCAACCATGGCTATGCTGATAAAAGTTCGAGGAATGATGTATTGATATCATATTAGACAAAAACAATTCCCAATACAACCTAATTTATTAATATCATAAGTAAAAACACTTTAAAAAAGTTTAAAAATAATTTTAATTTAGTATTATATTATTAAAAACAGTTGTTAGTTAAGAAAGTGAGTTGTCAAAATAATTTTTTCCAAAAAAGTATGCTGAAGTGGGGAAAAGAGAAAAATGAATCCAACCCATGTGAGTGAGTCACGTACAGTAATCAATCAATCACCCACATTATCAGCATTCACACCTCACACCACACAGTCTGATTCTCCAGGTTCACACCAGCTCCTTCCGTTCCTTTCTAGTTTTTTTCTTTTTTATTTTATTTGTTGTTTTCAATGTTTAAAATAATATTAACAATTTTTTCAATTATATTCACATTTTTATCCATCTAATTTATATAATTTGTCTGATGTATATATTATAAGATAGAAATAAAAAATTTCGTAACTATTTTACCGTGACAAAAAAATTATTAGCTTTTAGATACTGATTTATAAAATGTTGGCAAAATGCGTACAGAAATTGAGGGAGTTGAAAATATGGATGCGAGGGAAAATAATGTAAGTAAAAAATGTGAATTTCAGAGTTAAAACCGATGGAATCGAGGGTAAAGACATGTGAATATAAAATTGTTTGGGTTAAAAAAATTAAAAATGAGAGGATTAATAATAAAAAAATATTTTAATAGAAGAAATTTAAAAATGGTCAAATTAATTTTTAGTAAGTATCTATTCTAAGTTATTGAGTGAGAATTTTCTAATAGATACTTGTGTAAATTAAATCATACATACTATAGTTAAAACAGACAAAAGATGAAACTTATCTTAACAAATTAGTGCATAAATCAGTGCCCTTAATCATGAATGGGAGGGACCAAAACCAAATTAAATTATCATTCAAAAGTGTAATAATTTACAGGTCCAAATCCATATAAACTATGCATATTGTAATTCATCTCACTATCTTTAGCTACCATTTTTTTTTAAACTATAATATCTTTCGATTAATTTATCCAGATACTGGATTCTATTTAAAAGTTTGACTAATTTTTAATCATAAAAAATAATTTATTATTTAAATAAGTTTTTAATATATTAATTTATTTTTATTTTAAGTACTTACAATTTTTTTTACTAAAAAATTTAACATTTTTATTTAAGTCTTTTTAATTATCTTGAAATATGTGTCATATAATTTAGATTTTAAAATTTAAGATTTAGGGTTGGAATAGGTCTCACGTAAAACGTCACTATATGGTAAATATTTTCTCAGAAAAGTAAACCAAAATTTTATAAAGTACATGATATTCAATTTTAAAAAGGAAAAAAAAATATCAGTAAATACTTAAACGAAATTAGTCCTATCTTAAAAACTTAAAACTTGTTTAAACCTTAAATTATTTACAATCATATTAGATCCGGTTAGTTCTTCTGCAAACAAATAAATAAGAAGATTTATCATAAATTTCAAAAGCTCAAATATATTTTTAATTATTATAAATATATTTTTTTATTTTCTATAAATTTTTGTATCTATCTAAATCTAG